>WAAE01001251.1:188399-225850 GCA_013400495.1 Nicator chloris
GGCTGTCCCCTCCTGGCAGGGAGTTGTGCAGAGCCACAAGGTCCCCCCTGAGCCTCCTTTTGCTCTGGGCTGAGCCCCTTTCCCAGCTCCCTCAGCTGCTCCTGGGGCTCCAGCCCCTTCCCAGCTCCATTCCTTTCCCTGGACACCCCCACTCCCTCAGGGTCTGTCTTGTGAGAGGCCCAAAATTGCCCCCAGGATTGGAGGTGTCCCAGCAGTGCCAGCTCAGGGGACAGGCACTGCCCTCAGTGCCCTCGTCCTGCTGACCACACCATTGCTGATATTGGCCAGAATGGACTTGCACTTCTTGGCCGGCAGCAATGGAGGAGAAGAATCCACATCTGCAGGTGTGTCCTGTGCTCTGTGTGCACAAACTGTGCTTCTCCTGCAGCCAGGGCCCCCCAGCCTGCCCGACCCCATCAGGGGCTGGAGGCAGAAGAGGAGAGCGGGGAGATCCACATCACCAATCCAGGGGCCCCAGACTTCTGCACTGGGAAGGAGGAAGTGCCTGCACGAGTGTCCTTCTCCCAGCCAAATCTCCCCCCTTTCCCTGCTGCAGTCACCTTCAGCTGGTAGCAGCACTCGGTGGAGCTCGCTTGGCTCCCCAGCTCCCTGTTGGAATGCTCCTGAGGCACACAGCCCTTGGATCACTGCCTGGCACCAGCACAGCCCCTGACCCCTCAGGGACAGCCGGGTCAGGACGCTTCCAGCAGGGGAAGTTTGACTGAAGCCAATTTGGGCTGAAAGCAAGCAGAGATGTTGTGCTGGTGACAGCAGCTGACTGCAGGAGAGGCTCTGATGGGAGCCCAACACAGCTCAAAGTGCCTCAATAGGATCTGGAAAACAGCCTGGAGAGACACCTGTCATCTCCAGCAACACTCCCACAGCCGTGTGCACATCAAACAAAGCCTGCAGAGTGTCGATTTTAGGGCTCAAAGGTGTTTAATTCACATCTTGTCTCCCTTGTACTTTTCTGATATAAAATCCTTCCTGTCTCCTTCCCTTCAGCCTTGTGGGTCACTGTGTTCCCCGTGCTGGGATTTTCCTGGGATCAGAAGGAACATGATCTGCAGCTCAGGACCTGGGGGCAGGGGGATTTTGGCTCTCTCTGCTCCCTACGCAGATAAACCCCATATCCACTGGCATTCAACTCTCTTTGCTCCACCAGCTCAGCTGTCCTGCCCCAGGGGGAGATTTCTGCATCCCACTGCCCCTCTCACACTGCCTGGACATTGCCTGCACAGAGATTCAGGAACTTAGGCATCCTCCAAGTCCCTTATAAACCACCAGGGCTGGGCTACATCCCGCAGTTTTACCATTTTTATGAAGTTATTGGCATTCCTGTGTTCAGTGAGCAGATAAAGCCTGCTCCAGGAGCAAGGCCCTCAGCACCAGCAGTGGAAGCTGAGTGATCGCACCAAATGTTGTTCCATCAGAATGAAATGCACATGAATCTCCTCATCCTTTTACTTTTAATTCCTATTTTTTTTCCCTTGATCCATGAGAAAACTTTCACCTGCAGCTCCCTCATCTCCATCTGGGCTGCCTATGAGAGTAAATGTGGGTAAAGCTCCTCATTTGGGAAAGTTATTCCCTGCCTTTAGCTAATTTACTTTCCTTCAGCTCTGGAAAACATTAACCAAAAAGGTTCCAGCCTTCATGGCTGAAAACAGTAGCTGGAAAATCCATTAGGCTGATATATTTATTATTAAAAATTGTGAAAGGACCGAGTCCTCATTAATCCCTAAATAGATCCAGAATATTTCCAGATTGTGTCCACATCAATAAGAGCAGCCCATGGCTCTTTTCCCTTTTTTCTTTGTTGAAGTACAGAGCTGATCACTCCAAACCCTCTGGTTTTCAGGTGTCCTGGGCAGCATCTCCTGGGGCTGAGGGGGTGAACTGGGATGGAGATCTCCAGAAGGATGGGGCTTCCTCGCGAATCAGCCCTGGGATGTTTGGAATACGCTCCTGGAAATGACACAGCCAGAGACAATAAAACCCTAATGTGACAAAGGGAATGATGGCAGCAGGGCAGGCTGTTGTCAGCCCTGCCCAGGGACACTGGTGGGGCTGTCACTCCAACAACCAGTGACCAGCACTCGCTGTAATCCACCATCGAGCTGTTCACTGCAGGCAGGCTCCTTCCCTGGGGCCCACCCCGCTCGTGGGGAGCTGCCCAGCAAAGCCACCAGGGCAGGGCAGGGGTTTTGTCTGGGGTCTGGAGCCCAGCGTGGGCTGAGAGCGCCACGGATCCAGCAGCAATAAATCGGGTGTCCAAGGGGAGGCAGGGCGAGCCAGGCTGCGGCTCCAGGAGAGCTGCGTGGCTTCAAAAGATGCCCTTTAGCCAAATGTGAGGCCTGGAGGGCCAAACTTGGAGATCCCTCAGAGAAGAAAGTCCTCGATGGGATTAAAGATCTTCGGTCCGTTAGGGATGAGCGTCTGGAATGAAACCCCCAGAAAATCGGGAAGGCCCTTGGAGGGGGGAGGTCTGCAATCCTTCCTTCCCCACAGTGCTGGGAGGGGGCTCTTCCCACTCCAGTTTGGACCTGGGCAACACCCACTGTCTCCCTCCTTTCCCAGCCTGATGGCTCCCACAAGTGGGAGAGGTTTTCCAACTCACAGCCTACATTTTCGGTATTGCTCAATTCCACCCCTTTATCTCTGATGAAACACTTGGTGGAATGAGTACAATTGCTCCCTGTCCTGGATTTTCGTGTTTTAATGGTGCTTAATTATTCCAGGAGAAACTTTTCTTTCTCCTTTTCCTCCACCTTGCTTCTGCACTCGATGCTTTCTCCTGGAGTTTAATTAGCACATTTCAGAAGGGAATATTGAGATTAAATCACTGCTGGGCAAGCTCGGCTCTAGGATTGATGATCCTTGGGCACAGCTTTTATTGGAGCTGCCAGCTCAGGCTGTGGATTTATGGATCAAAGGGTTCTTTGGGCCGGGAGCGAGCCAGCGGTGCCGCAGTGGGCTGGGGACACGGGCCAGGCGGGGGACACGGGCCAGGCTGGGGACACGGGCCAGGCTGCCGGCCTCCGGCCCCTGCGGCAGCCACAGAAAGGATGGAGGAGGGTGTTGGGGCTGATGTGAGGGTGGTGAGGCCCTGACACAGAGCAGCTGTGGCTGTCTCAGCCCTGGCAGTGCCCAAGGCCAGGCTGGACGGGGCTCGGAGCGCCCTGGGATGGTGGAAGGTGTTCTCATGGCAGGGGCAGCTCTGGATCCCTTTGAGGTCCCTTCCAACCCAGACCATCCTGGGATTCACCCTGGGCAGAAGGGGACACCCTGCAGTTTGAAAAAACCTGAGGAGGGTACCCCACACCCCAGCAGCAGAGCTGGCCCATCGGCACCCCCAGCCCCACCATCTGCTGAGCTCCAAGGGCTCATTCCAGCCTCTCCCAGAGCCTGGGGCTGGCTGCAAACATCAGATGTAGGCACAGGTTTGGCACCAGGCCAGCCCCTTTCCTGCTGCCTCAAATGCCAGCATTTCGATTCAAGCTCATCTGCAAATGCTAAAAAAGCTGCAGCTTTGCAACAGAGTCCACCCTGGTGGAGCTCATTGAAAGGAGACCTTGAGGGAGGGGGAAAATCCCAAACCCAGAGTTCCTTTAATTGTGTTACCTCACCCAGCTAAATGTGCAGACATGCAGTGGCACCCACAGAGATCTTTTCCCAGGTGAGACTCCAAACACTTGTGGCTTCCTTCCACGTTCTGTGGACAGGAATTTTCTCTTACACCCCTTGCAGGAAGGCTCCTCATCCCAGCAGCTCGTGTGAGGGGGGTTATCCCCAAAAACTCCCAGCAGTGCCCACGTGGGAGAGAACAGCCCCTCCTGTTCGTGCTGCTGGGCAGGCTGGCTTTCCTCTCGTTATTCAGAGCAGCTCTGGCATAGAGTGGAGCAGAACTGGCTAAGGTTTCACCCTTCAGAGCCCACAAGACTCAGCCAAGTACCCACAAAGAGCCCCAGCCCAGCCCCAAACCCACAATGAATCTCAGCAGCCAGGGCTGGGGGACTGTGTGTTTTGTTTTGCTCTTCAAAAGATAGCCCTGTAATTTCGTGACTCATTCATTCTCCAGCCTTTGTTGCTTTTCATTTTCAACATCTTTAAGCTGTTTGTGGAGAATATGCTTATTTTTAGACTTCCCATCAGGGAGAGGCATCTGAGCTGGTTCCGAGGGAAGAGCTCCATTGAGACTTTGGTGTCTGGGGTGTTAATGGGCAAATTTCCTGCTAGGGAGAGATCTCTCTCCCTTTCCTCACTGAACTGGGACCAGGCAGGGCTATTCAGGCCCTGTGAGGTCTCTGGGGGTGCACTAAGCTCTGAGCTCCTGGAGGGAGGAGGAGGATGGATCCAAGGAAAACTAACAAACGTTGGGACATCAGGAACAAATGGGGGCCCTGGGATCTCCAGTCATCCTTATGAACCTGCAAATCTCCATTCCACAGCCCAGAAATTCTCTGTCCCATGGCACAGGCTGGCAGCAGCAAGGGCAAAGGGGGAGAGCAGCACTCAGCCAAGAGCCAACCCCCATTTCTCTCCACTGCAGCAAATCATGAGGAGCATTTCTGCTTAATTCAGTTATTAAAAAAAAAAAGTTTTTATTTGAAAAAAAAAGTTGATTTTTTCCCAGAAAATTGACAAAACAGAAGATGCTTTTTAGTTAATGAATAGGTTTGGGGTTGGGTTGGTTTGTGAAATCTGACACCTCCTCATTTCGGTTTGCAGCTCCAAATTCTTGTGGGGAGCTTTAAAATGAAAGGAAATTTCAAAATGAAAATTGGCTCTGTAGCACTCCGAGCTAGGCATCTGATCAGAAAAAAAAAAAGGGAAAAAAAGCCCAATCCTGCCTGCTTCTTTTTTTCTTTTTTTTTTAATTTAATTAAGTCAGTGGAGAACGGAAAGGCCTCAAATGAAAACCACACTGGCCCCAAACGTCTCCAAGGCTCCAGATGTGAATTCCTGCACCTTCTGCTGGCAAGCATGGCCTGGCTGTCCTCCAGCATTTGGGGCACAGCCCCTGCTCAGGCAGGAGAGCAGAGACCCAGGGATGTCCTGGAAAAGGTCAGGAGGTGGCTCCAGTCCATCCCTGGCATGTGGGAACACCCAGACCTGAGCTCTCAGGGCACGTCCTACGGACTCTGCTTTGCTGCATGGAGGCATTTGGGGTTTGCCATCCCGTGCCACCCCCCGTCCCCACGTGTCCCTCGGTGCCACAAACCGGGCTCAGCCTCAGCACGGCCCCAGAGGCACTGCCAAGGACCTGCTCCCCCAGCCAGCCCCGGGCAGGCTCCTTGGCCAGCTGCAGGGAGCCTTTCCGGGCCATGTTTGTAATTCTGCTGAGAGCCGCGGTGCTAATGGATGGCTGGCAGTGCTCCACGGCTCCTGGCTGTCACCTGCCAGGCTCCTGGCTGTCCCCTCCCAGGTGTCACCGGCAGGGCAGGGCCCTTCTGCTCTGCCTTCCCCAGCAGGAGGCCCAGGAGCAGCTCTGGAGGCTCCTGGCTGTGTTTTACCTCCTGACACAGACACAGGACCAAAGCTGCTCAACCACAAGCCCGGAGCTCTCTGCTCTGCCATCCCCACCCCACAGTGGCACAAAGGACTCCCCTGCAGGAGCTGCAGGCACCTCCCAACCTTGTGTTCCCAAGGTACTGCACCCTCTCTTTCCATTTCCTTAAATCATGGAATCAGAGAATTCCAGAATAGGTTGGTTTGGAAGGACCTTAAATCCCACCCAGTGCCACCCCAGCCATGGCAGGGACACCTCCCACTGTCCCAGGCTGCTCCAGCCCCAGTGTCCAGCCTGGCCTTGGGCACTGCCAGGGATCCAGGGGCAGCCACAGCTGCTCTGGGCACCCTGTGCCAGGGCCTGCCCACCCTGCCAGGGAACAACTCCTGCCCAAAATCCCATCCAGCCCTGCCCTCTGGCAGTTAAACCCATTCCCCTTTGTCCTGGCACTCCATGCTAAACTCAAGGATAGTTTCTTGTGCATCTAAAACTTTCCATGAACCACAGGGAAACCCCCAGGGGAGCTTTGGGGTGAACCCCAGAAGGGCATCCCAAGCCCTGGATGAAGGCACTGATGGAGCAGGTGGGGAGCACACCTGGGCTGAAGCACAGGAGAGCTGGATTCCCTGGCCAGGGGCTCAGGAACAACCCCTCTGGAGGAGCTGGCTCAGGGAACACGAGGCAGGAGGGTCAGTGTGCCCAGGCTGGGGGGAAGCAGTGACAATAGGATGGGTTTATTCCATTATTAACTGGGCCAGATGCCCAAGCTCTCCATCCACCACCCCGAGCCATCAGCTGGGAGCACCTGTCCCAGGAGGGAGGCATTTTCCAGGGCCTGAGCAGGAGGACTGGAGACAATGCAGCTGAGTTAATCACTGAGTGCTTGGTCCCAGAAATGCAGTGGCTTAAGAGAAAATCTCACTGTATTTTTTATTTTTTTTCAAAGAAAGCTTTTCTGCAATAGATTCAACCCAGAAAAATCCTGCTCAGTCCATGGATTGCAGTGCAGGTATGAGCCAAATACATGGCAAAAAGGAGATAAACACCATGTCCTCCTGCATGGCCACAGGAGACAAATTCCCCATTTAGAAAGCCAATAAAAACATATTTCTTTTAGAACAACTGCATTCATGGCACATTGTTTCTCTGAGAAAAATATGTTAGTGACTTTGAACTCCTTCAATGCCATCCAGAACATTTTTTTTCCCCCGAAGTGTCTCAAAAGTAGCAAAAAATACGAAAGAATTAATGACTGTTAACAGCTGAAACAGATGGTCTGCTGTGAGTCCCCACAGCCTCATGCAACTGTGAGTCAAGCCATTTTTCAAAATGGTGAAGAAAGAAAAGTAATAAAAAAAAAATCAATTTCCAAGTCTACCAGGTTTCCAAAATTCCACTCGGATTTCCCAGGCACGAGGCAGCAGGAAAGGAGGGGCTGGCTCGGTTTGGGCGCACCTTTGGCTCCAGCCCAAAGTCCCTTTGCCCTCACGGGAGATGCTGAGGGTTTGTCCGCGTTCAGCAGCGCCTGGGGCGGGGTTCTGCTCCAGGGTTTGAACCAGGCTTCCTCCCCGCCGCGACATTCCCCACGCCCGCGGTGTCCCCACGCCCACCCTCGGGAGCGGGGGTGTCCCTCCCTCCCTCCCTCCCTCGCACGGCCGGGAAGGGATCGGAGAGGAGAAAAGCACTTGCCAGGAGGGGAACTCTGGTTGCCTGCTCCGCTGCGGCGGCTCCTCCTTCTCGCCGGGAGACTCATCCCCGCGGCCACCTTCATGCTTGGGCTGCCCCTCTGCTGGCTCCTGGATCAGCCCCATCAGGCAGACGAGTCGGCGGGGCCCGGGCGCTGGGCGAGCTCATCATGGGGCCGGGCGAGCCCGGAGTGCGACTCTGCGGGCGAGGAGCGACACAAACTTCAGCGCACGCACGGCGAGGCTTTATCATTTATTTAAACCCCGGCTCTCAATAATTCATGCCGGGGAGCGGGACAACAATGCGGCACCGAGCGGCCACATCTGGAACAGATGTTCAGTTCCCAGTAAAAGCGGGGCTCGCAGGGAATGCGCAATGCCATGGGAATGGTGCGCTCTGGGACACAGCCCCGCTCCTCCCGGGGCACCAGCCGTGAGCTCGTGTGTTGGCAGTGCAGAGCTGGCACAGGGCAGAGGGAAGGGCCGGGGCTGGCTCCAGCTGCAGCCCGGGGCTGGGAGAGCTCAGCCCCGCAGACATTCCTTGGAAGCGCTGGGCAGAGGGTGGAAAGGCTCCTCCACACATCCACACGTGAGACCCCCGGCCAGGAGCCCGCGGCCACCAGTGCCAGCCTGGAGCGCCTCCCTCGGGGTCCCTCAGCGGCCCCACCTCTGTGCCAGGAGGTGGCACCGGGAGCGGCTCATCCCGGTGTGCCGGGACAAGAGGAGACGCCGCGGCCACCCGCGCACCTTTCACTGCCAGGTGTCCCTGCAGGGCACCACGGGGACGCCCAGGGTGTCCCCTCAGCGAGTGTCACCTCTCCAGTCGCGACACACAAACCCTCCAAGCTTGACCATCCCCTCTGTGCCGTGGCACCGAGTTCCTGCCCGTCCCCACGGGGCCCTGTGGCCACTCCCGGCCCACGGCCACAGCTCTCCATCCTCTCTGCGGCCAGGACAGGCCAGCGTGGCCATGCCAGGGCCCCTCGTGGCTCGGACCTGGCTGCCCCCCGTCCCCATTCCTTTTGGGACATCACCCATGAGGCAACGAGCATTTGAACAGTGCTCAACAGGCAGGCGGTGTGTTTTAGGGACTGTCCCTGCAGGGCCAGGAGCTGGACTTCCACGATCGCTGCCACTCAGGATATTCCATGAAGCTCTGATCCTTCAGCCAGGCTCGCACTGTGATCTAACAGACACTTTATTCCTTGCCCTTTGCTGGCCCCGGTGCCCCCGGTGCCCCCACTCATGCCCCTCGTTATCCTTCGTGACACGGGCTCCGTGCCAGCCGCGTTCCTGCCGGGGCCCTGGGCCGCCCCCCGCCTGTCCCCTCCCTGCTGTCCCCTGCCCATCTGTCACTCGCCAGCTGGCCTCACTCTCCCTTTTCGTGGAAGGAGAATTGGAAGCAACAATTTTTTTGCCTGCAATTGCACAACACCTCAAGCACCTGAGCTCTGACCCATACCTCCAAAGTGTATTATTATTAATTATAAATATTAACTATAATAATAATTATTATTACTACCAGAACCGTTATCCCAGCCCTCTGAGGACACCTACTTGATACAATCCTTATGTTTTGGGATACCTCTTTTATCTCTGTGATTTGCAACATCTCCTCTGATGTCTGAGCTCCACTCTTTGGGTAATACAAACTTGGAGATGACTTTCAATCAAATTTTCTTCTTGCTCCTCTTCCTAAATGTGAACCTTGCACTTTACCCTGCCAGCCAACCACTTAATGCCAGTAAGAAACGGACTTTCCTTTTCCCTAGATAATGACTGATCTTGCAAATTGGATAATGCAATAAGTAAATGTCATTAGCAGCCCATTAATCAGTGGTGAGCAGTAACATCGAGTGCACGGCTGTCAACTGCTCCTGAACAGACAAGGGAAAGGGAACTGGGCAATGGGGAAACCACCCCAAATCCAGTCCCCTGTTCCCCACACATTTCTTTTTTACTGCCCAGTGGCCAAGAATTAATTGTTTGCCTGGAGGATCCAGCCTTGTGACAACCTGTCCAGATTAGGCATCCATGTTCGGGAGATTCCCTGCACATCCTAAATCCTGCTGAATTCCACGCTTACCGGGAAGTCCCTTCCTTCATTTCTGTCCCTGCCTGGTGCAAAGCGAGGGAGGAACCCCGGAGGGCCCGTCCTGCAGTGTCATTAACGGTGGCGGTGGCGGAACACGGCCACAGGCGGACCCGTCCCCATCCCCGGATGCGCCTGAGCCGCGTTCCCCAGCGTTCCCGAGCAGGACGGGCACGGCGCTGGAACAGGGGCTCCCCGCTGTCCTGCCAGCGGCTGACAAACAGGGGATGCTGGGGCAGATCAGAAATGACCGTCTGAGCAGGGTCACCCCCGGGACGGAGCGGCCAGCGGCTCCTCCGCTGACTCTGACTTCTGTCTCGCTGTGTTATCCCCACCCACAGAGAATGTGGCACCCCTGGGCCCCCGATCTCCAATCCCCATCCCGACACAGCTCTCTCAAGGGACTGCTCAGCTGTTTCACACAGCTGCTGACAGCTCCCCTCCGTCTTCCAATCCCAGGATCACTGAGCTTGGAAAAGATCTCCAGAATAAAGTCCCAGCTGTGCCCAATCCCCACCGTGTCCCCAGCCCAGAGCGCTGAATGCCATGTGAAGGCCTTTTCTGGGCACCTCCGGGGAAGGGCACTCCAAACCTCCCTGGGCAGCCCCCAGTTTCCCCCTCCTGGCAGGGAGTTGTGCAGAGCCACAAGGTCCCCCCTCAGCCTCCTTTTCTGTGGGCTGAGCCCCTTTCGCAGCTCCCTCAGCTGCTCCTGGGGCTCCCGCCCCTTCCCAGCTCCGTTCCCTCCCCTGGACCCCCCCAGCCCCTCAGGGTCTTTCCTGGAGCAGCCCAGAACTGGACACAGGACTGGAGGTGCCTCATCCTCGAGGTGTGGCCTCAATCGTTATGCCAGGGGCCACGGCAGGGGTTTTAGGAAGAGCTCTATCGCGGGTAAACACCACCCTGAACTGCTGAGGACCTTTCCCCAGGAGTGCTCCCTCCGGGAGAGAGGAAGATCAGGAACAACAACCCTAAAAATAAAAATTATCAAAGGGAAGACTGAATTAAACCCTTCTTAACCCCCTAAGACGCCTCCTCTGCCCTCCCCTCCGGCCCATCTCACAGCACCCCGGGGGGGCTGCGAACACCTCGGTGGCTGCTGCGTCACTGAAAGGGTTAATCGGGAAGGCATTTTCCGCCCAGCCCCCTCGCTGGCCCAGCACTGCGAGCTCCTGGCCCTGGCTTCCCTCTCCTCCTCCCTGCTCTCCGAGCCAATGGAAGGACGCGGCTGTCCCGGAGCCAGCGCCGGCTGCCGGAGCCGCGCTCGTCCCAGCACATCCCTCCCTGGCGTTCGGGTGGCACTTGTCTCCAAAATGCGCCGCCGGGGAGAGGCAGGAGGAGCACGAGCACAGACACGGAGCTGTGTTTGTGAGGTGGGGCTGGCTCCAAACCGGGGGTGACACCGCTTTCCTTTCTCTCCGCTGCAGATAATCAGTTCTGCTCATAAGAGGAGAAACCCAGCTCCAAGGAAAAAGAAAGGTCCTCACATCACTTCTTCCATCAGGCTGACACCTCTTCATCTCAGGGAATTGAACATCTGTTACATAATTCAGGGAACATGTGGTTATTTTCCAGGCTTATTAATAGCCCAAACCCCACAGCTTAAATGAAAACGAGCAGCTGCTCCAGACTTCACCTCTGGAGAAGGGGCTGGGAGCAGGTACCGGGGCTGGCAGGGGCTCAGGGCTCCCTCACGCCACAGCTCCTCCTGACAAGCCAGAAAGGACAAGGCTTGCACTGATGCTGAGATGTGGGTGTCATTTCAGCCTCCTGGGCTGCTGCTGGTTTTCTCGGGCAAGGCCTGTTGAAGAGAGAAGTTTTTCTCAAAACATATCCTGGGAAAAACTGAGATGAGAAATGTAAATAATCCTGCATCTAGAACTTGTTTCCATAGAGGTGTTGTTTCTAATTAGCCAGTCATGGTGATGGGGTGATGAACAATGGACCACTCATGTCCAGCTCTGTGAGAACCTATAAATAGGGGTTCATTTGTTAATAATGTTAGAGTTCTTCAGCCTGGGAAGAAGTTGGGTTTGTGTCATTTGTCTACGCGGCAACAGCAACACTGAGACAGCGGCATTCCCACCTTTCCCCCAGTGCTCCTTTCCTTTCACATCTCCTTTTTCTTTCCAGGAGAGGCAGAGGAGGCTGGAGAGGATCACTGATATGAGAGAGGGCTGGGAAAGTGCAAAGAGGAGAGGAGGGACAGTGGATCATTGTACCCTTCATCCCAAAACACTTCCATTCACAGGTCACTCAGTCACTTCCAAGATATCAACAGGACTGGCAGGTACTTTCATGCCAGGATTTAATCCTGCATGCCTGAGCTGCCCTCTCACTTGAGGAACAGGCTGAAGAAAGGCCCTTTGGCACCTGGACAGGATGTGAGAAGGTTGTCTGTGGCTCTGCTCCTGTGGGGAGTTCCATGAGCACTCCTCCCCACACCAGAATGATGCCTTGGATGCTCCCTGATGATTCCAGCTGGGATTCAGGCTGGGCAACAGGTGAAGGTGAGGCTGTGGCTGGCACACAAGGCGTGTACAGGGTATTCCTGAGACACAACCTACAGCTCACACCAGGCAAAGGGAGAGGCAAAGCCCCCCAGCCACCTCCAGCCCATCCAGGCACCAATTAAGAGATCATACAAATGATCTCCTCGTTCCCATGATGGTCTTAGCAGAACCCAAAGTTCATCTTGGTTCATTCCCAAATCCCTCTGTGGCTTTAATCCAGCGCAGAAAACCCAAACCCAACAAACGATGGGGACTGGTGAGAACCTCCTCATTCCCTGGCAGTCAATACAAGCCAGGAAGATCTGCCCAGGAGGGGCGAGGTCACCAGAGCCCGGTGGTGCCTGCAGGGAGGAGGAGGAGGTGGCCCTGGTGCCCCGGGCAGCTCTGAGCCATTCTGGGTGCTGCCAGTCGAGTGGGAGGGGGACACCTGTGCCCGAGGGCCAGGCAGGGACTGGCAACAGCAGAGAGCAGGGCTGGAACTTCAGCGCTCAGAAATCAGGAGCTGCTCCAGCTCTGGGTGCACAAAATGCCTGAATATCCCTGGGACAGAGCACAGAGCTCACACGCCTCATCCCACAGGGAAAAACAGGCAGGAAATTGGGGCTTTCTCCGTGGTCAGTGAATGGCCAGTGATTCACAGAGGGCAAGAAGAACGTGAGGGGAACCCCCCCAAAGACACTCTGGGGGTTGGGAGGTGACTCCAGTGCCAGGGAAAAGCCTTGGCTCCAGCCTTTCTTTCCAGAGGAGCAGGGAGCTGCCTTCAGGCAGCACATCCCAGCTTCTGCCTCGCTGCTGCACCAAAGCTGAGCCTTGGGACTGCAAACTGCAATTTCCAAGTGGTCAAGAACCGTGGGACACAGGCTGTGCCTGGAAAAGCTGAGCAGGGGAGTGTGAACAGGATCTGGAGCCGGGCTGGGATTGGGGTTTATCCAGGAATCTCCAGACCCTGCTGCCTTGGTTGTTCCCAGCCCAGGGATGCACTCAGCTCTCCACTCTCCCCACTGGAGAGCTTCCCATGCAATCTAAAATGACCTGCTTAAAAAAAATTAAGTGAACAATTCCTCTAAATCTGAAATCACCAAATCCAAACTGCTTCAGCTGATCCCAAACTGCTTCCTGACCCAGACTAGAAGGGATTATTTTGGAAGAGGAAAAGAGCTGTCAATTTCAGCAGAGTTTGACTCAAATTTTCTTTTTTCCCCTCCCTATAGCCACCTTTTTCATCCCCACCCAGCTGAAAGTTCACTCCTGTTTACTTTTACAGGCATATTTTCCCTGTTCACCAAGCCATGCTTATCTGACCTCCTGGATCTGTAACAATAATTTCTTATTCCTTCTCCTGTACCTGGGCTGATCCTCAAAGCTTTGCTGGAAGGATTTGGACAAAAGTACTCTTTTTGACATCCTGGGATTCTTTCACAGAATCTTCCATTCCAGCTGCTATTTTTTGCCTTCATATCCTGTTCCCAAAATCTGCAGCGTGGCAGTTCTGGGGTCAATTTGACTTAAACAATTACAATTTAACTGCAACTTAAACAATTCAGCTTATTAGCACAAATACAGAGCAACAGAATATTAGGGAAGGAGCGTGGTGAGTACCTAAAAGCTCTTGGAAATTTAGAAATCATCTAATTATGTCTGTTACCCAACAAGGGCTTCACACACTGCTCACTGTCTTTAGAGAAAGCAACTGGCAACGTCAGAAAAATTCTAAATTGACAATTCCGAGCGATTGACCTCCTGTTCCTATTGTGCGTTTGCCACGGAATGAAAGAAAAACAGGAAAGTCTTGCCAAAGTATGGGGAAGAAAAAATCAGCAACAAAAATGAACGAGATTTTGTTGGCAGAAGTTGCAAATTCTTCCTGCTCCCTTTCACCCAACTTCCGTCGTGTAATTGCCGTGTGCTGCAGCGAATTCCCTGGAAACGCTTCTGCTGCGAAGGTGGAAGTGCTGGTTTGTGCAGAGCAAGAGGCTCCTGGCCTCAAAGCCCCAGCCAGGAACGAAGCACCAGCAAAGGAAGCAAAGAGAAACAAGGTTTAGGCCCAAAGCTGGCAGGTGTGGCTCTAAGCCAGGCTCCAGCAGGTGTTTGTGAGCACGGCCAGGCTGGAGTGCCAGGGAAATCTGAGTGGAATGGCACAGAGCTGCTCTGAGTCACAGCTCTGCCAGCCAGGGGGGCTGCAGACCAGGCTTTGGGATGTCCGAGCTCCAGCAGGGCTCCAGCAGCAGCTGGATGGCACAGATGTGCTCAGCCAGCCAAGGAGGCCTCCTCCATTCCACCTCCACACCCTGCTCCTTCCTACGGCATCAGCTCCTGGAGATTCCAGCGGGGAAGCCAAAGTCACCCCCAAGCCACCTTCCACTGCTCATGGATGGTGGCACTGACCCAGCAGGAGAGGTTCCAGGCTGGAATGTCGGCTCAGGGAGGGACGGGGGGGATCTGCTCCACGGGGGGAATGACCACAGCAGGGCCCAAGGGTGGCCCCAGTGCAGGGAGCACCTCCCCAAGGAGCCTTGCAGGCTCTGAGCTCTGTGAGCAGAGCTGGTGCTGGTGATGCTCAGGGAAAAAGGGAGAAATCCGATCCAAGCTCCACCCAAAAAGCTCGGTCAGGAGCAGATGAGAACGAAGCTGCAGTGGAGGTGCAGCCAGGAGACAGGGTGGGAGCAAAGGTACCCACAGGAGGCTGGACTGAAATGGGCTCCATGGGCAGGGTGTGGGTGGGACCAGGTGAGAACACTCAGGGCCCCACAGAATCATGGAATATCCCGAGTGGGAAGGGACCACAGGGATCAGGCCAGCTCCTGTCCCTGCCCAGACACCCCAATAACCCCACCCTGGGCACACCTGGGAGCTCCTGGAGCTCTGGCAGCCTCAGGCCGTGCCCATTCCCTGGGGAGCCTGGGCAGTGCCAGCACCCTCTGGGGGAAGAACCTTTCCCTGATCTCCAGCCTGAGCCTGCCTGGCACAGCTCCAGCTGTTCTCTCAGGCCCTGTCCCTGTCACACAGAGCAGAGATCAGAGCCTGCTCCTCCTCTTCCCATCATGAGGAAGTTGGAACTGGGATGAGTCTCCCCTCAGTCTCCTCTGCTCTAGCTGAACATTCCAAGAGCTCTCAGCTGTTCCTCTTCCCCTCAAGGCCCTTCACCTTCTTCGTGGCCTCCTTTGGCTGCTTCCTAATGGATCCATGGCTTTCCTCATGGATTCATGGCTCTCCAACATTTGGTGCCCCAAACTTCACACAATATTCAAGATGAGGCTGGGCCAGCCCAGAGCAGGGCAGGACAATCCCTCCCTGGTGGCCCTGGGCCTGCTGGCCCCAGGACAGGGTCACTGGCCCCAGAACAGGGTCACTGGCCCAGAACAGAGTCACTGGCCCCAGGACATGGTCACTGGCCCAGGACAGGGTCACTGGCCCCAGGACAGGGTCACTGCCCCCAGGACAGGGTCACTGCCCCCAGGACAGGGTCATTGGCCCCAGGACAGGGTCATTGGCCCCAGGACAGGGTCACTGGCCCAGGACAGGGTCATTGGCCCCAGGACAGGGTCATTGGCCCCAGTACAGGGTCACTGGCCCCAGGACAGGGTCATTGGGCCCAGGACAGGGTCACTGGCCCCAGGACCGGGTCATTGGCCCAGGACAGGGTCACTGGCCCCAGGACAGGGTCATTGGCCCCAGTACAGGGTCACTGGCCCAGGACAGGGTCACTGGCCCCAGTACAGGGTCACTGGCCCAGGACAGGCTCAATGCCCCCAGGGCTCCGGCAGCACCAAGGCTTGATCCCAGCCTTTGGAAACACAGGAAGCACTGGGATCCAGATGTTGAACGACTAAAACCTTGTCACCTGTCCTGGCATCTCCGAGTGCCCCCCTGAACGTGGCCCTGTGGTGCAGAACCACAGGTCTGGAATCTCTGAGGCTGGACACAAGCCCAAGCCCATCACGTCTGAGCCGTGCCCGATGCCCAGCCTGGCCCCAAAGCACCGAGTGCCAGGGGATTGAAATCATCCAGGGCTCTTACAGCACTTGGTGCTCCTGTGGAAACCAGGAACTGCTTTTCCTGGCTCAGGAAAGCAAATGTCAGGATTTGTAAGAAAAATGGATGCAGTCTCTTCAGCGGGTGCTCTGTGCTGTTGACTGAAGTCACTGCACTTGAATTTACATGTTTTTCTAAAACAGGACTTGGCTGGCAGCTCCTGAGATCTCTAAAAAACCTTTCTCTATGCTGCTGTTGTTTTTCAGCAGCACTTTCAGCTATTGCTTATCAAAAGGGGCCTCATTTCCCCAAATTAAATAAATACTCCATAAAGCATGGGACTTATAAATAAGTCCAATGTGCTTTCAAACATTCTGAGGTTTTGGTAAACAAAATCTATTCTGTATTTAAAGTCTGCAGCTTTACCTCATGCAATATAACTGTGCAAAAGTTTTAATTTGATTATACATCTTATTAACTGTCCTCTTGTGTGTCCTCCCCCTTTCTCTCCTGTTCTACTGATTTACTTTGAAATAAAAGCCAATCATTGCTCATACAGCACTGCAATTTTCATCAGAATTCTTCTGCAAGCTGCTAGCAAAACATATTTAAGGCTGACCCCGACAACCATTCTCATTTTCCTTCAAGCATTTCAATTATTACTTAATTTAGGCCTGCTTGAATAGTCCTGCTACCTCTAATTTGACCACTGTCACAGCAGTGCAGGAGTGACTTCAAAATGAAAGGGGTTTGAAATTGCCATCAATGAACAAGTGGTGGTGGTTAATTATGATTTTATTCAATATTGGTGGGGCTAAAACTCAAATCCTGGGGTCAGTCCTGGGCCACTCACTCCAGGAAAGACCCTGAGGGGCTGGGGGTGTCCAGGGAAGGGAACGGGGCTGGGAAGGGGCTGGAGCCCCAGGAGGGCTGAGGGAGCTGGGAAAGGGGCTCAGCCCACAGAAAAGGAGGCTCAGGGGGGACCTTGTGGCTCTGCACAACTCCCTGCCAGGAGGGGACAGCCGGGGGGGTCGGGCTCTGCTCCCAGGGCACAGGGACAGGAGGAGAGGGAACGGCCTCAGGCTGGGCCAGGGGAGGTTTAGATTTAGATACTGGGGAATTTTTTTCCTGGAAAGGTGGTGCAGCCCTGGCACAGCTGCCCAGGGAGGAGGAGGAGGTGGCCCTGGTGCCCTGGGCAGCTCTGAGCCATTCTGGGTGCTGCCAGTCGAGTGGGAGGGGGACACCTGTGCCCGAGGGCCAGGCAGGGACTGGCAACAGCAGAGAGCAGGGCTGGAACTTCAGCGCTCAGAAATCAGGAGCTGCTCCAGCTCTGGGTGCATGAAATGCCTGAATATCCCTGGGACAGAGCACAGAGCTCACACTCCTCATCCCACAGGGAAAAACAGGCAGGAAATTGGGGCTTTCTCCGTGGTCAGTGAATGGCCAGTGATTCACAGAGGGCAAGGAGAACGTGAGGGGAACCCCCCCAAAGACACTCTGGGGGTTGGGAGGTGACTCCAGTGCCAGGGAAAAGCCTTGGCTCCAGCCTTTCTTTCCAGAGGAGCAGGGAGCTGCCTTCAGGCAGCACATCCCAGCTTCTGCCTCACTGCTGGATCCCCAGCCCTGGGCTTTAACCCAGGTGGGCATGTGGCACTTGGGGACATGGGGCAGTGCTGGCCTTGGGCGTGCTGGGGAACAATAAAGAACTGTTGGATGTAAACACAGCAACTTTGGAAGCAGAAAATAAACTGTTTGGCTCTGAGATGGCCAGAAGCCATCCAAGGTGTCAGAACTACTCCTATGATTGCAAATACAGACACACCATGTATATATATGTACCTGACTATATATATGTATGTATTGTGGCAAATACATTAATATTATATTAATTATAAAAAGGTATAAATGGACAAATGCACAATACACTGACTGTTATATAATTAAAAAATTATATAACACATTAAAAATTGAGGAGCTGCTTGAATAGAAATAAAAAAGGAGAAGTTAAAAGATTAAAATAACTGCTTTAAACTCTCTGTTGCAAACCTGGAATAATCACAGACTGCCAAACCAACCAGAGGTAAAAGGAAAAATGGTTGTGCTTCTCCAGCAGAGCAGGAGAGTTAAAAGGCACTGCTCAAAGTGTGTCCAGGGAGGAAAGACATCCCTGGTGTGACAAATTGCTCGGACAGGAGCAGTGGGGTTGGCCAAAAAGGGGTCTGAACAACAACTCGCTGAAGAGGTGACACCAAAACCTCCTGAGAAGCACGAGGCTTGGAATTCTGGTGTGGCTGCGGGGGGAGCACCCAGCACAGCTCAGGAGAGGCTCAAAGGGTGAGGGAATTGTTTGCATTCCTTTTCGTTCTGGAGGAGACGGGAAAAGGAGGCAGAAACAAAGATGAACAGTCAGTTTTCATAAGGGAAACAACTTCCCACTGCAGGCCTAGAGAGCCCTGTAAAATAGACCCACTCAGTTATTGGGAAATTACCTGGGGACTGGAAGGGTGTGAGTGCAATGATCACTTTCGTTAATAGCACAGAGCCAGCCAGGATGGACAAACCCTGAACTGCAACAGCTGCACAAAAATCGTACAAAATGCAGCGCCTGAGGTCTACAGAGCTGAATTTCAGTGCCAAATCCTGCTCAGGAGAAAAGACCCCATGGTCTCCCTACCAAATGCTGAGCTCTGGACTCAGCATTGCTGGTCAGGAAGGAGTCACTGAGGGGCTGTGGAGGCTGCTTTGGAAAGAGCCACAGGAAAATCCAATGGGAGAGATTTCTGTCAGAGAAACAGAACAAACTGGAACTGTGCTGTTCTCTGGCTCTGCTGTGCACCTGCAGGATGAATAAATCCCTGCTCGGAGCACTCAGGGAGATAACAGAATGAGGAAGGGTGAGAGGAGGGAAAGGAGCTTGGACAGAGACAGAGAGTGAATTCTGCACAGAACTAGATTGACACGTCAGGGCCCTTCAGTCTGGCAAAGAGATGCCTGAAAGGGATGTAGGAGACACTTGTTACACCAGAGTTTTATCACATCCTCAACATCACAGAGCAAAGGCAATAGAGAATAAACACTTGGTGTTTTTCACAGCACCAGACCCCAGAGGTACCCCAGGAAATTACCAAGAAATCATTTCAAAAAAAGAAAAAGGCAGAGGAAGTGTTTTTGCAAATAGTGCCCAATTATGTTGTTGAATTTTTCCTGGAAGACATCAAGTGCTCAAAAGAGGAATAAAATAATGCATTGAGAGTGACAGACAGCCTTCAGCTCAGGAAGTTTTCAGCAGGGGTTGAGAGGAGCTGGGAAGTTGGAGGAGGAATGGGCTGCACGTGTCCTTCTCCAGGGGATGAGGTGAGAGGAGAATTTGTCCTCACTAGAGAAAGAGTCCCAAGGATGGAGCTGCAATAACAATGCCCTGAGTCTCTGTGGCTTTTTTCTTACTCCTAGAGAAGCAACTATTTCCTCCTGGAGCTGCTGGACACTGAGAGCTGCAAGACATGTTCCAGGAATTTTATGTGGATCACAGTTTGGACATGAAGTGTTTAACTAATGGTCAAGAAAAAGCCCAGTGAATCATCACAGGTGACCCTGTGCTTTATACAGAGCAGGTTCTCTCCATAATTCACACTCTTAAACTCAGCTAATCTGTTCTTTCAAACCCATTTAGGGCGAATCTCAGGCATGGAATCACCAAAAATAAATAGCTTTAAGGGACTTTGATGAGCTTGCCTTGCGTAGTGGCCTGAGAGGAGCAGGGAGGGAGGAGAGAAGGCCCCGTGGCAGCCTCTGGTTTCTCCAGGTGCCAGAGGGAGTGCTGGGCTCCGACTGTCAGACCAGAGCCTGCTGTGCTGCACAGAACAGCCATGCAAAGGATGCTCCCCATGCCAGCACTGCTCTGCAGCCTGGCCTGGGGCTGGAGCTCAGCACCAGGGAGTGCCAGCTCTGTACTCCCCTCACAGCTCTCTCTCCCACCCTGCCATTAGTTTTAAAAACAAACCTTATTTTGGGGTTTTCTCTCCAGAGGCACATGAGAACACACGAAGGAGGTGCCCACAGGGGACAGTCCTTAAGGACAGGGCCATGGGTGACCTCAGGTTTCCTTACAGCCCCACTGCAAAGCTTCTCTGGAACTCCTGTGAAAGCCCAGGGAACCTCCCCAGCCTCCCCCTCTCTTTCCCCTCCTGCACCTTCTGCCTGCAGCTCCCATGGTCACCAGTTCCCTCTCCTCAAAAGCCGGACTGTCCATCCAGAGCAGTCCCCTCTGGCCTTTGGGGACCCAGGATTGCAGAGCCAGAGCACAGCTACGCCCACAACTGCTCCACCTGGGCCCAGTGTCTGTGGCAGGGACCGAGGTCCCCCCTGTGCCCCCAGGCACTCCTGTCCCACCTGTCCAGGGATGTACATGGACACAGCAGCTCCTCCCATCCAGCCTACCCCTCTGGACAATCATCACGACATTGCCAAGGCTTCTCAGGGGATCCCACACTGGTTTAGGTTGGGGAAGCCATCTCATTCCACCCCCTGCCCGGGCAGGGACACTTTCACTGCCCCCATCAGTGGCCTTGACCCTTGGCAGCTGAGCCTGGAGCAGCCTGGGAGGCCCAGCTCTGACCCAGAGCAAGCCCTGCTGGCTTTTTGAGCTGGCACAGGGCCAAAACAGGGTCAGTGATCCCAAAGGGATCAGCAGGGCTGTCCAAGGTCTCCTTATGCCTCTGGCTGCTCCCAGCCTCTCTGGAGCTGCAATGGATTCCTCAAGCATTAAATGAGAGCCCAGGTGGAGCCCCTTGCCTTTTGTGCCAGAACAGGAATAAACCCTCATTCCCTCAGCATCCACCCTCTCACACGGTTCAGCTCTGCTGGAAAGAGCAGGGACAGCGTTTTCCACACATCCATCTCCTTCCTGTACCCCAGAAAAAGCCCCTTCTACAGCTTCCATTCCAGGAGGGAACAGAATATTTATCAAATATCCCAAAGAGAGCACTGTTGCTTCAGTCAGGTCACAGGACAAAATTTGCACCTTCAATCCATGGTACAACCTAATGGAGAAGAGAATCCATCCATTCTTCCAGCTTGTTTTGATGGACCATCCAAACTGCCTGGACCTCCCTTCCCAGTGAGCATTCAGCAGGAACCTGGAACAGCTGTGGGCTCGGTGGGGTGGGTGCAGTGGGGCTCCTGCTGTGCCAGGGGGCAGCTGAACAGGGTCCTGCCCCATCAGGCTTTTCCCTGGGTTTTTCTTTGAGGCCAGGATGGATTGGGATTAATCCCACTGGTGTCATTTGCATTACAACAGCTCTGGGATCAGCACCTTTTGTTCCAGAAAATGGGATTTTGCATGTGAACTTATTGAGAGGAACTTATCAAACCAACACAGCTCTGCATGGACTGAGGTGCCAAGGGACAGTGCCACCCAACAGAAGCTGCTTGGCACTGTCACAGCTCCATGTGACAGCAGTTAACATGACACGTGTGACAGTCACATGTCACAACACCCTCATGTCCATCACCAGGAGAGAGGAACTTGGCCCTTCCCAGGAGCCACCATCGACAATCAATCCCTGCCCATGCTGACACTTTGCCAGAGGGCCAGGGAGGGATCCTGCCCCTCTGCCCAGCCCTGGGGGCACCTCTGGGGTGCTGTGTCCAGCTCTGGATCCTCAGCACAGCAGGGACAGGAGCTCCTGCAGCGGGGCCAGCACAGGCTGGGAGGATGAGCAGGGCCTGGAGCATCTCCATGCCCAGGAAAGGCTGAGGGAGCTGGGGCTGTCCAGCCTGGAGAGGAGCCCCAGCTGAGAGGGGCCCTGAGCCCTGGGTGTCCCTGTGTGCAGGGAAGGGCAGAGCAGGGCCCAGGCTCTGCTCCGGGGGCCCAGCAGTGGCACCAGAGCCACGGGCAGGGCCCCAGCCCAGCAATTCCCCCTGCACAGGAGGCACAACTTCTGCCCTGGGCAGTGCCCAGCCCTGAACAGGCTGCCCAGGGAGGGGCTGGAGTCTCCTCAGCGGGGACATTGCAGAGCCCTCTGCACACAATGCTGTGCCCTGTGCTCTGGGATGGCCCTGCCTGAGCAGGGAGGTGGCACCAGTGACCCTCTGTGGTCCCTTCCAGCCTGGCCCAGCCTGGGCTTACTGAGATCTGTGACTCTCTCCTGCTGTGTCTTCCTGCACAGCCCCAGGCCTGAAGCCAGCTGAGGTGTCAGGGGGGTTGCAGATCATTACAAGCCACAAACATCCCCGGGGCAGCCAGGCCGGGTGACTCCTCCACAACAGCAGCAGCTCCATGGCAGCTCCTTATTCTTAAGAACCAGCAGCTTTCTTGTGCTTAACCCCTGGGAGACCTTTGCTCTTCCCAAGTTAATCCCTTCCCAGCTCCATAGGCTGCTTTGCCACAGTGGATTTATAAGGTGGCAAAAATAAAACCAGACTCTGAATAGGTTCCTGTTTCATTTGCAGCTCCGGGGGTGCCAGCCCCTTCCTGCCTTTGCTCCTGCAGTGGAGCCTCCAGGAGAAACCTTTCCAAAATCAGCAGGGGCCTCCTGCCAACTCCCACTGAAGCATCAGCAGCTCCTGAGAGTTTATTAATCCCCTTTGAAACAGTGTCTGAGGCTCCCAGAGCACTTGGGGACAAACTGGAGTCCAGGCTTTGGCTGGAGCCAGGAGTGACCCAGAGTCAGTCAGTCAGTCAGTGCACGAGAGGATTTGAAGGGTGAAACCCGCATCAAACTGAGCAACATCTGTACATGACTTTCTTGAAAATCTGCTCTCAAGGTTCCCCAGGGCTCCTGACATGATTTGGTTTAACTCTATTTAAAGACCAGCCTCCAGCAGACATCGGTTTCTGGCAGTCTCTGGGTGACCATGGAGCACAAGGTTTGCATTGTCTGGGCAGCCTCTCATCTCCTTCCACTCAAGTGGGAGCTTCAAATAATGCACTGAGAGTGGCTTCTGTTCAAAAGGCTAAAACATGTCCCGAAGGAGGGGAAAAATAGGGTAAAAACATCAAAGAAGGCAAGAGCACAGCACGAGGTGGATGAACCTGCTCTGCCAGGCCACCCGAGCCCAGCCAAGCCACCCAGATGACCACAACAGGTGACCATGATCAGGATGATCCATCCCTGCAGGTCCATATCTGGATCCTGGCATCCCCTGGCCGTGTCTCTGCCACCCCCCAGCCTGACACACCGTGCTGGTGTCTGTCCCTCAAACATGTCCCTCAATAACCACACAATTTCATTCATACGCTGTGTTTTTAGCATTTCAGACTTCTCTAGACTGCTTTTAATTTATCAGACTAATTCCAACTGCAATACCCTGCCAGAGATGGAGAATGGGCTTGACAAACATCCCTTGCTCTAAATAGAAGAATCTATTAGATTCTAGCAGCTCGAAGTAGTAAATTTAGGTTTTATCTCAGTCAGATCCATATTGGTCCCTTCCTGCTCCAGACACCCTGCTGGGTTCCTTTTGTTTAAAGGTGACTGACAAAGGAAAAGCAGAAATGAGAGCTCTGCCTCGTGAGCCTGGGCTCTTTCCACTCTACAGAGTCAAGGAAGTAGGAAAGGTTATTGCCTACAATAAAGATAGAATAATTTTTCTGCCTCTTCCTCAGAAATTCAGCTCTAGTTTGGAGCAGGAAAATCTCGGCTGGTTGGAGATGGACAGGCAGGGCAAGATGGAGCAAATGGCCTGGTGGGACTTTTAAACTCAGCCCTTTGTGCACCAGGGGATGGTCCCTGGTGGTGCTATCAAGGAGCCTGGGGAAGGAAAGGGCTCTGGGGCTGCTCAGAACCTGTCCCACAGAGCATTCCTGGAGAATGCTGGGGACTCTACCACATTTGCTCAAGGCCTGATGCTCAAATATTCAAAGGGTTCAAATTCACCCTTCCCACCTGCACCAGCCTCAGCGGCCACCTCCAACATCTGCCTGGATGGGAAGGGACACCCTTGGCACTACTCTCCATTCCTGGGTGAAGAAAAAGTGGGGAAAGTGCCAAAGAGGCCTTTTCATCCCCAGAAAGGGGAGTTCACACTCAGTTATCTCCCATTAGAAAAGAAACCCAAGTGCAGGTCACCTTTAATGTGAGTGATGGATTCCAGGTGAGCGATTCCATGTCCATGTCTCCCAATGCTTCCAACGCCTGCATTCAAGAGCGACTGAAACCCAGCACTCCGAGCTTAATTACAGAGCACAAAGCACCGGATCACACTAATTGCTGATCTCAAAAACATCCCCTCACCCCGCTTCTTAATTTCAGTGTTCCCAGAATGAAACAGAGAAGTCAAACCTGGGCACGCAGCCCTTCTCTGGCAGCATCCAGTGGGACACGGCTCCAGGCTCGGCCAGCACAGGAGGCTCAGGAGGGAGGCGAGATCTGCCACAGAAACTCCATCCTCCCGCTGGGATCAGGTCCCAATAGCTCTCCCTGGATCCCAAGCTCTGCTGTGTCTCCAGGCTGCTCTTGGGAGCGCTGGAGATACGAAGGGCTGGGCCCCAGAATGATCCATCCGTGCCAGGACACATTCCCTGAGAGTCAGCAAAACTTTTCAGCCCTTCATTTCATTCTATTATTTCTGCTGATGGCACTATAAATAATTACTCCACACCCTCCGTGTGCTTGAGCTGCTTTGCTGAAAAAAGATGCACATTTTGTTCATCTTTCAACATGCTGTCTGTTTTTATTGGTGGTTTGCAAACCCTGCTCCGTGTTCTCCAGCTCTGCAGGATGGAGGGAACAGGTTCCAGGGGCCTCACCTGAGAAGAGCTTGCCTGCAGCCCCGCTCAGAGCACGGGAACAGGAGTTTTAACTTTAAGGCACTTTCAGGTTTCCTTGCCAGGTCATTTTCTTCCCTTGGAGCTGGGAACAATGGAGCCATTATCCCACCTCTCGATCACAGGGGACAAGCTCCTTCCTAATGTCACCAAAGTCACAGATGGCTAAAGCACTCCCAAGGGGTGGGAAGTGCTGAGGAAAGCAGGGAAAACCAGTAACCCCAAAGCCCTGGGGTGCCCAGCATCCCTCTGCCTGCGCAGCCCTGCACTCCACCAGCTCAGCACAGAGCCGTGCCATGGATTTCCCTCTGTCCTGGCACCTCTGCTTTTCTTGCAGGCTCTGCGCCTCCTCCTCTCCAAGTTTCACTCCTTCACTGCTCAAGGCAAAGTGTCTTGCTGCCCACAAACCACCTGATCCCTGCAGGTGCTGCTGCTCAGATGCTCATTCTCTGACCCACGGCTCTGCTCTCCCTCGCACTTCCAGGTTCCCCATCCTGTCTCTCCCTCGCTTCTGGAAAACACCATTGGTAAGGAGAAAAGCCCCCATTTTCCTGACCCCACTGTGCAGCCCCACAGTCCTGTGGGCTTTTGGCCATGCTGAGCTCACAGGATTCCCTCCCCAAGCTCTCTGCCCTGGGAGAAGAAGGCGAGGCAGAGTTTTTCCCGGTGGATTAAGAAAAGCGGGATTTTTTTGCTGCGCTAACACCTCAACGTGCAGAACATAAACAGCTCCTCTCCTGATTTCTTGAGAGGTGGCCACCATCGACCACTTCTTAAGGAGATTAGTGGCTGCTTTTCCAATCCTATTTCAAGCCTCGAGGAGGCTGCTATTTGTCAAAAGTGTTATTAACCTCCAATAGGCACCAGGATAAATGTTTGCTGGCACAGCCTCTTTCCCTCCGGGATCCATGCAGGAGAGAGCTCTCAGGGCCCCAGCCTCACCTGGGACCTGGCTGGCTACAAAGACTCAAACGGGCTGTCATTTAGGTCAGGGCACCTTAAAGATGCACCCACCTGAGACGGAGACGAAGGAACGACAATCCATAATTTAAGGGAAAAGCCACGTTCCGTGGAAATAGAAACAGAGAGTCACTCGGTTAAGGAGGAGAGGGGGAGAGGAAAATCACTGGCTGAGTGGGGCAGTTCACAGTTAAATGTTCTCTGGGCACACGGCTCCTGCTGAGGGGCGATTTATCAGTCCAGCTAAGGCTGGGCTGGGTGACAGTGCTGGGGAGAGGAGACTCCAGCGTGCAAACAACGCTGTCGTTCCCAATAACCCGGGATTCGCTCCGCGAGGCTCTCCAGAACTGCTCTGCATTGCGAGTGCAATGCGCATGGAAGGATGTGGGACTCCCTTCACCTGGGAGAGACGGGGGACGGAGAGGAGCCGAGCGGCGGCAGCGCGGTGGGGACCAACTTCTGCCGTGATTTATGGGCCAGGCATCCCAACTTATCTTCTGCTGAACGGCAGCTCCGGGACTTAAGCAGCGAGGGGAAAAAAAGCCACAACTCTGGGTCATGCACTCAATTATTTAAAAGGGAAGAAGGGGAGAGAGAAGGGAGCGGAGGTGGCAGGACAAGCAGCCGCGGGCCCCAGGTGCGCGGTGGGCAGGCTCCTCCTGCCACCGGCCCCGCACGAGCCACAGCGACGCGTTAGACTTTCTCCCCGGCAAAGGAAAACACATGGGAAAGCCAGGGGGATGCTCCCAGCTGCCAGCCAGGAGCGGGGAGAAGCCGTGCCCGCAGCCCCGTCCCTCCGCGCGTACCTCCAGCCGCCGGTGCCCGGTGAGCCGCGGTCCCCGTCCATGCCGTGCCGGAGACGGAGCCCGAGGTGTCCTGGGGAAGCGCGGGCGGCTGCCGTGACTTGGGAATACAGAATATGGTACAAGCTTTAATTAAAAGAGTCTGAAGGCTCTCTCCTGCTCGCTCGTCCTTTTTTTTGCAGTACCGGATCGGATTTAAAGGGCTAGAACCCCAATTCGGCACTGCTGCTCCCCCCGGAGTGCCGCGCTGCCGCCCGGGCCTGCCAGCGCCAGCATCCTGCTGCCGCCCGTCGGGGGCATCCTGGCAGCCCGCGGGGCCGGATCCGGCAGCGCCGGGAGCTGCGGTGGCAGCAGCAGCAAGCTGGAAATCAAGGCTCCCTCCAGCAGGCGCGGTGGGTGGCGAGGGGGGATCCCACAGGCAGAGGGGCGGGCGAGGGCGGCCCGAGCGCTCCTGAGGGTGCACGGAGCGAAGTTTGTGCTCTACCAGTGCTCCCAGAGAAGTGGGAGGAGGAGAATCGTGTCCCTCTGTCCTGGTGATGCCACCAGCCTGTGGCAGTGCCCAAAGGCGTCGCCCTCCCAGTGCCAGCCCTGGGTGGAGCGGGGTTGTTGGGAAGGGCTGTGTCACCCAGGGTGGTGGGGAAGGGCTGTATCACCTCAGGACGGTGGGGAAGGGGAGGGGCTGCGTCACCCCAGCCCAGCTCTGCAAGATGGGGTCCTCAGCCTCCTGCCCGCATCCCGTGAGCAGGGAAGCAATTCCATTTGGATTTGGAGGCCACTTGCTGGTGCCAAGGCAGTGGGGAGACAACCTGGCGCTGGCAGCGTGCGAGTGACGCTGATCCCTCCTTCAGCTCCGGGTCCCTCTCCAGATCCAGTCATTCTCCAGACCTCCATGAAAACACCCCTCTGCAACAGGCTGGGCTCTCAGTGCCCCTCGGGCTGCTCAGCAGGGCAGGGGTGGCCAAGGCACGGTGTCAGCCTTCCATCCAGCTTTCCCAAAAAAATAAAAGAGGGGATGAAGAGCAGGGTTTCCGTGGAGCCCTCCTTGGTCCAGATTTTGAGCTCGAATGGGGAAAACCAAAGGAAACGAGGAGCATATCTTTCTTCTTCTTTATCCTCTTTTGCCCGGTTTGAGCCCAAAATGCCGCCCTCCCTCCCCGAGGCCGGCTTGGAAGGTCCCGCTCTGCACGGCCGATCACTGCGTGCCCTGCTCCTCGGGCTGACCCCTGTGTTCTGGCTTCTCTCGCCTCATCAAGGACACCCAGGGGTGGGTGCCAAAAGGAAAAGCTGATTCCATGCTGCAACCCAGCTCCAAGCTGCTGGGATAATTAGCAGGTTATTAATGAACAAGAAGATTTCCACCATGGAGGGAGAAAGGATGGGGAGGGAGGGGAACACCACTTGGGCCTGGTTGGGAAAACTGCATCGGAGTCGGAGACTCCATCCCTCAATCCAAGGCTTTGAGTCGCCTTCAGTGCCTGGGAAGATGCTCCCAGCCCTGGGGCTGCCAGGCGGATCTGCAGAGCAAAATCCAAGGATTCTGCTTGGCTGAGGGCCACGCTGAAGGAGCTGAACGGCTCCATCTCCCAGCCACAGCCTGCAGACATCCATCTGGTTCTGGGGACGGACAGGAGGTGCCTTTGGAGCCTTTCTCCAGTCCTGGGTGATGTTGACTCAGGGCTGTGGGGTTTTTGGAGCATCCTCATCACCATCTGCCAGGGTTCCTGCTGGGGGCTGGAGAGTGTCACCCCAAACACTGCTCTTTGAACCCCTCATAAACTGTAGGAACAGCACAGCCTTCCTTCAAAATTAATCTGATACCAAGTGTTGGTACCTTTTCCCTGGGTTTAGACACTAGCTGAAAATTCCTGGGAAAGGCATTGCCTGGCAGAGCCTGTGCTTCTCTAAATACTGAGGGGCAGGGGTGAGATTCCAGCAAAATCAGGGTGTCCTCAGAGGCTCCAGCCCGAGCTGCTGCCATCTCGTGTGTCTCTCCAAGGCATGTGGTTGTTGTTCCTTTAATTATTAATCCTTGCATTGACGTAATCAAATTTGCCCAAGCTTTTAACGGATGCCTCGATGTAAAAAATGAAGAATAAATTTCTTTCCCTCCCTGAAAACTTGTCTCAATCCCATGACCAATTTTATTGCCGTTCTGCTCTAATTTTAAATATAACGAGAAACATTAAGGTTTTCAATTAAAAGATCCCTTCCTTCAGATATTGGAACATAGCCTGAAGTGCAGACCACGTGTGATATTTTTCACTGGGATGGTGTGGGCTAAATCTGATTCCCAGATCAAACACAGTCAGGCTCAGACTTGCAGTTGGCCAGGCTGGAGAGGCTGAGCTGTTCCACTTTGGGAAGAGCCTCAGCCTTGTTTGTGTTTTTAGCTGACTCCTTGTGTTTCTGAAACGAACCTTGCATTTATTCTTCTCTTTTTTCAGCCTGGGGGTCTGTGGTGAGGGGCAAATGAACCTCATGATGCCACCCTGGACTTGTGGAATTTTTGGCTTTTGACTGTGATATATTTGTTTTTTCCCTTTTCTTTAGAATGAGCTGAACCATGGCCACAACAGAGGAGATGTTGCTTGTGCAGTGAGCTCAAACCTCAGCTCGATGCCATCCTGGAATCATGGAAACTTTGGCTTTTGACTGCAAATATTCACTTTTCCCTTTTCTTTAGAATGAGCAGATCCATGACCACAGCAAAGCAGATCTTCCTTGTGCAGTGAGCTCAAACCCCTTGTTTGCCACAGTTTCAGTGTTGGGTTCATTGGACACCATTAATGTGAAATTTGGGTCATGGAAGGTTTTCCCGTGTGTTCTCTCCCACAGACCCTAAATCTTGCACTTGTCCTCCACCCTAAATCCTGCAGGTGGCCCCACCTAGGCCTGTCTCCTCAGGCCAGGTCCCCAGGAGGGTTTGCAGCTGGGCAGATGTTCAGCCCCAGCAGTTGGTGTTTGCCTGAGTGGGGTGCCAGCTGGGCTTGCTGGGGTGCAGCATCATTCCCTCAACGTTGTAGGAGCTCATTTCACTCCTGGTGGGTTTTGGTTTCCTAATGGAGGTGGCACCATTGATTTTACTGTCCCTGAGGGTCCTCAAAGACTGCTTCTCATGGAAACATCAGGTTTGTGCAGGTGAGGTGGAAAGACAGAGTTAGAGGCTTCCAAAAAGCACCAAGGGAAAGGCACTTCAGGTGAGAGAGGCTGAAGGAGAGACTGAATCGGCCCTGGCTCCACCTGCCTTGCCCAGAGCCCCCAGACTCTGCTTGTCCTGCATGAGGCACCTCTTGTTTACAGCAGCTCAGCCACCCGTCCCCAGGCCCAGGGTCTGGTGCCCTTGGAGGGGTCGAATGGCCCCAGGGCAGGGACAGCATCCCCAACCCAGGCTGGGGGGTGGCACAAACCCATCTCTCAGGAGCAGAGCTGGGCAGGATCCCACCCAAACACCACATCATGTTCCTGCTCCATTCCTTTTCCAATCCAATGAGGCTGCTTGGAAAGGCAGGAATGGCTGAGCTCATGGGAGAGCTGAATTTTCCATTCTCGAGCCAAAGAGTGTTCACTTTTGCCATTCCTGAGCCCAGGGATGTTAACTTTGTCTTTCCTGAGCCCATGAGTGTTAACGTTTGCCATTCCTGAGCGCAGGGATGTTGACTTTGTGTTTCCTGGGCCCATGGGTTTCAACTTTTGCCATTCCTGAGCGCAGGGATGTTGACTTTGTGTTTCCTGGGCCCATGGGTTTCAACTTTTGCCATTCCTGAGCGCAGGGATGTTGACTTTGTGTTTCCTGGGCCCATGGGTTTCAACTTTTGCCATTCCTGAGCCTAGGAGTTTCAACTTTTGCCATTCCTGCAGGTTGTGATGGGCCAGGATGCATCTTGTCTCACTCCCTCATGTTTTTCGGAGGCCACACCACCTCACTTGCTTTAGTTTTGGGCTTAGAAGAGCCCCTTGCTGCCTCCCTCATTCCGAGCTCCCACAGCACAGTCCTGGGGGTTTCTCTGCTCAGCTCTGCTGGCTCGAGCCCTCCCTCTGATTGAATGAATGAATTCCTGATTCCCAGAGGGCTTTCTGTGACAACCCGTCTGTGCTGCCTGGAGCAGGACCCCAGGGATCTGCTCTGGGCAGACAATGGCCTCTCCAAGTGCAAAATTGTGTCAGGCTAAGGAAATGGCCATCTGCATTAGCAATGAATCACCCAAATTGCAGCCCTTTCATAAAGAGAAAAAGCAGGGAGAACAGAACATGCTGCAAACCTATGGGCAGGGGGTTGGTCTCCTGAATCTGAAGGCAAAGCTTTGAAACCCTTGTTCTCTTGAGCAGGGGGATTGTTCTGGAGAACTCCAAAAGGAATTTGGAAACAAACAAAAAACTGGGTAAACATGGGGGAGCTGATAATTACAAATAATTATTATTTTTTCCCAGATTTGCGAATTAAACTGCATTCCTGCCACATGGATGTGGCTTTTCCCCATCAAAGCTTCTGCCTTCCTTGATCCTGCCCAGCCCAGGACAGGCTTCAGCTTGATCTTGACCCTGCTCAATGCCAGGTTGGTCTCCAAGGAGAGACCCTTTCAAAAGCTGCAAATCTGGCAAAAAAAACCCCAAAAACAACAAAAAAAACCAAGCTTCACCTGTGTTTGAAAGGCAGAAATCAGCATCAAATTAATCTTCACCAGGTCTGCTGTAAGGGGAGATGATAATGACAACTAAAAAGCAGTATCTGTGTTCCAGATATGGAAAAAAAGGGATTTTTTGTTTCCACACTTGGTGGGTGATATTTTATGCAAGACATGCTGAGAGCCAGGGCTGAGCAGGACTGGGGGCAGGCTGTCCATGGACAAATGATGGGAATCCCCACTTCCACTGGCAAGCAGCTTGGGAGAAAAATGGGAAGGACTCCTAAATCATCCCGTCTCAGGATATAAATCAGCATCTAACTGACAGCAGGAACAGAAGAGCCCTTATTGATGGGCTGGGTTAGGTTTTCCAAATGTAAAAGAGGAATTAAGGAGCCGTGAGCTGACAGCTGTAACAACTGCTGCTCCTCTCTGCCTGCTCCCAGCTGCAGCCTCAGGAAAAGCCAAGGTCACCGAGCCAGAGCCCCAAGCCCTGAACTGTCCATCCTGCTCCCTTCCACAGATACTGCCCAAATCAAACTCCATTTTATCCTGGAGCAGAGGATCTGCTCTTCCAGCAGGTGTCAGGACAAGTGGTTGAATAAACCCAAAATAAATTCTGTGAGGGGAAGAGACAAATTCAGCTCTGTCACGTGCAGAGACAACATCACTGCCCAGCCCAAACACAGGGCTTCAATCTCGAAAATCACACATTCAGTGAGCTTGGGAAAGGCCACAGCCACGTGGATTTCAAACCCTTCTGGCCATGGGGACTCACCCCTGCCCTGGGAAGCTGTGCCAGGGCTGGACAATCCTTTCCCCAAGGAAAGTTTTCCTGGCAGCCTGGTGGGGGCTGAGGGAAGGAGCTGAGAGTGCTGGGTGAAATTTTAAGGCCGTAACTCCACAGAAAGCAGGCCCTGTTGGCTCTGCTGCCCACAGAGTTTTTTCACTGGTTTTTCTTGCCTTCAGCTGAGTCAGACACAGCTGGAAAATTCCAAATTGCCTCAAATCAGGAAAAGTTCAACTAAAACCCCCCCTGGTTTTGTCCCTGCAGTCTGCTCTGTTCCTGACGTGCCCTCCCTGCCCCACACCTGCAGGCCTGGCTGCGTTTGCAGGGCTCCTCCATCCCAGCAATTCCCACCTGCCAGCCCAGCCATGTCCCTCCATCCATCCAGGCAGGAGGGGAAGCCAAGGAGAGCCTCAGCAAAGAGCCTGACCTGCCTATTCCCTATTCCTGATGCATTTTTCAGGCTGTTGGGGTCACTTTTTTCTCTTTTGCTCTTTCAGGAGGACACAGAGCCCAGATTTAGGATGGAGTGAGCCAGCCTTTATTACAAGGCCCAGCAGCCACATCCCCCCTGTGTGTGGTTTTTCATGTGGCCACCACCAGTTCTCCATCCAGAGTGGCCAAACCAGCCCATGCCCAGCTCCAGGAGCCCTGTCCCGGGGTCACCAGTCCTGTGGGGTGGCCCTGGCAGTGCGGGACAGAGCTGGCTGGGAGCTGGGAGCCCTCAGCACCTGATGGAAGCTCAGGCCCTGAGCCCAGGCCCTGCCCCCTCCGGCTGAGATCAGTCACATACCAAAGGGGCTTTGCAAGTCGTTTCCGTATTTTCTTGGCATCTCCATGCTTCCCAGCCCACCAAGGGCCAGGGAGAGGGGCTGGTACCAGGTGCTTGCACGGGGCAGCAGCCCCTGCCCAGGAATGGGATGTGCCCAGCACAGGACCCGGTCCCAGCACCCCGCCCTGGCTGGGGGAGTGTCCTCAGCAGGGAGGAGAGAGTTTGGCTCCCAGTTCACAGGAGTAGGGAAACAGCCATCCATGTGCACTGGGAACAGCCCTGAAACCCCAAATCCTGGGCTGATCCCAGCATGGGCAGCAGGACAGGGATTGGGATTCTGTCCCTGTGCTCAGGTGAGAGCCCACCTGCAGGGCTGCCCCAGCCCTGGGCCAGCACAGGCAGCACCTGGAGCTGCTGGAGGAGCCCAGAGGAGGCTCCAGGATGAGCAGAGGGATGGAGCAGCTCTGCTGGGAGGAAAGGCTGGGACAGCTGGGAATGTTCAGCCTGGACAGGAGAAGCTTTGGGGTGACCTCAGTGTGGCCTTGCAGGGCCTGAAGGGAGCCTGCAAGAAAGGTGGAGAAGGACTCTGGACAAGGCATGGAGTGCCTGGACAAGAAGGAATGGCTTGCCACTGCTGAGGGCAGAGATAGATGGGATATTGGGCAGGAATTGTTCCCTGGGAGGGTGGGCAGGCCCTGGCACAGGGTGCCCAGAGCAGCTGTGGCTGCCCCTGGATCCCTGGCAGTGCCCAAGGCCAGGCTGGACAGGTCTGGGAGCAGCCTGGGCAGTGGGAGGGGTCCCTGCCCAAGGCAGGAGTGGCACTGGGTGGACTTTAAGGTCCCTTCCGACCCAACCCTCTCCATGATTCTGTGATTCCAGAACATCCTGACAACCAGGGGAGGTTTCAGTCACATTCCAACCCCTCTGTTGTGATCTTGGCTGGGTTTTGGATCGCTGGGGCCGCGGCAGATGCTGCTGTGCCCTCAGGCTCCTTTCTGCCCCGCGAACCCTCCGCGGCAGCGCTGGCAGAGCCGCGGTCCCAGAGCGGGCCGGGAGCAGCTCCTGCTCTGCTGCTCCCCGCGGCTCCGGGGGCTCGGCACAGTCATTAAAGCGCTCTTTGAAGCGCAGCTTTTCTTCTCCGAAATGCAAGGCACGACTTAGGGCTGCCCGACGGTGTCACTGCCCCGCGGGGGAGCAGAGCAGCCGTGCCCGGCCCTCCTGCGCGGCTGCCCCGGGAGGGAGCACACGAGGAGCAGGAGGGGAAGGGCTCAGCCTGGAACGGGATATTTGTGTCCCACAAATAAGATTTGTGTCCCACACGGAGCCGAGGCGACGCTTTAAATGAAACCCCTCGTCCAGCCCTGCCGGTGATGCCAGCGCGTGTTTGAGCCGGGAATGGCTGTCCCCAGCCGCCGCTGCCTCAGCAGATGCTGCGGGATCGGGTCCGCGCTCCCGGGACGTGCCGGGAGCAGCCCTGCTCCTTACCTTGGCTTCCCGTCGCCGTGGCGATGCTCCGCGTCATCCTCCGAGCACGGCGACACCGGGCTGTGCCGGAGCTGGCCTGCTCTGGGGCTCCCGGGGAGGGGACAGTGCCGGGAGCCCTCCTGCCCGGGCTGGGCCGGCCGGGAACGCTGCTGGGATGCCCGGAGGATGGAGAAACCCTCCTGCCCCAGGTGCCCTGCAGAGCCCGCTGGAGGGGCCGCAAAGTCACCTCCAGCGTCACCTCCCTGCTCCCCACCCCCGGCACGGCGGGGACCGCGCCGAGGAGGGATTTTGTCACCCTGCCACCCTGTCCCGAGGAGGGATTTTGTCACCCTGCCACCCTGTCCCGAGGAGGGATTTTGTCACCCTACCATCCTGTCCCCCGAGGAGGGATTTTGTAACCTGCCACCCTGTCCTGAGGAGGGATTTTGTCACCCTGCCGCCCTGTCCCCTGAGGNGCCCTGTCCCCTGAGGAGGGATTTTGTCACCCTACCATCCTGTCCCCCGAGGAGGGATTTTGTAACCTGCCACCCTGTCCTGAGGAGGGATTTTGTCACCCTTGCCATCCTGTCCCCTGCACGGGCAGTGTCTGGCCCTCCGTGGGGACAGCTCACCACAAATGCCAGCTGTGAGAGTTTGCTCTGCTGCGTGCAAAGAAACCCTGAAATCAAAGGCAAAGCTCCATGCCCCCCTGGGAGCCCGAGGAGAGCCCAGAACTTTGGGGTGTCTGTGCTGCCCCTTCCCCACAGCTCTGCCCAGGGCAGGGGTGCGTCCCTCCTGCCCCAGCAGCTCTCAGCAGGAGCAGAGGAGCTTCTGGGATGGGATGGGATGGGATGGGATGGGATGGGATGGGATGGGATGGGATGGGATGATGGCTCCTCTTCACCTTGTGCCTGGCCCACAGGGAGATGTGGTGTCCACACTCATCAGCCTTAACGCAGCCCCCAGGGAAGAGGAGATGTTCTGAGGGGAAAAAAAATTAAAAATCTGCTAAATCCCCAAATTTGGGAGGAAGAGTTTATTAAGGGGTCTTGGAAGGGAGAGGAAAAAGAAGAGAGATGTGTTGGGTTTATTTGAAGCAGACACTGGAGACCACTGTGGCTGTCCCAAGCTCCATCCACTCCCAGGCGGCTCTGTGCCTTTATCCTTCCCTAAATCACCTCCCCTCAATCACCAGAGGGAAATGTTGGAACGAATTTTAGATTAAAATTAAAGAGTAAGAGCTTCTCCCTCCTAAAACCTCATTTTGGGTTAATCCTGTATTTATCCTAAATGTGAATGGATCAAATAATTGAAGGACAAAGACGTGAGAACAACGAGTATCATCATGGAGAGGTTCCCATTATCGTGTGTGGGATTACATCCATTCAATTCCGTGCTGAAGAATGTGGATTAACCCTTCTGTGCCCTCATCACATCCTGGGAATCCTCTCTGCTGCTGTCCCTGGCTGGCCATGCCCTGTGCTGCAGGAGCAGCAGGGGGACAGCAGCCATGGACCATCCCCTTGGGATGAAGAGAGAATGAAGGCAGTGAGTCCCTTTGGGATGAAGAGGGAATGAAGGCAGTGAGTCCCTTTGGGATGAAGAGCACGGTCCTGGCAGGTCCTGAGGGGGCAGGGGAGGTGACAGGATGGGAGTAAACCGGAGAGAGAGATGGGAATAAAATGCAGAGGACAGGCAGGTGACAGTAGCCCAGTGCCACCCTTGGCTGGGCCACCGAGCAGCTGGTTGGTCACCCTGCAGCCAGGTAGGATCTCCTCAGGGATGGAGGGGGCAAGAGGGGCTGTCCTGCAGGAGAAACCCCTTTGGACACACCTGGAATTGGGGTAAATGCCTTTGGACACTCCTGGAATTGGGGTAAATGCCTTTGGACACACCTGGAATTGGGGTAAATGCTGTTGGACACAGGTGGAGTCATGGTTTGGGGAGCTGCTGGTCAGAGGGAATCCTCCAAGCAGGGTCCGCCTGTGGAGCTCCCTGGGAACTCCTGCTCAAGCTGCTGGAGGAGCCCAGAGGAGGCTCCAGGATGAGCAGGGGGATGGAGCAGCTCTGCTGGGAGGAAAGGCTGGGACAGCTGGGAATGTTCAGCCTGGACAGGAGAAGCTTTGGGGTGACCTCGCTGTGTCCTTGCAGGGCCTGAAGGAGCTCCAGAAAACAAGGAGAGAGACTCCCTGAGAGCCAGGAGGGGCAGCTGGGCAGAGGAGCTCAGAGAAGGGGCCTTCCCCATGAAGTCCCTGCAGCCTGATCCCAGACCTCCAAGAGGGATCATCCTGAGCTGGGAGTGTGACCCCGAAGAAAGACCTGGAAAGACTGCCAGGGCAAAAGGGCTTCTGGAGGTGGGGGGGTGAGAGGCTCAGGATCAGCAGGAGGGGGAAATGAGGCAGGAACTGGGAAGACTCTGGGATGGGCTTATTCCCATGGTCACCCCTGCTGCTCCTTCCCAGCCCCTTCCCAAAGCTCAGCCTGAGCCCAGACCTCCACCCGGGCTCCCCTGAGCCGCAGCCCCGGGGCCCTCGTGCAGGAAGTCGGGATGTTTTTTGGGATGTTTTTCCAGAGGCATTCAGAGGCCCTTCAGAGGCAGGAGCATCCCCAGGGAGGAGCACATCTTTCCATGCAGGAAATCCCCCAGCCGGGACAGGGCTCAGGAATAATCCCCTGGCCTGCTCCAGGAACAGAGAGGGCAATTCCTGCTCCACTCCCCTCTCCAAAGGATTGTCCAAGGAGACATCAGCAGGACAGCCCTCACAAGCACCTCCTCCCCAGGAGCGTTTTTCCTCCTGTCCTTGTTCAGTGAGGGACAAAACGTCTCAGGACTTTGCCCTAATCATAAAAACCCGGTGCAAGAGCAGGTTCCAGTTACTCCTTTGTAATTCCTGGCAGTTCCAGAGGCAGCCCGGCTTTGCACAGAGCAGGACTGTGGCTGCTCAAAACACAAACCTGCTCCTGCAGGGCTCATCTGGGTTGCAGGAATCCTCAAGTTCAAGGGAAAAGAGGCAGCATTTGCAGCCTGCACTTGGCCAGAGCAGCAGTGCAATCCTGTCTGGCACCAACCTGCCAGGACCCCCTTCATCCATGGAAAACACATTTCCCAGGTGGAACCAAGAGTGGAAATTCCTGGGCAGCTGTCCTGTTCCAGTTTCCACCTCTTCTCACTCCCAGCTGTGACCATCCCTCTGCTCTACCCCCACCTCCCCTGAGAGGCACACCAGGAAAGGTGCAGGGCACCACTTTCTCCAGCTTAGGGAGAAAGAAATGAAGTGGTAGCAACATCACACATGAGAAAAGAAAAAGAAAAAGAAAAAGAAAAAGAAAAAGAAAAAGAAAAAGAAAAAGAAAAAGAAAAAGAAAAAGAAAAAGAAAAAGAAAAAGAAAAAGAAAAAGAAAAAGAAAAAGAAAAAGAAAAAGAAAAAGAAAAAAAGAAAAAGAAAGAAAAAAAGAAAAAGAAAAAGAAAAAAGAGAAAAAGAAAAAGAAAAAGAAAAAGAAAAA
>WAAE01001251.1:225982-284629 GCA_013400495.1 Nicator chloris
AAAAGAAAAGAAAAGAAAAGAAAAGAAAAGAAAAGAAAAGAAAAGAAAAGAAAAGAAAAGAAAAGAAAAGAAAAGAAAAGAAAAGACAAAAAACCATCACAGACCAAAAGAAGAAAACTTTGGACAAAATGAAAGGGAAACAAATCCCAAAGCTGGGGCTGTTCCTGTGGGGGGCACCCTGAGGAATGAGCAGGCACCAAATGGAAATGGATTGAGGGAACGTGTGCTGAGGACAGTGCCAATCATGGAATCACAGAACAGGGCTGGCAGGAACCTCCAGGGATCATCAATCCAGCCCCTGGCCCTGCCCAGACACCCCAACAACCCCACCCTGGGCATCCCTGGGAGCTCCTGGAGCTCTGGCAGCCTCAGGCTGTGCCCATTCCCTGGGCAGTGCTCAGCACCCTCTGGGGGAAGAACCTTTCCCAAATTCCACTCTGCCCCTCCCTGACACAGCTCCAGCCCTTCCCTCTGTCCGTGTCCCGGGGAGCAGAGATCAGCGCCGAGCAGGGGGAGCCCTCAGCAGCCCCTCCCAGCACCATCCCACAGCTCTCTGGTGGATGTGGAGCAGGAATGCTGCAGCTGCTTCAGGGGGCGAGAGATGGGCCAGGAGGGCACAGGGTGGGGAAGGAGCTCCGGAGCCTGAGGGGTTTGGCCGCCCCAGCGCAGGATGGCACAGCCCGGGGAGCTGAGGAGCTGCTGGCACCGTGTGCCGTCCCCTCCGTGAGCCGGGACCTGCCACCAGGGGTGTCCCGGCCCTGGGACGAGGCCGGTGGTCACAGCTGAGCGTGGCCAGCCCTGCCCCTCTCCAGGGGATGCAAAGGCCGGGATGTGCCGGCGCTCCCCAGCATCGTGCAGTGCCCTCTGCCGCACGCTCCGGCCGGGGAGCGGCTCTTCCCTCCCGATATCCCGCTTCAAACAGCATTTCCCAGCCAATTCAACCCTCACTTCGGTTCAACTGAAAAAAAAACAACCAACCCAAACTAATCCAAAGGAATTTGTTTGCACGACCTCAACCCGTTTAAGGCGGGATCTTTTCCAGAACGATAGCAGCCATTTATCATTAATGAAATATCTCTGTCATATTATTGCTCCTGTGACGGAGGGCGTTACAGACGCCGATGGAGCATTAGATGTGACATCACAGAGTTCTGTTATTGAAAGGGACAAAGTCAAATTTACCAGTCAGGGGATGAGACAGGGAACAAATCCGCTTCATTAAAACTGCTCCTGACTCCTGTCAGAGTGCTGTGATTTGTTCAAATACACATCATTTCCTTTTCCATTCTGTTAGGACTGGAGAGAGAGACACGGTGTCAAAATCCAAATCAAAATGATGGAGCACTGCCAGAGGCACCCAGGGTTTATCAGCCAGGGCTGTCGATCCCTCCAGGAGCAGAGGAATTGTGAGGAATTGTGAGGAATTGTGTCCTGCTGCTCCCCAGGCTCTGCACCAGCACCCCCAAACCTCCTCAACACCCACACCTGGCTGCAAAGCCTCTCTTGGAAAAAGCCAGAGTGTTTTTTGCCTCAGCTCCAGAAACATTCCCTGATTTCTGGAGTTCCCAGCACAGAGCTCATGGGATGCTGGCACAGGCTGCAGCTGGGGTCAGGATGTAAAGTTCAGTGAGCCAAAGGGGGCAGGAATATTTGATGGGGTGGAGGTGGGAAGGAGAGTGAGGGATCAGGCTGCTCAGAGGCTGCAACACTTAATGCTCTGAGGAGAGTAATGAACACCTCGAATGAGAGGGCACCAGAGCCTGGAGATGCTGGGAGAGGCAGAAAAGGAAATGTGCCTTGGAGGGTCCAGGGAAACAGCAATAAAGGTGCAAGTAAAGACATTTTCAAGAGTGGTTTAGGAAGCTTAAATTCCCTTTTATGCAGGCCTTTAATTTGCATGGGCTGGCAGAGAACCTGACTTCAGGATCTTTAAACACCTCAAACACAGTTCGGGCTCTGAGGGTGGAAGGTTTTCACTCTGAAACAAAGTCCCTCAGCATGAGCAGCATCTTCCAAAGCCCCTGGCCAGGCTTCTGCAGATCCATCCCAGGAACCTGAGCAGGAATGGGATTGGAGGCAGACCAAAAGCCTTGTCCAAAATCCCATTTGTGCAAGTGAACATGGCTGAGTTTGGCTACAGAGTCATCTGCACCAGGAGCCAGTGGCTGCCAGCCCCTGAGCAGGGCCCAGCACGGGCTGGAGCCTGGAGAGGAGGGCAGGAGCAGCCAGCTGGGATCCAAAGGGGACCCACAGGGAGCAGGCTGCAGACATGGGCTTGTAAAACATGGAAAAGTAGAAGAAAGCAGCGCAGGGAGGCCCCAGGCCCTGCCCTGTGCTGGGGACACAGGAGCACAAGGGGACAGTGCAGAATTGGGGCTGCCCAGCACAGCCAGGACAGCAGAGAAGGGCTGGGGGAGCACAGCAGGGGGCAGGGCTGGAGAAGGCCACTGGAACTCTGATCCTCAGGATGGGTGTCCAGGGAGGGACCCAGGCACAGCACTTTGCTCCAGGGCCCAGCTGGTTTTTAGCCCTTGGTAAATCAGCTCCCAGGAGAGGTTCCCTGTAATGCTACAAGGAGGAACAGCTACACCCCTGCAGTGAGAGGGCTTTTTCTTTTCCATTCCATTCCATTCCTGCAGCCAAGGAAGCTTTTCCAGATCCATTTGGTCTCCCCTTGTCACCCAGGCCAGGACACGGACAGTGCAGTATAGCGATGAGTTCTCTCGATGGTCAGATGATATACCTCAGGAGACGGGGGTTGCTCATGGAACACGTGCTTTATTCTCAGGGGTCGTGGGTGCCAGGGTTTGCCATCAGCTGCCAGCCCAGCTGCTGGCGTGGTTCCAAGAGAGTTCCAAGAGAGCGAATTTCCTGTTACAGTCTATTTTATCCCATTCTGTGTTGAATATTCTATTTACAGTAACTAACTGGTGTGAGACACAAATCCTATAGAATTTACATACAGCCTATGAGAACTACTAGATTTGAATAAGGCACTACCTCCTTATGCTAATTTCTATAATCCCTTCTTCCTGCTATCCTGCAGACTCCTTTTCTGCCTGGTCACTGGTATTGCTTAACATCCTGTCCCTGGACTGGCATCCCTTCCCATATCAAAAGTAACCGTCATTTCTATCTCATTCACTGGCCCAATGTTCTCTGAACCTCCTGCTAAACAATCATATTTATAAGGTTTCACTGTGTCACCTTCCCCAACAGTGCAGCCTCTACATTCCACTCCAATTTCCATGTCCATTCATCCAGATATTTTCTCCCCCCAGGGACCCTCTGGGCCATCCCTGGCAAAGGCCCAGGGTACCCAGGGATGCTCTGCCCAGTGCTGTCCAGCAGGGACAGTCCCCCTTGACTCTTCTCCTCCACAGCTCAGCCCAGCTCCAGCACCCCGGCAGCTCCACTCCAAATTCCTCATGGGAAGCTCCTGGCTCCCTCAGTCGTGGTTCCAACCCTCCCCTCTCCCATGGAACACCCCAGTGGGTTATTAAACCCCTCCAAAAATGCCATGGAGAGCCTCCAGCGCTGCCCTGGGTGTGTGGGGCTGGGAGTGCCCCTTGGCACACAGCCCTCGGGTACCAGGACGTGGAGCCCATCCACCATCCTGGAGTTCCTCAGGAGGCTCCAGCCCCCTGGGGCAGCAGCTGTGCAGCACCAGGAGGGCCACAAAGGGCAAAAACAAGCAGAGAACAATCAAATGTGCCTCACTTCAAGGTCTCCAGGATTCTGGCTGTCTCTGGCGTGGTGCTGGCTCAGTGCAGTTCTCCCCCTTGTCCCGGTTCCTGCCAGGGCTTTATTTCCTCATCTCAAAAATACAGAATGAACAGAGAAGCTCTGGAGGACTCAGGCACTTGAACACATCACAAATGTGGTGCTTCATAAATCCTGGTGTGGTTGAGGGCTTGGAAGCTGCAGGAAGGGATTGATGGATGGGTTTTTTCCATTCTTATTAAGCCTAAAAAACACTTTCCGAGGAGCTGGAAGGCCTTGATGACTCCTTCCTTCTGTCTTTTGGACACCAAAGGGAAAGGAAAAAATAAGAATATTCCTTCTGTCATTTCCTCAACTGGACACTGAGCAAATCCCCTTAACTCTGGAAGCTTTTGTCTTCATATTTGTGCAGGGCTTGGTCAGGGAATTCCTGCTGTACCTGGGGCTCTGAGGGAGGGTCTGGCTGGGCCAGGCTCACACAGGACCCACCTTCCTCTGCCCCTTGGTGACAGAGCCCGGAGCCCCAGGGCTGTCATGGATAAAGCTCCACCCTGAGCTCCCCAGCCAGCACATCAGCCTCCCCAAACTTTCTATTTTTGTGCCTGCAGGTGAGGATGGAACATCTCCAGTCCATCCTTTCCAGCAGAGCAGGGAGGATGTGGCTGCAGTCCTAAACTGTTGCTCTGGGAATGGTGTTCCCGACTCAGCCACCTCTCCTGGTGTGGAAATGGACAAGAATCCACCCTCCCCGTGTCCCTGTGCCACCTGCAAGGGCAGCTCTGAAGGATTCATTTTGCTCCCACATTTTTGCTGCCCTTCTGTTTTAAAATTGGAAACTGCCATGGCCAGAGATGGTTGAAAAACTCAGACAGCCTGAAGGCTTTTCTTGCACAAATTGCAGAATCACAGAGCCACTGTGGTTAAAAAACTCCTCTGAGATCATCAAGTCCAACCACCCCCCAGCACTGCCAAGGCCACCACTGACCCATGTCCCCAAGTGCCACATCCACAGGGCTCTTAAACCACCCCCCTATGGATGGGGACTCCAGCACTGCCCTGGGCAGCTGTGCCAGGGTCCAACAACCCTTTCCATGAAGGGATTTTCCCAATATCCAACCTGAGCCTTCCCTGAGGTTCCCTCTCCTCCTGTCCCTGTGCCCTGGGAGCAGAGCCCGACCCCCCCGGCTGTCCCCTCCTGGCAGGGACTTGTGCAGAGCCACAAGGTCCCCCCTGAGCCTCCTTTTCTGTGGGCTGAGCCCCTTTCCCAGCTCACTCAGGAGTTCTCCATTCCCTTCTCAGCTCCTGGGTGTTTCCACCCTGGGAATCCAAAGCTCATTGGTGCTGACTCAGCACCTTCAGTCAGTGACTGTCACAGCTTGGGGTCTCTAAACAGCCAGCCCTTAATCCCTTGGGATTTCACCCATAAAAACAACCCTCAGTGAGGACCCTCAGCCACTTGTCACAGGCTGATGGCACCTGGTGGCCATGGGGCCATGCTGAGATGTTTGGGCTGTGACGGGTTTGGGAGTGACAGATATGGAAAGCTCAAAGGAAAATGTCCAAAGCCACAATTTGATCCAGTCCAGCTCTTATTAGAAATGTAAGGAAAGTAACCAGGCATATGCAGGTAGCACCAGGATGATTTATTTTATTACCCCTACAATTATTATTAGAGCTCAGAAGCTCCTGAGGCACAGCAGGATCATTGGAATAAAACATGGAAGCAAAGTGCAGAGAAGGAATAGAATAGAAGTGAGGTGTGCAAACGCCTCATGCAAAAGGAAATTCTGTGATCCAGGATTTCCAGTGCTGTGAAAACGGGAGCCTTCCTTAGGAAAACCAAGGAGCAGCTGCTTGGAACTGAAGAGTTTAAAGTAGGCAGCCCAGAGCAATTCTGGATTTTGGAGGGAATGCCCAAACTGGGGGATCACAGGGAGGAGAGATCACATTTGTTCACCCCTGGGGCTCTGCTGGACATGGATGGATGGAGCCAGCTGGGGGCTCAGCCCCAGAGCTCAGCCAGCAGTGAGCCCAAGCTGCCCCTGCAGCCTCCCCCCAGTCCAGGGGTCCCGGGAAGGGGAGATGCCGGGGGGTCCTTGGTCAGGAGCAGAGGTGAGAACACCTCCCTGCCTCACCTGCATCCCCTGCCCTGGGTGCTCTCCAGCCTTGCTGGGCTCCTGCTCACTCCAGGGGCCCTGGGGATCCTCCCACACTCCCAGATTTGCCTGGTTTTCCATCTGGGATTCTCTCCTGTGGAGTCCCCCGGAGCAGCAGCTCAGCCCAGCTCACTAAATTCATCAAACTCACCAAACTCACCAAACTCACCAAACACATCAAACTCATCAAACTCATCAAACTCACCAAACTCATCAAACTCACCAAACTCATCAAACTCATCAAACTCATCAAACACATCAAACTCACCAAACTCATCAAACTCACCAAGCTCATCAAACTCATCAAACACACCAAACTCACCAAACTCACCAAACTCATCAAACACATCAAACACATCAAACTCATCAAACACATCAAACTCATCAAACACATCAAACTCACCAAACTCACCAAACTCACCAAACTCACCAAACTCATCAAACTCACCAAACTCATCCCTGTGGCCTGAGCAGATGCTTTTGCACACCATGCAAAGGCCACCATGGGTCACTTTGTCCAGCTTTTCACCCCTCCTGGAGCCCACGGCCTCAGCAGGGCCCTGACTGCTCAATGCCAGGGATCAGGAAAGGAGAAGAGATGGAAAACCAGAGGGCTGGGATGTTGTTCCTGCAGCAGAAGCCTGGGATGGTTCCAGACCTGAGCCCGTGGAGCAAGGGACTGAAAAATGACAGGAAAGGAAGGACTGGCCAAGACCTCTGGGAGCCCCAAGTGGAGAAAGGCCCAATTTCCTCTTCCCAGTGAAGGTTCCCCTGAAGAATTCCTGCCATTCCCAGAATCTCTGCAGTGCTGATGGTGTGGTACTTTGGACATGGATTTGGTGGATTTTGGGGATTCAAAGCCAATTTTTGGGTGATTTTTGAGGCAATTTTGGGGTGATTTTCTAGTGATTTTTGGGAGTGGGGAAGCCGATTTTGGGGTGATTTTGGGGGTGATTTTTGGGGCGATCTTGGGGGTTTCTTGGGCAGATTTGGGGTGATTTTTTTGGATTTTTGGTGGCATGTATTTTAAGGATCCCACAGAGCCTTTTCATGTTCTCCCAAGGGATTTGATCTCCCCCTCCTGTTCCCAAGCAGCAGCAGTCAGGGCAGTGAGTCAGGGCTGCACTCCCTGGTTTTACAGCTGCACAAGGACCAGCTGCCAGTGCTGGACACGTGTCCCAAGGCCACCCAGGATGTGGCTGTCACCCCTCTGCCCCTGCCATCAGTGGTGACATCGGGGAAGACAATGAGCTGCCGTCAAGAGCACCTGTGAGGAAGTGGGAGGCTCTTCATGGTCCAGTTTTATCCTTCCCAGCTCCCTGCACCTCTCCAGGGGGAACTGGGAGGGTCTGGTCCTGTTTCAAGCCATATTTCTCACAGAGCTCTCCAACTGTCACGTCCTTAAGGATCAGCAGGACACTGTGGGATTGGGGAAGGAGGTGGTGGGTTCAGGTGGCTGCCCTGGGCCTCAGGAAAAGCAGGACTCCCTTGATTATCCTGAGCAGCCCTAAGCCTCTCTTGACTCTCCTTGGTTATCCTGTCCTGGTTATCCCACTTGGTTCTCTCTGGGTTTCCAGAGAGGGCTGGAACCCGCTGAGCTCACAGCAAAACCACTCATCCCCCCAGCTGAGCTCAGGCACTACATGAAGCACCTCTTTCAAAGCAGGGAGGACATTTGGTTTTGCAGAAATGTTCCTTGGGCTCTGCACAGGAGGACGTGGCTGGGAGGACACAAAGCTGACATCAAGAATTCCCTAAATCCAAGTTCTGAAATGCATCTGCCATGGAGCCCCAGCTGCCCAGGGCGAGGTGTTCCAGCAGCTCCTTCTCTGGCTGGGGGTTCCTCCCTTCTCTGCATGTGCCAGCAAGGCTATTTCTACTTTTCAATCCAAGTCTCAATCCGTGTTTTTCCTCTTTTCCTGGGTTTTGTTGGGTTTCAGGACGGTGCCAGTGCCAGGTTATCAGTGAAGCTTTCCTCAGCTCATTGATGTGGTGCTGAGGGCCAGGTCAGGGTGGGGTTATCATTCCAGCCATTCCATGCTGGCTGATCCAAGGGGAGGCTGAGAGCTCCACAGAGTTGGTTGCTGGCAGGTTCCTGACCTTGGGCAGGGTTTGCCTTTGGCTCAGTCACTGCTGCTGTGAGCACATCAGACCCAGGCTGGGGTGGATTAAGGGCTCAGCTCCATTCGTTTCCCAGGGAATCAGGTCATCTCTGGAACAGCTGGATTTCCTACAAAAACAGGAGGCTGGGAAGGGCTGGGGGCATCTGTCCCTCACTTCAGTGGGGATGAGAGCAGGCACAGCTGGGCCACAGAGGTCTTGGCCCTTGGCCAGGCACCAAAAGTGGCCAGCAGCCTCTGGAAGGAGGCTCCCAGACAGGTGTTCCACGTGCAGAAGGTGCCCCAGGAGCCTGGGAAACCTGACCTTCCTGGCTTTAATGGGCTTCTCACATGAAGTGAAGCAGAGGACAAAGTCAGAAAACAGTTCAAGCAAAGACACAGAAAAAAAGGGAACTTCCCCAAGCTGCTGGCATTTGCCTGACTGCAGTGGGAAGGGTGAAGGGCAGGGAGTGAGCCTGACCCCTTCTTCCAGAGATCACTCCTGTGCTCCCAACACTCCTCCTGCAGCCATGGACTTGGCTGCCTGGGTTTCCCTGTGCCTTTAACTGGAGTTCCATCCTGCAGCTAACACAAACCCCTGTCAGGGTGATGAGTGTTAGCACTAAAGGCTTTGCATTTTTAATCGAGGCACAGAGCTCTCAGCAGGGGAAGCTGGGGCCGAGCAGCCCTCCTGCCTTTGGGGCTGTGTTTGGAGGGGAGCTGGGTTTTGCCATCGTTTGTTTGTGCACAATGTGCTGTGCCTGCGGCTCCAACCCCCCAGCAAAGCACCAAACCCGGGCTCCCAGGGCAGACGCTGCCCAGCCCAGCTCCTGGGCTGCCCAAGGCACTCCCCAAAGGTGCAGCCACGCTGTGCCACCGCCTCCCTTCCCGGGGAACTGATGAATAATTAATAGAGCCACTTAACTCCACTTGACCGCTGTCGTTAATATTTACAGCGAGGAGAGGCAGGGCTGGGCTGGGGCCATGGAGAGCCCAGACAGGGCTGGGGATCCTGCCCTGCTGCCAGAAAACTGGACACAAAACTGGAGTGTAGATGTGTCTTGGTTTAGGACAAAAATTTGGGAGGAACCCCCTCAGATTGGGTCCTCTGGAAGCAAGCCCAAAACAGCCCTTCCCCCCTCAGCTGGTCCGGGAACAAAACTTCTTCTGAGAAAAGTGGAAAAAACTATTTATTTAGCAAACAAAAGCCCACAAGCATCAACAATTGAATAATATGAAACAATAAAACCTCTCGGTGATCCAAAGGGATTCCCAGAATGGAAGTGTCCTTGCCGTGCGTATAACTTGGCTCTCTCTCAGTCTCTCCCTCAGTCTCTCTCTCGGGGGGGCCAGGCCCCCCTGGGCCGCAGGTGCCTCTCTGCTCTTCTCAGTCCAGGGCAGATTTCAGTCCCAATGAAAAGGCAAAGACTCTGTCCAGGAACCTTCTCTGCTTCAGCTAGCCGAAGACCAATTAAAAAGGAAAAACGAAAAAAAGGACAAAAAACCCCCTCTCTATCCGTCTGTCCGAAGACAGCACCGTCCGAGCAGGAAAAAAAAGGAATGTGGAGGAGTCACAGCAGTTCCTCCAAACACAAACTGCTCCTTCCCTCTTCGCTCTGGCCTTAAAGGTACAGGACATAATCTCCAACACAAACAGGGCAGACAATTTGGGGATACAAGCATCATAAAGTCACCCTAGGCCAAGAGGTAAACACCTCCCCGGGCCTGGGGATGGGTGATGGTCCCGCAGGGATCCACGGATCCCAGAGGCTGTGCCCAAAGCAGGGCCGGCACCATCCATAGGATGGCTTTGAAAAGCCCAGCAGGGTGGGCAGGAGAGGGGAGAGGCAGATCCAGCTCTTGCAGCTGCTTTCTCACCCCCACCAAGGAATCACAGGCCTTTCTCCCAAAGCCTGGGCTTGGTGTTCCAGGTTTACCAGCAGCAGAACAAATCCACGGCCAGCAGAACTCCAGGGAGCACTGAGGGCACAAGAGCAAATCCAGACCACGGGTTTGAAGCCTCCTGGCATTGCTTTGTTTGGATCCATTCCTTGGCTGAAGCACATGAGGGCAGTGGGGTCCAGCAGGCAGAGCTGGGGCTCAGGGGGCTGGGACCATCCTCCAGGAGCACCTGGAAGCCTCTGGAGCCAGGCTGTATCCACGTGGGAAGTGTGTGAGAACCCAGATAACCTGGAGCCACAGCAACCTCGGGCTTTATGGGGATGTTTATGGGCTCCTGCCCCGTGGAAAAGGAGCTGATGAACATCCTGGAGCTGCCTCTCCTTGCACTGCACAGCAGATTTACAGCCTCATCTGCACAGCCCTGCAAGGACACAGCTCGCTGTCCTTGGGAAGGACAGGCACTGCCTTTCCTCCTCCTCCTCCTCCTCCTGGCCCAGCAGCTCCTTCCTTGGCTCTGAGACCTTTTAACAAAGCCCCTGGTTCTTCCCTCACCTTCCCCAGGCTCAGCTTCTGTTAGCCCAGCTCCCCCAGCTCCTCTCTGCAGAGCCAGCCCAGCTCCAGAGCCAGCCCAGCAGCACCAGTGGCTCCACCGTGACCTGCCCAGGGTCATCCCCAGCCCCTGGTCCCCTCCTGTCCCTCATTCCCACCTCTGAAGCACCAAATCCCAAAGCTCTGCCTCCCAAACCCCTCGTGCTGTGTCCATCCCCATCCTCCTGGGCTCAGGTCCCTGAGGAGAGGGGGCTTTGGGAGCCCTTCCCTGACCCCTGCTCCTGAACACAAATGTATCCCCACGCTCCCAGAAATTCACATCATTAACAGTGATGAGATGAAACATTTTCAATTTTACAATTTCCAAGCATCTGAGGTCTCTCAGTTCCCTTTGTTTTCTATCTCCCTTCCCACTCCTGTAGCCCAAAGGAGCCCATTAGGTGGAGATCCACCCCTTGCTTGCCTGGCTGGAGGGGCCTGGCCCTACAGGGCTCCTGGAGATGTTTCTCCCTCTGGAACATGGAAAATAGCTCCAAGTGACACCGTGCCTGTCACCAGTCCCTCCCACCCTCCACGATGCTCCCTGAGGCTTGCTGGAATTTTTGCCACAAGGTTTTTGTTTTGGTTTCATGGGTTCATTTTTTTCCCCCCTTGCAAACATGAAACTGCTCCTGCTAAATGCTGTTCCTGCTTTTCTGGCTCTTCCCCTCGTCTCTCTCATCCACTTCCCCATTTCCACCACCCTTCCTTCCCCCTCCCTGCTGTGCCCAGGCTTTTATCTCATGCATCATTCATCCCAGCTTAGTGCCTTCTTTTAGGGCAGCCTTCTGGGAGCTGCAGATCTCCTTGAATTCCTCTTCTTCTCCTGCCATGCCCTGGTTTGCACTCACACACCCTTTCCCAGGAGTTTTTCTGGGAACGTTGCATCCAGGGCAGGGCAGGAGGGAGGAGAGCAGCCTCCACACACCTCACAGCAAACCTTGGGAGACTGCCATGAAACGTTGATGTGCAGAGCCAGGCCTTGGGCTAGGCTGAGCTGGCAGCTCTGGCACTAACACAGAGCCAACAGGAGGGGCCAGGGTGACATCGGGGTGTCCAGCGTGATAAAACTTGAGGTGAAATTGTCTGGGAGCTGCCAGGAATGTTCCCCCAGGCTTTGGGAATGCTCAGGGAGGATGCTGTGCTGGCATCCCAGCCATGCTGCTCCTGCTCCCAGCAGCACCTTTGGGAACAGCTGCTCCAGATCCCATCCCTGCACCTGCCAGCTGGAATTTTAACTGGGGCTCAAGCACCCACAGGCCACTGAGGTGTCCCTGCAGCTGCCACCACAGCAGTGTCCAGCACTGAAAGGGACAGTATTTCCAGCCTAGATATTTCCAGTGCATTTCTCTGTTGTTTGGAGGCTGCTCCTGGATCCCTGGAAACATCCCAGGGATGGGATGGGGCTCTGACCACCCTGGGATGGTGGAAAGGATCCCTGCCCATGGCAGGGACTGGAAGAGATGAGCTTTAGGGTCCCTTCCAGCCCCAAATGCTCTGTGGCTCCACAGTCACCAGTGACAACTCAACACACTGGAAAACTCCCCCAAACCCCCCCAAAGTGCATTCTTTGTGATAGAAGTGACAGTCCTGGGGATACGACCTGGGAGACAAACACAAACAGGAAGAACAGCTTGGGAAGGGCTTTCCAGCCTCCTGGGGAAACCTCCCAAATTTCCCTCAGTGACAGAGGCCTGTAAATGTCCCAGCTCTGTTCCTGACCCTCTTAGGGAGGTAAAAGCTGCTGAGGAATTCCCACCTGTACCTGGGGCTGCCAGGAGAGCTCCAGCTGGGATTTGGGCTCTGGCTGGGAGGAGGAAGGAGGCAGAGCCACCCCCACGTCCCTCCAGCAGGGGATGCTCTGGGTGTAATTCCCTGGAGTGTGGGACAAGCACACTGGGCCAGAAATGCACACAAATTTTAGAGGCAGAGCTTGGCGAATTATTGCCGAGGAGACAGAACTGCTTTTTGGGGTGATTTGGCCTGAACTGGATGGATTCATCCCAGCAGCAGCTCCTCTGATGGCTGGGAATTCAGAGAGCTTTTCCCAAGCACCTCTGTAGCTCTTGTGCCTCGGGAGACTGGATAAATAAAAATAGCTGTAGCTATAAATGTAAATATAACAGGTACACACGGCAGCCACATGATGTTCCACCTTCCTTTGGGTTACTGGAGCTTTGGCTGCTGCCCCCCGGGGCTCTGCTGGAACAGGGAAAGCATCAGTGGGGTGGGACCTGGGCATGGGCAGCTCCATCCAAACCACCCCTGGAGACTTCCCAAGGGTGGTGGAACTTCTCCAGGGTGGGGTGAGGCACGGGGGGTGCCTTGAGAGGCAGCTCAGCCGTATCCAGTGGCAAATCCCAGGGATCCCGGATGCTTTGGTTCCACCCAAGGCTGGAATCCCGGGAGAGGGGGGCCCACCCAGCTGTCCCAAAGCACATCCCAGGAGAAAAGCAGGGGGGACCAGCCCTAAAGAAGGACACCAGGAGTGCTCTGAGGGTCTGCCTGAGGGCTGATCTCACCTGGAGCTCCAGGCTGCAGAGCAGGGCCAGGAGGCCCTGGGGCAGGGATCAGCTCCAATCCCTTACCCAGCGTTTGCAAAGCCCCACTCACTTGGAAGGGGATTTCAGATTAAGCTCTTTAAGTAACAAAGCAAGATCTCTCTCTTAAACCTCTGCTTAATCCCATAATCCTGAGGGAAGGCCTCTCCTACCCCTGGGGAGAAGGAGAGGCCTTCCCTCTGCTTAATCCCATAATCCTGAGGGAAGGCCTCTCCTACCCCTGGGGAGAAAGGGAATGAGGTTTTTTGCTGAGGGAGACATAATGACTTCATCCCCACATAATTGGGTGACATTTGCTGATTAGACACAGAAAGCCGTGGGGAAAGTTGAATTTTGGATAACAACCTAAAGATCTCTAAGAAAAAAACAGATACCCCCAAAACCACCTTAAAACCACGGGAAGAACCAATGGGAGAGGGGGAAAAGGGTCCTGTTCCTCAAGGTGGCCTTGAGGTGCAAAGAGCAGGGTGGGTTTGCCTTTGCTGCAGGAGGAACTCAGGGATTCCCACTATGGGATGGGACAGGGAGCAAAACCAGCCCAGTCCATGGCTGGCCATGGTGGGAACCAGGAGTTAGACATTTGGGATGGCCCAGGGCACAGCTCACATCTTACATGGAACAATTCCCAGATTTGGGGATGGAAGGCACCTCTGGAGGCCTCCAGCCCCCCCTCCTCACTCACGGTCAGCAGGGGGGTCACACCTGGGCACTCCAGGGCTTGTCTAGGTCAGAAAAGCCTCCAGGGGCTGAGGCAGCACTGAGCCAGACCTTCCCTGCACCCTCCCACCTTCCCCAGGGAGTGCTGCTGAGCAGGGAGGGAGGCAGGAGCTGCCATGGCTCCGTGCAGGAGGTTTGGGATCTCCAGGGCCTCCAGGCACAGGGAAAACAGAGAAGGAGGAACAGGGGGACCTCCCTGACAGCACTTGGAAGGCTTTGCACGGGAGATAAGAAACATCAAAACCTCAGTTGTGTTATCAAAAGAGGGGTGAAGTCTGCAAACAGCCTAGCAAATCCTGAATACCATTGATAAAAAATAATATCGAATCTCTAAACAATGTGGACACTCATTTTCTGCCTCACACCGATTTTGCTACAAATCTTTCTGAGTTTATTCAGCACCACTTGCAGTTCAAGTGATTTCAGCACTAATATCCAAAGGAAGCAGCCAGTGTGAGCTGCAGACCTGTTACAGATGTGGAGCAGGTGACTCCTGCCAACATTCCTCCAGAACTGCTCCTCCCTGGGTTAAGGTTTGGATCTCAGTCTGCAGAAGAGAAAAAACTGCTGCCTCTGGGAGCTGCTGGTGTCACTCAGAGACACCAAGAGAGATGGAAACAGCTCTGACTGCAGGGACTCCTGGGGTGTTTGATGGGCACCCTGGGCCATCCCACCCCTGAGAAAGGAGCTGCAGGTGTTTCCTTTGTGACACCACAGTTACAGAATCAGAGTCACGGAGTCTCCTGAGCTGGAGGGACCCCCAGGGATCATTGATCCATCCCCTGGCCCTGCACAGACATCCCAACCACCCCACCCTGGGCATCCCTGGGAGTGCTGTCCAAATGCTCCTGGAGCTCTGGCAGCCTCGGGGCCAGGACCTTTCCCTGGGGAAGACAAGTCTGTCCAGAATTCCATCCCCCTGACACTGCCAGGAGCCCGTGCTGGTGGCTGAGCAGGGGAAAAGCAGCCCTTGGCTCACAGGCAGGTGTGGGGGTCAGTCAGAAAGAGAAAAGAGGAGTTAAGGTTTTACCTGCCCAGCCTGAGCCTGGGAAAGAAGCAAAGAAAACAAAAGTCCAAGTGAAACCTCCAGGCTCAAACAAATACATCTCCACTGCTCTGGCTTTCAGCCACGGAATGGTTGGATGTGTGGGAAGAGCTGCCCCCAGTCCAGAGGGGCTGAGGGAGGATGGGAACCCCCAAATCCCTGAAAGCCTCTGGGCACCTGCATGTGCCCTGGAGGGGAAGGGGAAGAGGATCTGCAGCTGTTTGAGCCCGACCCCCCTGGCTGTCCCCTCCTGGCAGGGAGTTGTGCAGAGCCACAAGGTCCCCCCTGAGCCTCCTTTTCTGTGGGCTGAGCCCCTTTCCCAGCTCCCTCAGCCCTCCTGGGGCTCCAGCCCCTTCCCAGCTCTGTTCCCTTCCCTGGACACCCCCAGCCCCTCAGGGATATTCCAGAGTTGAGGATCCCCATGGCTGGGAGGCACCAACAGCAAAGGCTGCACCAAACCCACTTCACTGCAGAACTTGCCAGCCAGGTCCCATTTCCATAATTCTGTGGGACCAGCCTTGCAGAGGGGTTCAGTGCCAGCCTCCCCCAGCCCCAGCCTGGGCAGGAATGGCCAGGTGCCTTTGAGGCTCAGGAGGTGAGGATCATTTGACAGGAGGCTCCAGCTTTCCCGGGAAAGCACCCCAGGCTGCTCCTTTAACAGCGGGTTACTGCTGGCTTTGATGCTCTCCCTGTTTCCCAACCAGCACGTGTTCAGCACTGAGATGATTTAACAGCTGAGCCCAGCCCAGCCCCTGGCACAGAGAGGGAGTTTAGCAGTGCTTGATCTCCCAGATGGTGCCCCAGAGGTGAGGATTATGTTGTTATCAGCATCCCTAAAAATCCTGGGGATGGGAAGAGCAGAGACAGGGAGGGGATGGAGGATTTCTCCCATCAGGATTTCACTACCTTTTTTACAAGTAATTGCTGCTTTCTGAATTTTTTCAAGAGTTTCTTTGGGTTGGTTTTGGGTTTTTGTTTTTTGGGGTTTGTTTTTTTTGTGTGTGTGTGGGGGGGGTTTTTTTGTTTGTTTGTTTTTCCTGGAGTAATTCCTTGCAAAGCTTCTCACTGACTTCGGTCTGTCCTGAAGCCCTGAAGAGATAGGGAATTTTTGGTTTAAAAATTTGTATTTGGAAGATGCCCCCAGTCACTGTGCCCTGGGGTCTGACTCCCCATGCCCAGGTGAGGCATCCACCCCTCCCAGCAGCTCCAGAGGGCCTTGAGCCTGTCCTGAAATGGGATGGGGAGAAGGTGGAACTGCATCCTTGAGGCAGAACCCAGCCCCAAGGAATCCCAGACTGGTTTGCGTTGAAGGGACCTCAAAGCCCATCCAGACCCTCCCCTGCCATGGCAGGGACACCTCCCACGGTCCCAGGCTGCTCCCAGCCCCACTGTCCAGCCTGGCCTTGGGCACTGCCAGGGATCCAGGGGCAGCCACAGCTGCTCTGGGCACCCTGTGCCAGGGCCTGCCCACCCTGCCAGGGAACAATTCCTGCCCAAAATCCCATCCAGCCCTGCCCTGTGGCTGTGGGAACCCATTCCCTGTGTCCTGTCCCTCCATCCCTTGTCCCCAGTCCCTCTCCAGCTCTCCTGGAGCCCCTTTAGGCCCTGAAGGGGCTCTGAGCTCTCCCTGGAGCCTTCTCCTCTCCAGGTGAGCACCCCTAGCTCTCCCAGCCTGGCTCCAGCCCTGGAGCAGCTCTCGGCCCCCTCTGGACTTGGGGGGCACTGGGTGGTGCCAGCTGTAAATCCCCTGCACTCCACGGGCTGGAATCACCTCCTCTGTCACTGCCTTCCATTGCTGCTGCCCCCAGGTTTTAGGGGTGAGGATCTGGCCTGGCAGAAGGAGCTGGGGTGGGTCCCCTCCTCCCAAATGTCACTGCTGGACCTGGGAGCAGCAGCTCCAGCCACCTCCAATCCCTGCTTGGCTGGGGCAGGGAGGAGACCCAGGAGGGGGGGACCTGCTGAACCCCCACCTCTGGGAAAGCTCAGCTCCAGCAGGGCCAGGGCTACCTCTGAAAGATTTCCCTGGGATTTATTGCCTCCCCTTCCCCACAGTGTCCTGGCTGGGTTGGGTCCCTCCCGCTGGCAGCTCCTACCTCAGTTTGCAGGTGACAAAATGAGGACGGTGCCCTTCCTTCACTTCATTCCCATCTCTTCTTCCTTCCCCCTCAGGGCACAGTGGCAGCTCCAACATCACACGTGATTTAGGAGCGGAGCCAGATGAAGCCAAAGCTGATGGATGACAATGCTCTGCTCGGGGGAATGTTTTCCTGCTGGAGGTTTTTTGGAAACAAATATATTTATCCTCATTCAAAATTGAAACACAGCCCCCACGCTGGTGACTCAGGCCCTGAGTCAGGATCCAGCAGCAGCACAGCTGGGGAGAGCCCATGGAGCAGCCAGGAGGGATCCAGGCTGTGCCAGGGAATGGGGAACTGGACCAGGCACAGGTGTTCTCAGGGCTCCTCAGATCCTCCTTGGCTTTAAGGGGTTAAAATGATTTTTGCCCATTTTGCCCCTCAGGCTGGAACTTCCAGAGTCTCCAGGTTGGGTTTGGAAGCACCAGGTGCCCCTTTGCTGGAAGCAGCAGGCAGGACACGCTCTGTGCCTTGGCTTTGGGCAAAACCCTCCCAACCAGAGTGGGGAGCAGCTCTCTGGGGGTCCTGGGCAGCACCAGGGGCAGGAGGGAGGATGGGGAACCCCCTGCACCCCAGCTGCACCATGGGCTGTGATCCAGATCAAAACCTATGGAAAATGGTTGGAATTGCAGTTATTGAGTCAAACATCCTTAGGGCAGCACAAGAGCCTGGGCTGGGTTGTGACACTGGAGAGGCTCTCCCCGATGGGGATCCTTCACTGCCCTCGGCAGAAGTGAAACCCTCGCTGCCCCGAGGTCACTTTTCCCCCCGAGAGCATCCCAGCCCCGCAAAGCCCCCTGTGCAATCCCGCGGGAGCACCCGCCGAGTGCCAGCCCGTTTGAGCTCCCCCAGGAGCAGTTCCCGGTGAGGCAGGAGGTGCTGCTGCTGGAGGGCAGCATTTTCCTGCTCCCGGCACGGGCGGAGCAGGATCCCGGGGCTCCAGCTGTGCCAGCCAGGTCCCCAGTTCCACACGTCCCCAAAGAGCCAGAGGGTTGTGTTCTGGGGACTTGTGTTCTCTTGTCCCACTGGAAGTCCTGGCTGTGAGCACATCCTGGATGGGTTTGTGCCCTGGAAGATTCACTCTGAGCACGAGGCAATTCCAGGGGGAATCGCAGGAGCAAATCCTGCCCCAGCTGCTCTGGGAGCAGCTTCCAGGTGTGGCCCAGGGGGGTGTCCTGGTCCCACCCTGCCTGGCACTCGGGGCTGTGCTTTCCCACAGGGCATGTGCCAATTCCCATGGGAATGCCGTGGCACTGACCCTGTGTCACCCACACGGGCAGCTGGGAGCAGTGGGGAGGAGCAGGGAGAAGAAAGGAGGGAATGTGGGGACACAGGGAGGTCATGGAGGAGGATGGGGGGAGTGTGGGGACATGGAGAGGATGGAGGGAATGCAGGGACACAGGGAGGATAAAGAAGGATGGAGGGAGTGTGAGGACACAGGGAAGATCAGGAGATGGATGGAGGGAGCACAGGGAGGGTCAGGAGAGGCCTCAGCTCCAGAGAGAGCTGTGAGCTGCCAGTGCTCACAGGGACCAGCAGGGAACTGGGATGGACTGGGGGGGTTCTGCCAGGGAGGGATGGAGGGAACTGAGGAAAGAGGAAGAGGTGCTGAAGGGCCAGGGTCCATCAAGGGGAATGTGGTGGATCCTGATGGACACCAAACATGCCAGGCCCCAAAATTCCAGCTGATGGTCCAGGGTTAACTGGAGTCTTGTGTCCAGGGAAGGGAATGGAGCTGGGAAGGGGCTGGAGCCCCAGGAGCAGCTGAGGGAGCTGGGAAAGGGGCTCAGCCCACAGAAAAGGAGGCTCAGGGGGGACCTTGTGGCTCTGCACAACTCCCTGCCAGGAGGGGACAGCCGGGGGGGTCGGGCTCTGCTCCCAGGGCACAGGGACAGGAGGAGAGGGAACGGCCTCAGGCTGGGCCAGGGGAGAGTCAGGGTGGACATCAGGAAGAATTTCCCTGTGGAAAGGGTGCTCAGGCCTTGGCACAGCTGCCCAGGGAGGTTTGGAGTCCCCATCCCTGGCAGTGCCCAAGGCCAGGCTGGACACTGGGGCTTGGATCAGCCTGGGACAGTGGAAGGTGTCCCTGCCATGGCAGGGGTGGAACAGGATGGGCTTTAAGGTCCCTTCCCACCCAAACCATCCCAGGATTCTGTGATATTTTAAAAATATACTCAGGAAAGGCACCCACCATCCATCACCCATGTACCCACTCAATGCTCTCCCTTCCACCCCACAGCTGATAGGAAAGAGCTCTTATTTGTGGTATTGTGCTTTTGAGTATTTGTGCTTTCCATCTCCTTCCAATTAACCTCCCACCCTCCCTGACAGACCCTGCTCAGCAGCCACACACCAGAGGTGCTCTAGGCAAAACTCCTTTATTTCCCTTCTGCTTTAGAAACTCTGTACAGCTGAAGAAAAGAGGTTGCTTTTAAATAGAAATGGAATCCCCATCGCAGGGATGCTCCATCTACAGCACTGGGGGCACCCAGCTGGACACTGGGCACACCCAGCTGGAGCCTGACAGGGCTCTGAAGGACTGGGCCTGTTGCTTAGGGCTGCTGGGAGTGGGATAACACTGCTCCCAAACCTCATTCCAAAAGCCATGAGGTTGGAAGACACTTGGAGAGGTATCAGAAGCTGCAGCTGGTATCCACAGGGGTGCTGTTAACACCATTCCCAAGTTTTGGCTTCTTGGGAATGGGGTTTTTACAGGAAATGGCACCAGTGTTTAAAATACCTGAACCTGAACAAAGTCCCTAAAATGATGCTCCCAGCAGGGATCAGCTTTTGGATCCAGGTCTGGCTGTGGCCCCACCTGCCCTGATCCAACCTTGTGGGGCTGAAATTCCCTGGCATTTTTCCTGAGGCTTGTGGAATGTTTTGCTGTCAGGCTCTCCTTGCACAGGAGTCCAAGGAACCCTCTGGCCCCATATCCCACTCCAAACATCCTCCACTGAGGAGACCCCAGCACTGCCCCCCACCCACTGCTGCTGAACCCGTTCTGATTTATCTTGAGACAAGAACATTATCAATATTTTCATCCAGGAAGCCCTAAAAGCAGGAGGGAAGGGTTAAATCCAGGCTTGACCCCCTTCTCAAACATCAGGATAGTCCAGGTGGATGGATCCAAACTCGGTGTCGGCCCGAAATGGAGCCCTGGGGAGCCCAGGGTGCGGCGAGCCCCAGCCCTCAGCACCCCGAGATGTCCCGTGCCTTGTTCCTCCGCTGGAATCTCACATCTGAGGGGTCAAAGCCCTGTTCCCTGGCCCCAAAGAGGGCCCAGGGAGGAGTCCTGGCCGTGTACTCGGCTGCCGTGAAGGTCCTGGAGCCACCGCTCTGCTCGTAGTCCCTGACCAGCTCCTGGAAACGGCCGTAGTCGATCCAGGTCCTCCACTCGCCATCCACCTGGAACTGCAGGAAAGGACAGTGAGGGAGCCAGGGAGAGCCAGCAAGCACCAAACCCGGGTTATGCTGAGAGCAGCTGGGTGGGGATGAACTGGGATCCCCAGCTGGTGTTCCTCTAATTTCACACCACGTGGAGGTGCAGGTCAAGCCATGCAGAGGCTCCTGTAGGATACAGCTTTAACAGGAAACCAGAAGGAATTCAGGTGGGTAAGTCCCCAGAGCCAGCAGGGAACTGATTCTCTACCTCTGCTCTGCCCTTGTGAGAGCCCCCTGCAGAGCTGCTTCCAGCTCTGGAATTCTCAGCACTGGAACAACCTCATCCTGTTGGAGCAGCCCAGAGGGGGCCACGGAGCTGCTCCAGGGCTGGAGCCCCTCTGCTCTGGAGCCAGGCTGGGAGAGCTGGGGGTGCTCACCTGGAGAGGAGAAGGCTCCAGGGAGAGCTCAGAGCCCCTTCAGGGCCTAAAGGGGCTCCAGGAGAGCTGGAGAGGGACTGGGGACAAGGGATGGAGGGACAGGACACAGGGAATGGCTTCCCACAGCCACAGGGCAGGGCTGGATGGGATTTTGGGCAGGAATTGTTCCCTGGCAGGGTGGGCAGGGCCTGGCACAGGGTGCCCAGAGCAGCTGTGGCTGCCCCTGCATCCCTGGCAGTGCCCAAGGCCAGGTTGGACACTGGGGCTGGGAGCAGCCTGGGACAGTGGGAGGTGTCCCTGCCATGGCAGNTTAAGGATGTCCCTTCCAACACAACCCATCCCAGGATCCTGTGATATCTGCACGAGGGCTGCACTGTTGGATGCTTTCCTGGAGCCTTCGAAGTACCAGATCCTCCCCCACTTCAGCCCAACTTTCCAGGTGGGAAGCTCCTAAAATGCCTCCCAAAGCCTTCCCAGGCCTCTTGCCCTTGCCAGCTGACACTTCCATGGGAAAGCCCTTGGTGTGGGGAGCTGGGAGAGCCCCGGAGGACGGGTGTGGATTTGGGGCCAAGCCCAGATGCCCCTTGAGGAGGGACTTTGCCAAGGTCACCCCAACCCTGAGTGTGGGGCTGTGACTCCAGGGCAGCCCAGCCTGGGACAATGGCCCAGGAGCAGCACCAGAGCCACGTGCCAAGGGATTGGGATGGATTTGGGTGACTCTGGACAGAGGCAGGACAGCTGTGTTTGGGAACAGGGGAGATGAAGAGGTTTAATGACACAAATCCTCTTTCCACGTGAAGAATGGCTCACTTTGACAAGCTGGAGCTGCATTTGTCTCCCAGACCTGCTCTGCTCATTTAGCCCCAGCCTTGGCTGAAGCCTCAATTAGGATTTATCTCAGCTAAGAGCTTATTACGCATTTCATCCAAAAAAAGAGGGAAAACAGACTGGCTCCTTGGTTATTGTGGGTTTTTTTCCCCCAAAACTTGATGGCTGTGCATTTCAAATGGCACTTGACTTTTTGCCCAAGAGCTAAAAGCTTTTTTGGTTGGGAAAACTGCTGACACCCCTGAAAATCTGCAATCAGCCGTGGCTGATGCTCCTCCATCCCTGCCCATGGAATTACAGCACGTCCCTGCCGGAGTCGGAGCCAGGAGGGGACACTGCAGAGTCACAGCACTGGGAACCAGGCCTGGCATAAATCAAGGTGCCCAAGGCTCCTTTTTCTTGTGCCAAGGTGGGGACATGTGTGAGGCCACCAGGAAAGCAATGGCAGAGGAGACATCATGTCAGCTGTAAAGGAAAACTCCTGATCCCAAAGAGGATCCGGGCTCTGCAGAGCTGAGCTCCCTCGTGGGGTGGGGAGGTGGGAGGTGACAATGCCATACCTGACATCAAACTCTGCTCCCTCAGGTTTGATCCATGAACACACAGCAAAGTCAAGGGCAAACCCCAAAGCAGAGGGTCCAGCAAAGCCTTTAAGGAACAAGGGGGAATGGCTTCCCACTGCCATCCCAGGATGGGATACTGAGAGGGCATCTGGGATGGAATACTGGGATGCTAGTGAGGGTGGGGAGGGGCTGGGCTGGCATTCCCAGAGCAGCTGTGGCTGCCCCTGGCTCCCTGGCAGTGCCCAAGGTCAGGCTGGATGGGGCTGGGACGAGCCTGGGACAGTGGGAGGTGTCCCTGCCATGGCAGGGGTGGCACTGGATGGGCTTCGAGGTCCCTCCAACCCAAACCATTCCATGACCCTGTGACCCCGTTCCCACCAGAACAACCAAGCTGGGATCCATTCCAAAGCAGATGAATCAATAATCACCATTTTTAGTGCAGTGACAGCACAGCCAAGAAGCACAATGCCAGAGGGGCAGGTGTGTCATGGGGAGAAATGGCTCCTGCTGAGGAATAAATCCCAAACCCAGAGTGGGGAAGAACAGCCCCAACTGCCCACGGGATTTACAGCTTGGATAGAACAATGTTGTGATTGTTCCATGGGGAACAAAAGATTTAAGGCTCAAAGCAATTGCACAGCATCCATATAGCAGGTGAGCCAAATCTAAACATCCCTGGGATCTCAGCCTAACGTGGGCAGATGTTTTAGGGAATTCTTCACTGCCTGTGGAGCCCTTTGGAGCGATAAATACATCGACATGAGAAATGGCTGAGACCCCTGCCCTGGTTCTTCTCTAAGCTGGAATCACAGAGTCACAGCTCCTTCAGCTGGCCCTGGCCTGGGCTGGAAAGAGAAACTCTCCCTACCTGAGGGCTCTGCTCAGCACTGGGGTGACTCAGGGGCCTTCCCCTGGAGCTCCTGGAGCCCCTGAGCTCCGGTCCCAGGGCCTCCCCACCCACTGCTCCCCACAGAAGTGGCATGGATGCACAGCAAGGAAAACCCTGATGGAACTCTGCAGCTCCTCCAGGCCAAGGAGCACTGCTCCAGGCAGGCATTAATGATGGGATACAAGAGGCACAGGAATGAGGGGAAACTTTCAATCCCATGCTGGGCCAGGCCAGAAGGGACCACAGAGGGTCACTGGTGCCACCTCCCTGCTCAGGCAGGGCCATCCCAGAGCACAGGGCACAGCATTGTGTGCAGAGGGCTCTGCAATGTCCCCGCTGAGGAGACTCCAGCCCCTCCCTGGGCAGCCTGTTCAGGGCTGGGCACTGCCCAGGGCAGAAGTTGTGCCTCCTGTGCAGGGGGAATTGCTGGGCTGGGGCCCTGCCCGTGGCTCTGGTGCCACTGCTGGGCCCCCGGAGCAGAGCCTGGGCCCTGCTCTGCCCCTCCCTGCACACAGGGACACCCAGGGCTCAGGGCCCCTCTCAGCTGGGGCTCCTCTCCAGGCTGGACAGCCCCAGCTCCCTCAGCCTTTCCTGGGCACGGAGATGCTCCAGGCCCTGCTCATCCTCCCAGCCTGTGCTGGCCCCGCTGCAGGAGCTCCTGTCCCTGCTGTGCTGAGGATCCAGAGCTGGACACAGCACCCCAGAGGTGCCCCCAGGGCTGGGATCACTCCCTGACCTGCTGGGTCAGGACAATTAATGAATTGACAATTCATTAACCCCAGGACACCATTGGCCCCCAGGGCTCTCTGCTGACCCAGGGACAGCTTCTGTCCCCCAGGCCCTCCCCCAGCACAGCAGCAGAGATGGAGTGGGGCAGCCCCACAACGGGGGTGCCCAGGGACAGAGGCACTGCCAGGGCCTCAGCTGGCCTGGGACAGGGCCCATCCCTCACAGAGCCCCAAGCCAAACTGGGAGAGATCCATGTGTCCATACACCCAGACTGGGAGAGATCCATGTGTCCATACACCCAGACTGGGAGAGATCCATGTATCCACACATCCAGACTGGGAGAGATCCATGTATCCACACATCCAGACTGGGAGAGATCCATGTGTCCACACATCCAGACTGGGAGAGATCCATGTGTCCATACACCCAGACTGGGAGAGATCCATGTGTCCATACACCCAGACTGGGAGAGACCCATAGATCCACATACCCAAACTGAGATATATCCATGTATCTAAACTGGGATAGATCCATACAGCCAGACTGGGATATATCCATACATCCAAGCTGGGGAATATCCATATACCAAATCACAAACTGGGATTAAATGGAGAGCCAGGTTCCCTGGGAGCATCTCCAGAGTTTGGCTGAGCCCTCCCTTTGCTCCTGAACTCCCAGGAATAGCCCTGACCAGGACATTTCTATCAGTTCTCTTTGGCAGTAGATTCACAGCTACTCTCACTACAGCAGGAGCAGCTCCTGCTCCCAAAGCCCATCAACATTCCTGAAGGAGAAGAGCCACACTCCAGATTTCTCATCAGCAGATCTGCAGAAGCAGTTTGGAGGGACAGGGGGTGGGGAGGTGGGGATGTGCACAGACTGAGCACAACCCAGGAGCACCACTCACGACATTCCCCCAGACATGAGCACTGCTGAGAAATAATCCCAGGAGTATCCGACAGGATAAAATATGACAGAGAGGCTGGGATGTGACACAGGAATGCTGAGGAAGGGAAGGCAGCTAAAACCAATTCCTTTGTCCTACCAAAGGTAAAGTTGTATTTCCTCCAGAGCCAACCACGCTGGCATGAGGAGGCTCCAAGCTGAACCTCCCCTGGCCCAGCCTGAGGCCCTTCCCTCTCATCCTGTTGAGGGTTCAAGGATACAAAGTCCTCCAGTCCAACAAATGGATTTTCCCTGGGGGATGCATGGGATTTAATGGTTAAATGCAGCAATTTTCACAGTTTTAAAGACCATACACCAAAAATAACGATCAGTGGCCAGCAGGGGAACCAGCCCCACAAAAAAACCACAAAGAAATCTCAACCCAGAACAAACAACACCTGCCACTTCCAAACCAAACAAAAATAACCACAGAAAAAACCCCACAAAGCTCCCCCCAGAAGATGAACCCTCAAAATCACAACAAATAAAAATAAAACAACACAATTCCCTCAAAAAATACAAACTCCCCAAACCAAACACCCTAAAACAGGAAAAAAACCCCAAACCCAAACGAAATACCGGAAAAAAAATCCAGATCCCTCCCCCCCAAAAATAAACCTGCAAAAAATCAAGCAAAAAACCCAAACCAAACAAAAAAACCTCAAAGCCAACCAAACCCCAAACCAACCCAAGCTCACGAAAACCAACCAAAAAAACCCCAAACCACACTAAGATTCCTCCCAAAGTAAACCAACCCCCAGAACAAAACAAACAAATGCAAAAGAACCCCCACAAGAAATTCCAAACCAAACCCAAAAGCCCCACAAGAAATAACCAACCGAACCCCAAGCAAACAAACCCAAAGCCACCCATCAAACACCCGGTGCACAGAGACTTTTGGGATTTCTGGGCGTTCCTGGCCTGCAAAGATCCCAATCCCTGCACTCCTGAGCAGGGAGCAGGGGGAATTAACCCCATCCCTCACTGCTGCACCCAATTATTGCCATTCCTGAGCACAAACCCTGACTCTGAATTCTCTCCAGGACCCCCTGGCTGGGTTTTCCTGGTGCTCCATGAGATCTGCTCTTTGCTGAGCTGGAATCCCTTCCCTGGCAGTGCAGGAAGAGCCTTGCTCTGGGGACACGGAGTGTAGCTCTGCACACAGGGCACGTTTAATTCATTTTAACTTCGTTAATTTCCTTTGGTTACTTTGAATCCCACACTCACACATGCATGGGAATTCCAGAGTTTCCAGGGGTCCCTGAGGGGGTCCCTGAGGGGCACCCCTCAGCTGGGAGAGCTCCCACTGAGCTCCCTCATCCCACACAGACACACTGCAGGTCAATAAAGTCAATAAATGTAATGTCTGTTAGGAACCCTCTGAGGAAAAGATCTGGAGTAGGGATTCTCCTCTCTTTGGGACCCTCTGGCAGCTGCTGGAATAACTCCACATCAAACCACAGTGAGATCCATCAACCCCAGAGATGGGAATATTCCCATGGATATATGGGGAGAGAGGAATATGAAATACATAAAGAGTATTTATATATATTCTTTTACAGCTATCCAGAGAATCCCAGGATGGTTTGGGCTGAAAGGGACTAAGGATCATCCCATTCCATGGGCAGGGACACCTCCCACTGCCCCAGGCTGCTCCAAGCCCCATCCAGCCTGGCTTTGGACAATTCCAGGGACCCAGGGGCAGCCACAGCTGCTCTGGGCACCCTGTGCCAGGGCCTCACAGGGGAGAATATTTTATGTATCTATATAAAAACACCCAAGAACGTATAAATAATGTATATTTTATATGTATCCTTGTATCTATGAAGGAGGTATTTATCTCCTACATAAAAGTTTTTACAGCATAGAATACATATATAAAAAAATACATAAATCCCCAAATAAATCCATCCCTCTAAGGTTTTACCCTGGCCACCCCTGGCCATTAACCCCCAGCATCCCTGCAGTGCTCACCCCCTGCAGCACGTGACATCATGGGAGGCTGAGAACTGAGAACAAGATATTAACCCTTTTCTCCTCCTTCAGTGAGACTGCTGAGGGACAGAAGATGAGGAACGAAGGCTTCAGGGAAGACACTGGACCATTTTCTTAGTAGTTTTGGGTGTGCTTTATCTAGCAGCAGTGTTGGAGTGAGTGAATTTTTCACTGAATGCTAGATAAGCATTTTGAAATAGCCCCAAAGACTGAGAGAGGACCAATGCAGCATTGGGGCAGGCTGCAGGGGTTTGGGACAGTGGACATGAATGTTTGGATTGAATTTAGATTGTTGTTTGGGGAAGGAGGGAAAAAGTGCCTTTTTTGACATTTTCACAGGTTTTTTTCCCTTTCCCTTTTCTCTGAGTGTGGGTGAATAAATCTATCTTTGTAATTCATAGTTGGATTGCTTTGCCTTTGTTTCTGTTTTGGTCATGATCTCAGATGGAAAAATGATGAACCTAGAACACCGTGACTGTGTGCACAGGGCTCCCAGCTGATGGCACTGCCATCCCCCAGATGGGCACATCCACCCTGCTCTGTGCCTGGCTCGGCACAGTTCACCTCCACAGCTCCCCTGGAACAGGAAGATCCCACCTTCCCCAGGCTGCCTGGCCTGAGATCGTGGCACACCCCGGGCTGGGAGGAGCTGGAGCAGGAGGGGGCAGAGCAGAGGGGCTGCCCTGCCCAGGTGGGACCCGGGAATGAGATTCCACTGCAGGGGTGGCTGCCAGCCCTGAGCCCTGTGCCCCCCAGCAGCCACTCCCCTGGGCACGGCATCAAAAAGGCTCCTGGGGAAATGATCTGGGTGGCTCCATCCTCAACTCCTGCATTTCCCTCTGAGGACAGCCCGTCCCTGGGATAAAGCAGCAGCTTTTCACCTTCCCACAGGCTGCCATCAAACACAGCACACTTCACCACCTGCCAGCACCAGCTCTCCAAGACAAACAAATAATTCCCAAAATTATGACCCCCTTTCTCACCTAATTAAGGCTCACAATTATTTATATCCCTTTGTTTGACAGAGAAAGTGGCTGAACTAGAGTCACTCAGCAAAACAAGGAGAAATATTGTGAGAAATTACTCTGAACAGGATCACAGCACCTGGCAAAAATCTGCAAACTTCTCCTTTTAAATTATTATACCAACCTCAGGCTTTAGGGAGAAGAAATTGAGCTAGTTTTTAAGTTGCAGGTGAGGTAAGAGATGGGAATAATGGCCTTATGAGGAAGGAGGGCAGGGTTAGAGGGATATGGGGAAGGCATTGTTCCCTGGGAAGGTGGGCAGGCCCTGGCACGGGGTGCCCAGAGAAGCTGTGGCTGCCCCTGGGTCCCTTGGAAGTGTCCAAGGCCAGGTTGGAGCAGCCTGGGATAGCAGAAAGTGTCCCTGCCCATGGAGGGGTGGCACTGGGTGGGGTTCAGGTCCCTTCCCAACCAAACTGTTCCCTCACTCTGATCCCACAAGCAGGGGGACGCCAGGCACACACAGCTGAGTCTCCCCACATCCCAGCCCATGGGACTGAAGGAAAATGAGCCCAGGGACAGAGCCCTGGGAATAACTGAGCCTTAAATCCCTCAGCAGCTCCGCAGACAGGACCTGGGAACAGCTACCAGCACCACAATTCCCATCAGTTTTAGATGGGTACAAGGAGCAGCCTTGCAGCTGCACCCTCAGTGACTTCAGCCTTGTGCTCAGGAGCAGTCAGAGGCATCAGGGCAGGGAACACCTCTGGAGGCAGCACATGGAATGCCTGGAGATGGAATTCCCTGCTCTGGATTCCCAAAGAGCGGGACAACCCGAGCTGCCCTGAGCTGAGCCCAGCAGTGCCACAGCCCACGGACCCTGTGCTGATCCCCCTGACCCCAGGGAGTTGCTCCAAGCCCACTGCCAGCGGAACAGCCCAGCTGCCAACAGAGCCAGGGCTCCATCTCGGCAGCTCCCATTCCCAGGGATCAAAGTCAGCACAGCGGAGAGCTGCTTACAATCACTGACACATCCAGCCCAGCAGGGCCACCCTCTTGCTGCCAGGAGACAAGGGAAGGGAGAAAACCTTTGGGAGCTCCACCATTCCGTTCTCACGCCTACTCCAAGGAGGCTGCTTGGCTGCTGAGACACCTTGTCCACACCTGGGTTCACCTTGTCCACACCTGGGCTCCAGCCCATCCCCTGCTCTGCTGCAGATCCCAGGATGTTCCACCTCTGCCTCACAAGTTTGGTTTTCCCTGTGATCCTGTCCCTGGATCTGGGATGCTGGATCACAAGGACAGCTCCCACTCTCCGAAGGACTGAGGCAGGAAGGAACTAAACGTGATGGACTCTTTGTCCCTGATCTAACCCTTGTCAGGGGATGTGCAGCTGGGAGTGAAGTGCTTCTTCTTCCTCCCTAAATATAGCTGGGATGCTCAGCATGGGATGCTCAGAGTGGAACAATTCAGTGCCTTTCCCTGAGCTCTGGAGCCTCCCGGGCCCAGCCGAGCCTGGCGGAAAAGCCCAAGTTTCTCCTGGGTGGGACAATTTTGTGGCTGAAGGAGAGGGGTGGGCACCTCTGGCCAGGCTGTTCCCTGTCCCCAACACCTGCCCTGGAGATGCCATGACACCCCCAGTGCTGCAGCCACACAGAATCCTGGGGTGGTTTGGGTGGGAAGGGACCTTAAAGCCCATCCCATTCCACCCCTGCCATTGACAGGGACACCTCCCACTGTCCCAGTTGCCTGAAGCCCTGTTCAGCCTGGCCTTGGGCACTGCCAGGGATCCAGGGGCAGCCACAGCTGCTCTGTGCCAGGGCCACCTCACCCTCACTGGGGAGTTTGGGTATGGGAAGTTAATTTGGGGAAGGGATGTCCCCAAAAGTGTCTCCCTTTGTGGATGCCAAGGTGACCCGGCCATGCTGGAGAGCACAACGTTATCCCAGACCACATTCAACAGGGAAAGAATCCAGCTGGTGAGGCAAGGGAGGGCTGGAGCACACAGCTGCACCACGAGGGAATGTCTGGATCCAGGGATGGACACTCTGCTTCTGCAAGTCTTTGTTTCAGGCTGGAGGGAGGTTGGGTGTTGGTCCCTTCTCCGAGGGAACAAGTGACAGGACAAGAGGACACAGTCCCAGGTTGTGCCAGGGGCGGTTCAGGGTGGGTATCAGGGAAAATTTCCTCACTGAAAGGGTGGTCAGGGCCTGGCACAGCTGCCCAGGACAGGGAGGGAGTCCCCGTACCTGGATGTGTCCCCAAGGTGTGTGGACGTGGCACTTGGGGACATGGTGGCACTGCTGGGTGGACAGTTGGACCTAATGATCTTGGAGAGCTTTTCCAACCAACCCCAGGATTCTAAGGCAGGCCTATCAGATTAATTAAGGCAGAAAGGGCTGATGGCAGCAGGGTGCTGAGCCCACCCTGTTCATGTCAGCCTTTGAGCTGAGACCTGGAGACAGAGCAGGCACTGGAATTCCAGGAGCATTCCCTGAGCTGTGCAGTGCTCAGTGACATGGAAATCAGCCCTGGGGTCACAGGGATGCTCGGACATGGAACCCTCCTGTTCTGCCTCAGAACTCTGGGCTCCAAGTGCCTCAGCCTGCCTGAGGGCAGCAGCAGCACAGGGCACCCACTGAACTGGCCAGAAATTGTTGTAAAGCCCCAGAGAGCTGGAAAACAACCACCTGCTCCAGGGGGGAAAGGGTTAATGAACAAAAGGGCTGGAAGTGCCAGGAGGTACTTTGGGACAAGGAGAGGCTGGAACACACATGGGAAGCAAATCCAGCACCAGGGGCCAAAGGGTTTAGTCCAGAAATGACCAAGATATTGAATTTCCTTCAGAGAAACCCTCCCTGCACGGCAGCTGCAGCACCTTCCGCCCCCTCAGGAGATTGTTTGGTCCCCCTGAGGGTACACTGATTGTCCCAACCAGGAACAGCAGCAGCCTCAGGCCCCTCTCTGGAAAAGGTCCCTTGAATTCACTGTTCAGTACAAAGTTGCTCCTGTGAGGATATCTAAGCCCATTAGTTCAAAGTGATGCCATAAATCCCATTTTTGTGACGATGGTTTCTGGGATTTACTGGAAAGCAAAGAGAATTACTCAAGAATTTGGCAGGGTTGCTAGAGAATCAAAGAAGATGGAGCCCAAACACCAGGCAACTCCCAAAGAGAGATGGGAACCAGGGGAAAGCCGGGAGGATGCAGGAAGGGCAAGGAAGAGGAGCTCCCACCCTTGTGAGCCCAGGCTGAGCCAAGGCAAGGCTGCACTCAGCCCTGGCTGTCCCCACTTGTCACTCAGCCTCCAGCAGGACCCACCCAGCCCTGGCAGTGCCCAAGGCTGGGCTGGACAGGGCTTGGGGCACCCTGGGACAGTGGGAGGTGTCCCTGCCAGGGCAGGGGTGGCACTGGGTGGGCTTTGAGGTCCTTTCCCACCCAGACCAGTCAGGGATTCTGAGGAGCTGACACCCACTGCCCCAGGGTCATGGAAATCCCAGTAACAGGTGGATCCCCAGGCCATGGGGAGCAGGGCACTGGGGTTGTTCTCTCGGGTGATCTTTAGGGATCTGGGAAGGGTAAGTGGAAATCAAACATCTTGCTGTGAGGACTCAGTTTTTAGGACTTTTTGAGCTCCCCTGGGATCCAAAGCTCTCTGAGGTTAAAGTGGGACCCATCACTCTGTGGGTGCTGAGGGCTCCCACGAGCACCTCCCCTGTAGCTGCAGACACTGCCAGAGAGCAGAACCCACTGCTGGCCAGCAGGGAAAAGGGATCTGTGTGTGGGAAGAGACTTGGAGGCTGAATGGGAGATTTTTAGGACCCAGAAGGCTCCCAAGTGCCCCAGTTCCCATCTGAGCACCTCCCTGTGATCTCCAGAGAGAAAATAACACCAGACACAAAATCTGCAGTTCGCTCTCCTTAAAATCTCTTTTCTCCCTAAATCCCTGCCCTTGAGAGACTTCAGAGCTCAAGTCCTGAACTGTCACTCATCACAGGCAGGTGCCAATCAATGAGTCCCATCCATCCCAGGTAGCAGCTGCAGGATGAATTATTCCTGACATTCCCAGACTCTTTCCTACAGGCTGGCATTCAATGGCAGCATTAAATTTATCAGGAGCATTGTTTGAATACCTCCAAACTCAGACCTAGGAAAACACAGTGAAATAAATCACATTTCTTAATGATTTTTATTACACTCTTCCTGCAACTCCTTAATTTTTTAAAGACCCCTTTGATTTTGCAATTACTCACTCCAGTTTGATCAATCACAGAGCACAGGTTTTCCTGCAAATAATAGGCACTGACAGATTTTATTCTCCACTAGAGCCTGAAACTCAAAAATTAAACCCTAATGAAAATAAATTTATTTTTTATTAGCTATTTTAGCACCAACAACAGATTGTTTCCCACAGACACCCTCTGCTAATGGCTGTGGAAGGAGAAGCAGCTGTTGAACTCCTCCTGGGCAGGTAGCAATTTATTCTCCTTGCTAATGGTGAAAGAATTCTCCGTACTTAAATTCTGCCTCAAGGTTTCTGCAACCTGTTTGTTTGCTTTCCTGGACCTTACAATGCAAAAGGAGATTTTACTTTCTCAGGAACAGTTGCCAGTGGCAACAGCCAGGAGTGAGACTGTAAATAAAGCCAATTTAAGGTGAGATCAAACACAACCAGTGCCAGGTGTCCTCGTTCTCTCTGCTCCTTCCCAGCTGCTCCCTTTGCAGATTCCAAGGTAGGTTTAGATTGGATATTCAGGAGAAATTCCTCCCTGTGAGGGTGCTGAGGCCCTGGCACAGGGTGCCCAGAGCAGCTGTGGCTGCCCCTGGATCCCTGGCAGTGCCCAAGGCCAGGCTGGACACTGGGGCTGGGAGCAGTGGAAGGTGTCCCTGCCCACGGAATGGGATGGGCTTTAAAGTCCTTCCAACCCAAAGCATTCCAGGAATCTACAATTTCATCAGGTGCCCAGCTGGCACATTATCTTTTTTTGCCATCTTTCTATTAATCTTTTCTGAAGCTCAGAAAGAAAACAAGTACTCATTATTTTTCATTCCCTGCATCCTTTAAAATGATTTTTTTGGCATTTCACTTGTATTTGATTTCATTTCCTTTTCAGTACTTGAAGGGGAGATGGTGACAAACCTTTCTAGCTGGACCTGTTGCAAGGCCTGATGGATTTAAACAGCAGCAGGGTTGGTTTATATTGGATACAAGATAATATTTTTACCATGAGGGTGGTGAGGCCCTGGCAGAGGTTGCCCAGAGAAGCTGTCAAGACAAGAAAGACCTTGAGGAGCTGAAACATGTCCAGGGAAGGGAATGGAGCTGGGAAGGGGCTGAGCCCCAGGAGAGGCTGAGGGAGCTGGGAAAGGGGCTCAGCCCACAGAAAAGGAGGCTCAGGGGGACCTTGTGGCTCTGCACAACTCCCTGCCAGGAGGGGACAGCCGGGGGGGTCGGGCTCTGCTCCCAGGGCACAGGGACAGGAGGAGAGGGAACGGCCTCAGGCTGGGCCAGGGGAGAGTCAGGGTGGTCACTGGGGAAATTTCTCACTAAAAGTGTTGTCCAACCCTGTCCAGCTGCCCATGGCAGGGCTGGAGTCTCCATCCCTGGAAGGATTTAACAGCCCTGTGGATGTGGCACTTGGGGACATGGGTTAGTGGTGGCTTTAGCAGTGCTGGGGGAGTGGCTGGGCTTTTCCAACCCCAATGATTCTGTGTTTCTTTGATTCAAATGTGGTGATTCTGCCTCTGGAGAGGTGGCTCAGACCAACAGGAAAATAACAGAGCATCCCTTGGGTCCAAGTGGCATCCAGCAGTGTGAAGGGCTGGAATCCTGGGGCACACCATGGATTCTCATGGCCAGTGACTGGAGGGGCTTGGGAAGCTTTGGAACGGGCTGCCCAGGGCAGGGGTGGAGTCCCCACCCCTACAGGGGTTTAACAGAGGTGTTCACGTGGCACCTGGGGACACGGGACATGGGTCAGTGGTGGCCTTGGCACTGCTGGGCTGGACATAAAGACCCCAGAGGGCTTTCCCAGCCTAAACAATTCCGGGTAACTCTGGAGAAGAAGGCTGTCAGAACCAAAGGCAGTTGTGCTGCTCATCCCCAGAGCAGCCCAGGGCAGGTGTGGCCCGGGCAGGCTCACCTTGCTGTGGGCCAGCAGCAGGCAGTTGGAGTGCTCGTGCTCGCAGGCGATGCCGTATTCCGGGAGCAGCCGCGCCAGCTCCTGCACGAACGTCACCACCTCCCCGTGCCACGGCACGTTGGCCATGGTCAGGCTGCTGGCAGAGCTCTCCCCGCAGTAGGTCACACCCTGGGGACACAGGGAAACAGGACAGTCAGCTCAGCCCTCCCCAGCCCTGGCCGGGCCGGCCACAGCAAACCTTGCAGCTGCTGGCTCTGCCCCCTCACGCTAGATCCCGTGGCAAGGTCACAGATTTGGAGATGACATCAGAAATGGGTCCCTCCTGCAGTTACACATCCCCAAGGCACTGTGCCAGGTGCCCCCAGCAGTGACACACAGGCTGGGCTTGATCCTGGAACGCTGCTTTAACAGGAGTCAAAGGCAGGATGCTCCTGAGTGACCAAGGGACCTTGGAGAAGGTCATTGGGGCTGGAAACATGACAAGTCTGGAAGAGTCTCATGGACAACCAATGCCATGTCAGTGGAACACTCCCAGAGGTCTTGTCCATGTGCTACAGAGGGAACGAGCTCTGGACCTCTTCCTTCCAGGCCCAGGCTGTGATTTCTGCCCTGCCCTCCAGTACCTGCACCCAAACCCAGCAGGTCCCTTGGTGGGCCGCCCCCATCCCGTACACACAGAGGTGACAGGCACCGGGAGCATCCCTAGGCACAGCAGGGACTGACACGAAGCTCAGACCCTCCCTGCTGGGAGCACTGGGCCTTTGGGAAGCAGCTTTTGGGTCGTGTTCTGGAGGCACCCCCAGAACCGACCCTGAGAGGTGACACGGTTCAAGGACACCTCCCCTGGAGGTCCTGGGGTGTTCAGAGAAATGGGGCTCCTGCTCCCCTCCCAAGCCCCCACGCAGCTGCAAACGGGTGGAGAGCTGGGGGCAGGACACACGTCCCTCTGTCCCCACACAGAGCCAGGACACGAGCACTGCTGCTCTGGGGGGACTGCTCAGGGAATGGAACACCTCTGGCTCACCCACACCCCACCCACCACCTTCAGCCTCCCAATCCCAGAAATCCTGAGGCTAGAAAAGCCCTCCAGGATCATTGAGTCCAACCTGTGACCAGTCGCCCCCGTGTCACCCAGCCCAGAGCACTGAGTGCCTTGTCCAGGCCTTCCTTATCCAGCCTCACCATTCTGGGACCAGCTGCTCCTACCTGGGAGATGTGATGATCTGAACCTCCTGAGTTACTGATTCATTCTCAGCCATTACTTCAAATTTGCTTTTCCTTTTTTCTCTCCCTTTCTCTCTTTTCATTTTTCTTCCCTTCTTTCTCTTTTTTCTTTTTTTTTCCTTTCACTTATTTTTCTTTTTCTTCCCTTTCTTCCTTTCTTCCTTCCCAATAAAATTCACTGAATTCTGGTTTAACCAGTGCATGACACAAAACCCTTCCACAGAACAGAATGCTGTAAAACACTGAATGTTCCTTGCCCTGTCATTTGCCCCAAAGCACAGGCAGGTCAGTGGGTGCTGAGCACTCAGAGTCACCCACTTGGAGTGCAGACAGCTCGACTATGAGGTGTCCTTTAATGTCTGCTTGAAAATATTTCACAGCCAGCATCATGATCCACATCAATTCCTCCCAATCAAACAATTCACTGCCAATTTCCCAGCAATTAATCTGCCATCGCTGAGAGGAGATCACACATCAGATCCCAGGGCTGGTCAACCCTGGTACCCAAAAGGCAAACAGAACAAAGGGCTTTTCCTACAGGCACCACCTGCTGCTCTCTGCCTGGTTCCAACCCCTCTGCTCTTGGGCTGAGCTCTTTTATTGCAGTCACAAAATCTCATCAAGCACCAGCCTTCACAACACAGTTTTATGGGTGGTTGTGTCTGGCCTGCTTGTGGTTTTCCCCCCCGGAAAGAACACTTTGACCTCCTTTCAATGGAATTTGCATCCAGGTTCCTGTGTGGCATGGCCATGGCATCTGCTCCCAGCTGCCACCGTGCAGGCATTGGGAATCCCTGATTTACCTGCATTGCCCTGGACACAGAACGTGCAGACACATCTTTGCCAACACTTTCAGCCAGAGCACAGTGCACACACAGGGCTGCAGGAGCAACAGCCTGCTGCTGACTGGGAACTGTACAAGTTTTGGAAGCAATTACTTTCTCACCCATAAATTTATGAGGGACTCCCCCATTAATCTGCCCAGGCACCATAACTCAGAGCCAGCCTGGAGGAAGATTGACAGTGTACAAGCCAGGGAGTGCTCACCAGGGATGTACATTCAGGCTTTTTTAGCCCAGCTCTGGAAGTCTGAACCCAGAGTTTAAACATGTTCATTCTCTATTAGTCAGTGTTATATCAGAGCAACCAGCCACGCAAATCAGGAGCTTGGATCCCCAAAGTTCAGCTGGAGACACACAGCAATATTCTCCCCACACTCATTATCCAGATTATGATTTGAGCAGCATGAAAAATGTATGAGTACAGAGAGGGAAAATTCTTCAGAAGCTCCAACATGATTCATGCTCTCAGTAAACTACAAAGATATCGTTTACAAGCAAAGAAAGCACAGAGGCAAATGGAGTAAGTGAGTGTTTGGCTGGCTGATAATTCCCAGCACAAATCAATGGGAATCAGCTTCCAGCACACCGAAGGAAAGCAGCTTTCAACTTCCCCAACTTCTTCAAACTGGAGTTAATTAACAGCTGATAGCACTTGAAACCCATGCGGAGCTGATGAGGGCGGTCACGTTCTGCTTTGCACTAATACATGAAGACAGTTATTAAGACATCAAGAATTAAAAAGGAAAGGATCCCATTGTTCACCCAGAGCTCTCTCCCCAACCTTCCTGCGGCAGGAACAGCAACGATGCTGCCTCTTAATTACCTGCTTAATAAGGGTGCTTTGAGCAGCCTAATCCACAGAGCTCTGGCCAAGTACCTCGAAATGCAGAAGCCTTTGAAAAGCATCCCAGCTCTTCCTGGTTCTGCCAGGATGAATCCAAAGCAACTGTGCTAGGTACGCTCTGGATTTCACAGGATCACGGAATCATGGAAAGGGTTAGGTGGGAATGGCCCTCAAAGCCCACCCACTGCCCCCCCTGCCATGGCAGGGACACCTCCCACGGTCCCAGGCTGCTCCCAGCCCCAGTGTCCAACCTGGCCTTGGGCACTGCCAGGGATCCAGGGGCAGCCACAGCTGCTCTGGGCACCCTGTGCCAGGGCCTGCCCGCCCTGCCAGGGAACAATTCCTGCCCAATATCACACCTATCCCTACCTCTGGCAGTGGGAAGCCATTCCCTGTCTCCTGGCACTCCATCCCCTTGTCCAAAGTCTCTCTCCATGTTTTCTGCAGGCTCCCTTCAGGCCCTGCAAGGCCACACTGAGGTCACCCCAAAGCTTCTCCTGTCCAGGATGAACATTCCCAGCTCTCCCAGCTTTTCCTCCCAGCAGAGCTGCTCCATCCCTCTGCTCATCCTGGAGCCTCCTCTGGGCTCCTCCAGCAGCTCCAGGTACTGCCTGTGCTGGGCCCAGGGCTGATTTTGGGCTGTAATGGAGCTGAGTGAGCACAACTGGACTGACCAGAGCCTTGTGCCAGGGTGGTTGCTGGTGCTGTGGGAAGCAAGGGAAGCACATTCCTGCCCCCAGGACCTGGCTCCTGCCGTGGGATGCAGACAGCCAGCAATCCTTTCAACACCCAGGGCTCTGAAGGAAACAACTACAGCTGACAGTGCTTTGTTTCTCCACTCACACTCCAGACTTCCCAATTTAATTACTGAACAAAACAATTCTCTTCACTCCAAGCCCACAAATTATAAATTTAATTGAGTCTCGTGCGAATTAACAGAGAACAAATTGTGGGCCAAGCTGCTGAGAGACAGAGACACTGTTTAAAATCTGGAGCAGCCATGACCCCAGATGAATATAAAAAGCCTCAATGCCCCATTAATTGCAGTCTCTGCAATGAAAACGCTCCTGAGCTGAGCAGCAGCACTCCCCAAATTACAGCCACAAGGCCTCATGCACGTCTGCTCCTGCTGCACTGGATTCAGCCAGGATTCAACTCCTTGCCTGCTTTTAATCATCACCTTCAAGCTGATTTAACAAAGGCCATCAGTCCTTTGTGTCACTTCAGTCTGCAGGGAGGGGTGGAGATGGTTGGTTGTGCAGTACAGCCCCAGTATCTCCTGGCAGCTCTCCAGACACCCCACACCTGTGGCTGAGGGCCAAGAGGTGCTGCACTGCCTGGAAATCTGTAGGGATTCCCTGGAAGGAGAAACAACTCCTTCTGGGAAAGCTGAACTCAAACACAAACCCCAGACTTTCATCCCAGCTTTCCAAATGAGCCATGTGGGGATCGAGAGAGGAAGGGCCACTGCTGAATCACCCCCCTCTGCTCCAGGGCCACAACCATGGAATTACCCTGGGTGGAAAAGTCCTCCACGACCACCAGGTCCTACCTGAGACTGATCAGCCCACAGAAAAGGAGGCTCAGGGGGGACCTTGTGGCTCTGCACAACTCCCTGCCAGGAGGGGACAGCCGGGGGGGTCGGGCTCTGCTCCCAGGGCACAGGGACAGGAGGAGAGGGAACGGCCTCAGGCTGGGCCAGGGGAGAGTCAGGGTGGACACCAGGGAAAAATTCTTCCTGGAAAGGTGGTCAGGCTACGGAAGAGGCTGCCCAGGGAGATGGTGCAGTCCCCATCCCTGGAGGGATTTAACAGATGTAGGGATGTGGTACTTGGGGACATTGGCAGTGCTAGGGACCAGCTGGATTCAGTCCTGCAGGTCCATCCCAACCCAAATGATTCTGTGATTCCCTAACAGCAAGTGGCCAATGCTGGTCTTTCTTCAGGTGTGGAAATCATAAATTGTTTTGATTTATTCACAGCAGGCATCAGAACAGGAGATTCAGCTCCACCTCTTCATCTAAATTCCAGCTGGGATGGCAGCAGGATCCTGAATGGGTGTTTGACAGGTGGGGGCAATCGCCTCTTTGTGCATGCAATTAAAAACTCATTAAGGCACAGCTCATTTTCCTCATTATTTTAAGCAATTAAACAATCTTTCCTGTTTAACATGACAAGAGTGAGCAGATTGGGATAGACACTTCCCTCTGGCCCTGCCTTGGTCACTTCAATTCTGCAGCCAAACCTCAGGCACCAGAGCAGGAGCTGAACCCAGACCAGCACCCTGAACTTAGCTGGACACCAAGATTATCCACCTACAATGAACAAAATCAGCAGGAAAATCAGCAGGAAAGGAGCCTCCAAGTGGGTCAAAACTTTCCCAAAGGCTTGGGAAGATTCTGTGCCATGACTTCGATCCCAGATGTGCCCAAGTCCTGCCCACAGACACCACAGCATGGACAACCCTGGGACAAAGGGCCAGCCTGGCAGGTTTGGGTTTCCTCCTTGAATTCTGAGGGATAGGGGGAAGCAGGAAGGCTCTGTCCAGGCTGGAGCTCACACTGCTGCTTTTAATCATTGCTGAGTAAAAGAGATGAGCTGAGTGACAAAGCTTCACTCTGCCCAGAGCAGCTGTGGCTGCCCCTGGATCCCTGGCAGTGCCCAAGGCCACGTTGGACATTGGGGCTTGGAGCAGCCTGGGACAGTGGGAGGTGTCCCTGCCATGGCAGGGGTGGCACTGGGTGGGCTTTGAGATCCTTCCCACCCAAACCATTCTGTGATTCTAGAATTCACCCCTAAGATCAAGTCCAATCACTGGCCCAGCACTGCTGAGCTCACCCTAACTCATGTCCAGTCATCTTTCACATCCCTCCAGGGATGGGGACTCCAAACCTCCCTGGCAGCTGTGCAAGGGCTGGACAACCCTTTCAGTGAGAAATTTCCCCAAAATCCACCCAAACCTCCCCTGGCCCAGCCTGAGGCCGTTCCCTCTCCTCCTGTCCCTGTGCCCTGGGAGCAGAGCCCGACCCCCCCGGCTGTCCCCTCCTGGCAGGGAGTTGTGCAGAGCCACAAGGTCCCCCCTGAGCCTCCTTTTCTGTGGGCTGAGCCCCTTTCCCAGCTCCCTCAGCCTGTCCTGGGGCTCCAGCCCCTTGCCAGCTCCATTCCCTTCCCTGGACAAAAAATGCTGCACGTCAAACAAACCTCTGGCTTTCAGAACCCAAAGAAGGCACCAAGGCAAGAAAATGAGTTCTGGCACATTCCAGACCTTAAATACAACCATCAGCTCTGTACAAGTGTGACAGTGACACGCTGGCATTAGAACAGATTAAGGCAATAAATCAATTTGATGCATTTTTAATGACTGAGTCTCCCTTTACTACTGGCTTAAGTGGGAGAATGGGGTCCCACAGAGTCACAGCACTGTGGAGCACTCATGGAAATGAGAACAAGGATTAAGTCCTGCAAGAATCTAAATCTCTCTCCATCCACCCTGTGAGCCTGTCTGGAGCAACACTGGATTAGCTCCCTTCATCTGAAATGGACATTTATCCCAAGTCTTCAACCAGAAAATCCCCAAGCTCAGACTCATTATTGGGCAGAGCTTTGCAGAATCTCTTCATCACTCTTTGTTGGTTGGCTTTGAGCACCACCTGGTCCTTGGCTTTTTACTCTGGCACACTGAGGGGCTGGAGAAAAGAATGCTGAGGCCTATCCATATCCCAAATACACTTCATTCTCAAAGGAACACAGAAAATGAATTTTCATCAAAAATACGAAGTCTTCTGGGGAAAACTGCCAAGTCCCAAACGCTGTGTGACCACCACAGGGTGAGGCTGGAGCCCTCGTGCCACCAGGACACTTTTGGCTTCTGGGAATTTCTGTCCCAGCTCACAGGGGAGCTGTGCTCAGACAGCCATGAAAATCCCTGTCCCAGCTCACACAAACAGGGTTCAGAGATTCAGATAAATCCCTGTCCCAGCTGCAAGAGCACCAGGACTACACCTGTGACCACTCACCTATCTCCTTGGCAGAGCAAGGCAGGATTTTTCCAGGGCAGAGCTCTGGGAAAGCAGGACTGTGACACTGAGGCAGAGGGAAGAGCAGCCTGGGCCGTGCAAGAGACAGATGTTTGCCCTGGAGAGTTCTGGGGTGAACCCCTGCTGAAACATCAACTGGCACCCGCCTCATCTCACTAATTAACATGAATGCCCCGGGCAGAGCAGCCTTGGCAGCACCAGCCCCACAGCCTCTGCTCCATCCAGGCCCTCCCCTCCCTGGCAGGATCCTGCACAGCCAGGGAGACACCCAGGAAGGTGGAAAACTGAGGGGTTTTCCCCAAACCAAACTCCAAACCCGAGCTGGGATGAAGCTCCCAACGTGAGCAGCACACCTAGAGAGAAAAACTCCCCATGCTGAGAGAAGGTATCAAACCTCCACAGCAAAATCCAGCCTTTTTCTTCACAGCAGCAGTAAAAAAAGGTTGAAAAAATAAAAAAAAAGTTAAAAAATTAAAGAAAGTTTAAAAAATTATACGAGAGAAGGAAAAGAGAAAAGAAAAAGGAGAGTGCAGGAGTAAGAGAGTTGCACAAACACAGAGCTGAGGGAGCTGTGCTGCTCTGCAGGAGCTGCTGGGTGAAAATGCTCAGAGCACTTGGGAAGGTGCCTTTTTTACAAGTTTGTAACTTTTTTTACAGACTCTATTTACTAAATTGTTTAAGCCCCCCATAAAGCCCCTCCTGCCCTGCTGTATCTCACATCTGCTGGCAGCCCTCAAATCCAGCCAAACACAAACACATCACTGAACCTTTCACCTTTCCCTGCCAAAATTCGAGACCAGGATGGGAAGAACCCAACCCCAAACTACCAGCTTAACCTGGAATATTTTGTTTCAACTCTTAGTTGATATAAAGAAGGAATAGCTATTTATCTTTGGTTTTACAGAAATACAAAACAAGGTCAGAGAGTGATGATTCTGTTGGGCAGAAGTCAAGGCTGGCTGGTACAAAGTTTGGTTTGTGGCACAGGGAAACTTGCCCCAAAGGCACACACAGGATACTAGAAAAAATTACCTGAATGTTAATTAATTATTATTCACTAATATTAAAAGCAAGAGAGGAGTTTTTTATGCATTGCTTTAGAAGAATTTTACTTACTCAAAAAGTTTAGACTAAAGGCAAGACGGAAATAGAAAATACTGCTGGAAAAACTAAAAGAGTTTCATGCAGCTCACCTTGACCTCAATGAAGTCTGGTTTCCCGAGAGATATCAGGTCAGCATAAGCTTTGAGTTCATCCACATTCCAAGCTTTCACTAGGGTCAGCCTATAAACAGTTCGTTGTTGCTGGAATGAAGGAAAAATCCCATTAATATCCTGTTCTGACCCAGGAACAAAGGAAAAATCCCATTGACATCCCATTCTGACCCAGGGAAGATGTATCCCCCTGCACACAGATTCAAACAGGAAAAAGAAATTAAATCATTCTTTTATTCCAAGAACTCAGAGATTGAACGAAACCAGACCCAAACCTGTTCCTGCAGGAAATCTGTTCCACAGCACCTGGGCTGAGCCACCTCATGCCACACAAATCCTCCCTCTGCCATACCTCAGATCCCAGGCCCTTGGTTTGTACAGGAGTTTAACTTAGTGACAAAATAAGCAGGAAATGTCTCTCTCAGATTTGCCTCCCCAGGCACAAAACCTCCCCATCAGTTACAGGTGTTTTAGTGCCTCCAGCTCGATCATCCAGCACGGGGGACTGTCACAGAAACATGGAATGATTTACTTGGAGAAGCCCTCAAGACATCGAGTCCAACCTTGACCCAGCAGTGCCAAGGCCACCACTGAGCCATGTCCCCAAGTGGCACATCCACAGGGCTGTTAAACCCCTCCACAACCTCCCTGCACAGCCTGCTCCCGTGTTTGACAACCCTTCCAGGAGAAATTTTCCCCAATATCCACCCAAACCTCCCCTGGCCCAGCCTGAGGCCGTTCCCTCTCCTCCTGTCCCTGTTCCCTGGGAGCAGAGCCTGAGCCCCCCGGCTGTCCCCTCCTGGCAGGGAGTTGTGGAGAAGACTCCCAGATCCAACTGCCTCCTGGGACAGTGGCAGACAGCACTCCCAGAACTTCTCTGCTTGGAATTATTCTGATTTGCCCTCTAAGGGCTGCTCTCCAAAGGAGTCACCGGTGACAAAAGGCCTCTCAACACAAGCACTTGGCCATGGAACAAATGCACTCCTCTCTCCTCACATCCGCTTGTTTCCATCCTTCCCCTCCCCTTCATCTTCTACTGATGTTTTATTTCACTTATTTTTGGAATTTATTTTTATTTATAGAGCAATTTTCCGGCAAATCTGCAGTTTGGATTAACTCCTTTGTTGTCCCTGCACAGTATGGACTGGAAAATGTGAATGCTGATCCCCAGTGTGGGCAACAGAGCAGGGACTGGGGTTCTGTCCCTGTGCTCAGGTGAGAGCCCACCTGCAGGGCTGCCCCAGCCCTGGGCCCGCACAGGCAGCACCTGGAGCTGCTGGAGCAGCCCAGAGGAGGCTCCGGGATGAGCAGAGGGATGGAGCAGCTCTGCTGGGAGGAAAGGCTGGGAGAGCTGGGAATGTTCAGCCTGGACAGGAGAAGCTTTGGGGTGACCTCAGTGTGGCCTTGCAGGGCCTGAAGGAGCTCCAGAAAACATGGAGAGAGACTTTGGGCAGGGGATGGAGTGCCAGGACCAGGAGGAAGAAATTCCTCCCTGTGAGGGTGAGGAGGCCCTGGCACAGGGTGCCCAGAGAAGCAACATTTTAGTGCTTCAGAGCCTCTGACTGCCATGTCAGTGAATTCTGCCCTCCGTACAAAAATCATGGTATCACTTACCCACCACCCATTTCTGTGTGTTCCACAGGGGGAAAAGTCATTTCTACACCAATTTGCTACAGAAACCTTCCAGGTTATTTACTAAGAAACAACTAGAGGAGAAAATGAACACCAAATGAACACCAGGAGCCAGAGCTTCCAAATACGTCAAGAACTAAACCAGCTGACCTCTACCCGTGGCATTTAAGCAGTTATTTAAAGAACAAGAAATTTTTGTGATTTGAATGGATTGGCAGAAGAAAGGTCAAGAGACAAGCAGGAAATCAACTGTTAATTACTGAAGAGAGAAGAACAGTAGAGGAGCTAATACAGAAAAATAAACACGGTGTTTGCACATAATGGGAAGAAGAAAGCAGAGGGAAAAGATCTAAGGAGGAAAATCTACAGTGCACACACCCTGTCAGTCCTGTGGCATGATCAGATACCAATTAATGAGAACTGGCTCCCCACAGGGCAGCTCCCAGTGGGGAACAAGGTGCAGCAGCTTCAAGGCACCAGTGAATACCAGTTTGTATTTAACATAACTGGTCCTGTTCTCCAGCAGCCCCAGCAAGGGCAGCACATCCTCCCAGGGAGGGAAGTGGGCTTTTCTCCCATTTAAATCTCATTTTACTACTCTCCAATTCACATCCCAGCTCATTTAGAAGCTTAAGATCAAGGACTTCATACCACTAAAGGTGCTATGAGTGAATTGAAAGGGCTTCTCCCCCCACAGCAGCAGTGACAAGGAACAACTGCAGCCTCTGTGTGTGCACCACCCCAACACCTGAACTATCCCAAACCTGCATGAACTCACCACGGCTGGGCAGGCAAAGCAGGGAAGGAAACTGAAACTCTGCCAAAGGCAGACAGCAAATAGGTAGAAAAATCTGAAATTAATCTGGAGAAGCCTCTTTCCAGAGGGCAACATCTCTGCAGTGTTGTTGAACAGAGAAACCCTGGTAGAAGGCCCAGATCAAAATGAGCAGTATCCAGCACGTTATCTGGGAGCAATCCTTGCAGACTGCCAGCAGTACAAACAGCCAGCCTGTTTTATTCATGGATTATTTGTATTTGTTGTACAATAGGGCCCCAGGAGATCCTCTCATAAGCACAGCAAAACAAGAAATAAAGAGCTTAAGCCCTGAGAATTTAACGATCTAAAGCATCAGGATATAAAAGCAGCCCAGGATGCTCCACACTCCGTGTTTCCAGGAGAAGCAGCAGTTACTCCACTGCAGTCATGAGGAGAACACAGAGGAAGAGGAGTTGGTGCGAGAACAACCCTTCAGATGGGTGGCAGTGAAGCGTGAGGGTCTGGTTTATCTCTTTGTGCACAGACTAGCCTGGCAGGGAGGGGCAGCTCCAGGGCTCCCAAAAATGTGAGGCACTGGGGTGGGTCCAGCTCAGCCTCCTGTTCCTGAAACTCTTGAGGGCAAAGGAGGGCAGAATGAGCCAGGGGAACCCCCACCTCTGCCCTTGGGGCAATTCCTGCTAAAATCCTTCCAGGCTACCCCAAGGAACACTGCAGCCCTTCAGTGTCAAGACAGGGCACCAGGGAAACACAGACCTACCGGGCTTAGGGGAGGATCCTGAGGACAAAGACTCCTCCCTCTGGGTGGATCTGAGATCCTGGTGTCAGCACACCCGGGAATGGGCACGGCCTGAGGCTGCCAGAGCTCCAGGAGCCCCCAGGGATGCCCAGGGTGGGGTCGTTGGGGTGTCTGGGCAGAGCCAGGGGTTGGACTGGATGATCCCTGGGGGTCGTTCCAGCTCAGGACATTCTGTGATTCCATGAAAAAGACCAAACCTTCTGTCTCAGGGTGTCTCATGTCCCCGTCCCACATCAGCAGTGCCCAGAGTCAGTGGCCAAAGCTGAGAGTCAGGATTGGGATCACCCCAACACAGAGATGGCTCCTTCCCTCTGAAGGCTCAGCTGAACCCCCAGAGGAGTCCCCAGGCTGCTGCACCCCTGCCCCCCTCCAGCAGCTCCTGCTGGAACACACCAGGCACTGGGAAGCTCCCTGGTTCAGCTTGGAGAGCATTGGGACAGCTCCCAGGGGACAGCTCCCATGGGACAGCTCCCAGGGGACAGCTCCCAGGGGACAGCTCCCATGGGACAGCTCCCAGGGGACAGCTCCCACGGGACAGCTCCCAGGGGACAGCTCCCACGGGACAGCTCCCAGGGGACAGCTCCCAGGGGACAGCTCCCACGGGACAGCTCCCAGGGGACAGCTCCCAGGGGACAGCTCCCAGGGGACAGCTCCCAGGGGACAGCTCCCACGGGACGGCTCCCAAGGCACAGCTCCCACGGCACAGCTCCCACGGCACAGCTCCCAGGGGACAGCTCCCACGGGACAGCTCCCACGGGACAGCTCCCAGGGGACAGCTCCCATGGGACAGCTCCCACGGGACAGCTCCCATGGGACAACTCCCAGCCCAGAGCACGGGGGCAGCGCTGACCCTGGAGCCTGTTCTCAAGGCAGGGACATTACCCCTGGAAGCCATCCTCACATCCTCCTAGGCTTGTCACACATACTAATGGACCTGTGCTGCCTGTGCAGGCTTTGCTGCTGGCCCAGCCTCAAAGGCACAGCTCTGGCCAAGCCCCAGCCCAAGCCCAGGACACCTCAACAGAGGACTCGGTGACACTTTGACAAAGTGCTTCCTTCCCACTCCAATAACCACGAGGGATTTGGGCTGCTTCTTTTTTATCATTTCTTTTTAATTCCCTCCTCCTCAACATTCATCTTTTCTTAGATCAAATGTAATTATTTTTCATCAAACAGCCCAGGTCTAATCCCAGGAGGAAGAGGGAAGGTGGAACACATCACCTGAAAAGATCAGGATGCTGGAGGGACATGGGCTTGGCTGGGGCAGGAGAGCAGCTCACTTCTCCAAGGGGAGCAGGAGAAGCATCTCCCTTCTCTGGCCAGGACAGCAAACCATCTCCCTTCTCCAAGGGGAGCAGGGAAACATCTCCAAGGCCTTCACCTTGGATCCTGTCACTTGAACTCTCTCTTTTGTTCAGGCAGAGTAACAATGTCCCCCTGTTTGGAAGTAAATAAAATTACACCCAGATTTTTGTTTCAGCTGCTGGCTTAGGCTCAGGTATCCTGAACACTTACATGCATTTCTTAGGTACAGATAAAATTATTTTATCGCCATTTTATCCAAAGACTCCTCCACAGAAATCCCTATTTTTGCAGCTAATGAATCTCAACATTCTCGATAGAAACACAGCACAGCTGGATGGAAAAAGCATGCTTGGGGAGAAGCAATGATGCTGCAAACACTAAACAGAACCTGCCGTTTGTTTCACACAACTTCACACCCCTTTGCCAGCAACGGATGAGGAGCAGGAACCACTTCAAAGGCAGCTCTTTTCATCGTGATTTTCTTCCTCTCTTCAAGGAAAGGCTCCACTTGCAAAGTCCCTTCCTAAGACGCTCTCAGAGCCCCTGAGCTGCAGGAGCGGCTGCGCTGCCGGAGCTGCCCCTTCCCCGCTCCCCGGCTCCGGCCGTCCCCTGCCCGGGGCTTGCAGCGGCTCCTGGAGCGGCGCTGGATGAAGATATCAAAGCAATTTTCACACTTGGAAACGACTTGTCACAGGGATGTGGATCGGGGAAAAAAAAAGCCCCTGCAGCCAAAATCTCTTCCCCACAGCCCATAAGGAGCTGCTTGATGCAGAAACCTCACCGGGGAGGAAAGATGCAAAACACAGCCCGAGGCAATCTCAGATCCCAACACCCCCCAGATTCCACAGCTTTCCAAAGCGTTCCAGTTCAGCCCAGAGCCAGAGTCCCTCTAAAAGGACTGGAGGTCACTCCTGCCTCTCCCAAATCCAGCTCTGCCGAGCTCCCAGGAGCTCTGCAGATCACAGAATCCTGGAATGATTTGGGTTGGGGGGATGTTAAAGTGCATCTCATCCCACTCCTGCCACGGCAGGGACACCTCCCACTGTCCCAGGCTGCTCCCAGCCCCAGTGTCCAGCCTGGCCTTGGGCACTGCCAGGGATCCAGGGGCAGCCACAGCTGCTCTGGGCACCCTGTGCCAGGGCCTGCCCACCCTCCCAGGGAGCAATTCCTGCCCAATATCCCATCTAACCCTGCCCTCTGGCAGTGGGAAGCCATTCCCTGTGTCCTGTCCCTCCAGCCCTGTCCCCAGCCCCTCTCCAGCTCTCCTGGAGCCCCTTTAGGCCCTGAAGGGGCTCTGAGCTCTCCCTGGAGCCTTCTCCCCTCCAGGTGAGCACCCCCAGCTCTCCCAGCCTGGCTCCAGAGGTGTCCCAGACCTGGGAGCAGCTCCGTGGGCTGCTCTGGACTCTTTGTAGGACCCATCACACTCGAGAGCACCATCAGGGAAGGCCCAGTGTCCTTGGAAGGATGCAGATGAATCCATTCTTCTGGTAATCAGGAGCCTCCCTCCCCACACGGGCTCCTCTCTGTGCTGGGTCCATCCATCACCGGAGGTGCCACCCCCCTGTGACAGTCCCAGGGCCGGGGAGAGCTCAGCTGAGCACATCACACAGCACAGGAGGGCTTTTCCCCTCACAGCTGAAGTCAGCACAGAGCACAGAAGTTTTCAGCTTCCTTTCTTCAGGCAATGACTGTTAAAGCAAACCCTGAGCAGGCTCTGCTGCAAAGAAACCCACGAGAACAGTGAGCACTGCTTCAGCAGCTGCTGTGAGTGCCCAGGTGAGAGCAAGAGCAGCCTTTGTCTCCATTGCTAAAAAGATGCTCATTAGCATCAGCAAATTAACACATTCACTCTGCTGTGAAACCCCTGCAAAGCTCAGAGCAGGGGGTTCAGTGCTTGAGAAGTCAGGGCTTAACCCAGGCTCCACCTGGGGCTCAGCTCCAGAGCCCTGGGCTTCACCCAGGACCCTCCAGTGGCCCCGACGTCATCCCCGGGATGGGGACAAAGCCACCCTGGCCACCATCACCCTCTTGTTGGACCCTGCACAACATTTCACCTCATATTAGGGACCTTCTTTGCCTCATCCTGTCTGGGTGTGGGGAAAAGCAAAACCAAATTACTGATACTCAGGTACTTGGGGGTGTGATTTTCCGTGATTCTGGAGTTTCTGACGGTTCAAACCCTGGAGCTGGATCACTGGGGCCTGTGTTTCCCTGCCTGCAGTGACCTAAAAGTTACTGTAAACTCTGAGCTTTACTGAAATTGAGACATTTCTAATTTTCAGAGTCTGCCTTGAGTTTTCAGTCACACTACGCTTCCAAAAGTGAGGTTTCCTTTGGATTTGGATAAACCAAGTTTATCACTGCATGAAACCATCAGAAAATCATTTGCTACATGGGTATAATAAAAATGTCAAATATGGGTATTTAAAGTAGGGCTCAGAAATGACCCAAGATTTGTGTTTTCAGGTATGTCTAAGCACAAAAATATCTCTTTAAGTGCTCAGTTTTTCTCAGCTGAGATTTAAAAACTTCCCTCAAAGCAGATGGAGTGGGTGGCGTGTCTGCCCATGGCTGGGAGGTGGAAAGGGATGGTCTTTAAAGTCGTTCCAACCCAACTGATTCCATGATTCCGTGATCTGAGTGCTAATGCCAAAGAAACTGGGATGTTTCTAAAAAATAACCTCAAAAAAACAAACATAAACCCCAAACCAAAACACAAACCTGGCACTACATTTCCATGCAAAAGCCATTCCTATTCCTTGTGAGGGAATCAGAAGAAAAACCTGATTAGGGAATCAGGGAAAATGCAATTACAAAATTATGTCCACATGATGAGGACTGGTCCTGCATCTTGTCTTGAACCTGGGGCCCAAGACATTCCCTTTAAAGCAGTTTTTAATTCTTTCAGCTTTACTGTGTGTAAAAACCAAAATTGTCTCTCTGAAGCATAATTACTGTGAGGAGCCAATCCTGATCCCCATATGAAATTCCTTGTTCTTCCAAGGCCTTGAAGATAAGATGAAAATTATCCTGAATAATAATTAGGAAAACAGCAAAGTTGGACTTTTGGTCTGCATTGGGTTTTTTATTACCCAACACCACTGCCCTGGTGTTCCCTCCAGCTCTGAAATCCTGCCTGCAAAGAACAAGGAAGTCCTGCAGGGAGATGAACTCATCAGCACTAATTCCCAAGCTGGAATTTTACACCAGAAAAGCCCCTCAGCCTCTGCAAAGCCCTGCTGATGTGTGAAGCACAGGAATGAGGGATCAGGACTGGAAACCAAGGAGAAAAACACACCAAATTTCACTCCCCTCCACACTCACTCTTCCTGTACTTGCTTGTAATCTACTTTATTGCTTCACACTTCAGCAGAAATTAATCAGATTATTGAAAAATCTCTAGAAATAAAACAAACTACATGAATAGCTTTGTTTTGAGAGCTAAAAATGTTCTTAAGTAAATCCAAACCATGACTGCTCTTTATCCATTTTCCATGGACTCGGTTTTAACACACTTACCCTTGGAAATCAGCACCAACAACATTCCAGTGATTATTTCTTTCTTTTCCGTATTTCCAGTGCAGTTTCAAGGGTTCATGTAAAATTTATACCCAGGGAAAAAGAAGCCCAATGCAAAGGGACTTAAAATAGAACAGCATGAAAACAGATCCTATCAATTCAGCAGCAAAACCCACTTCAAGCTTGCTGTTAACCAGGCTGGGATGGTTCTCTTCCCAGGAAAGGGTGGATGTTTAACTCCAAACAGGCAGGAGAAGCATCAGCAGGAGCCTGGGGGTGCTGCCCCTGCTCTGTGCCACAGGGACAGCACTGCCAGGCTCCAGCCTGGGCCAGGAACGGGAACAAAAACCCCTTGCAGCAGCAGAACAGCTCCAGAGAGTTCCTGCCCGAGTCCTTGTGACTTTCACAAGACTCAGAGCAGCAGCCTGACAGGGAATGCTGCTGTGAAGGCTCCAGGACAGACAGGATCAGGACCTTTTCTGTCCCTGGGTTGGAGCAGCAGCTGCTGCAGCAGCAGGGACCTGCCAGGCACATCCCAGGGGACAGGGCCTTGTCCTGCCCCAGCTGCTGCTCTGCCTCACGACAGGAGCTCAGCCAGCCTGACCTTGGCTCCAGCCCACCCCTCCCTTCCCTGGGAGCTGCTGGCTCCGGAGAATCCCTGGCTCCTTCTCTCTGACCACGGGGATGGTTCCTCCTCTACTGCCCCGTGACAGGCCCTGCTGCAAGGGCACGGGATGGGGGACACAGACCAGGGCTCAGGGGGAAAAAGCCCTCCAAGGTCGAGTTCAGCCCTTTGCCCAGCACTGCCAAGGCCACCACTGACCGTGTCCCCAAGTGCCACGTGCTCAGGGCTGTTTAATACGTGCTCGTGTCTGGTCAGGTGTAGGAAAGAAGAGGCTTCTGAGGGGGAAGGGCTGGAGGCAAAATTGGGACTTCCCCCAGCCTCTTCTCCTTTCCCATTCCCCAAAAAGTCCCAGACACAGTTCCACAGTCACATCCTGGTGCTCCATGACCTGGTGTCTCAGGCTCGGCTCCTTGGCCACGATGAGGGAGGTCTTGGCAGTCTTGGAGAGGCACCATGGCAAAGCTGCCACTTCATAATGACAAACCTGTCACCTCAGGACACAGTCAGACCCCAGCAGTGCAGGGAAGGCAGAAGGACAATATTAAAGAATAAACTACAGGGGAGTTCCAAAGAAGGGGCTGGAGCGTGTCCAGGGAAGGGAACGGAGCTGGGAAGGGGCTGGAGCCCCAGGAGCAGCTGAGGGAGCTGGGAAAGGGGCTCAGCCCACAGAAAAGGAGGCTCAGGGGGGACCTTGTGGCTCTGCACAACTCCCTGCCAGGAGGGGACAGCCGGGGGGGTCGGGCTCTGCTCCCAGGGCACAGGGACAGGAGGAGAGGGAACAGCCTCAGGCTGGGCCAGGGGAGGGTCAAGGTGGATATTGAGGAAAATTCCTTCACTGAAGGGATGGTCAGTTCCTGGCACAGCTGCCAGGGAGGTGGAGTCCCCATGCCTGGAGGGGTTCAAAACATGAGTGGATGTGGGGACAGGGTCAGTGGTGGCCTGGGCAGTGCTGGATGAATGGCTGGACTCAGTTCCCCGGAGGCTTTTCCAGCCTCAGTGATTGTGTGGCAAGAAGATACTGACCTCTAATAACAACGCATCAGTGTCTTAACACACAGACTGGGAAACATCTGGAAAGAGCCTGAGAGTGGCACGGGCAAAAAGGAAATGGGGGAGAAAAGCAGCTCAAAAAGAGCAGCTCAAACCCAGCTGCACTTCAGGCAAAGGCTGGGGCTGAGGCAGGAACTGAACCTTCCCAGAGTCACTCCAGACCCAGGACTGCAGCCCAGCCTGCCCCATGGCACTGTGAGCTGCTCAGGAGTTTTAAGCCATCCCAGTTATTTATATACTCAGCCAAAGACTTGGATGCTTCCTCACAGATCTCTGTAGCTGGAAATCTCAGCCAGGAAAACAACTTCCCACTGAGATTTCCTAGCAGCCAGAAAGAATATTCCTCCAAATCGCTGTATTTTGCTCAGCAATAGGGGATAGAGGAAAGGAGAATAAACTCTATTTTAAATAACCCTGTAATACTGAAGGACTGAGGGAGTAACTGCAGGATCAGCCTGGAGGATGGAAAGTTTTGGGGTGACCCATTTGTGGCCTCCCATCACCTGAAGGATTCCACAGGAAGGACGGTGAGGGACTTTGGACAAGAGCCTGGAGAGCCAGGACTGGGGGAATGGCTCCCCCCTGCCAGAGGGCAGGGTGAGATGGGATCTTGGGAAGGAATTGTTCCTGTGAGGGTGGCACAGACAGGAGCTCAGTCACAGCCTGGAAGGGGTGACTATGGGAACAGTGACACTCATTATCCCGGGAAATAACAAACCAGCAACGCAACTTCCAGTGATGAAAGTAAAGATTAAGCTGCCATAAAAACATAATTACCTCATTAAAAAACACTCTTGCAGGCTGTGAAGCAAATGATTTATATTTTTCTTCTGGGTTTTGTCCAAATCATCTAAAAATAGATCTGAAAGCCCCACCGGCACTGCTGAAAATCCTGCCCAGTTCACTTCTCAAGGAGCAATGTAAACAAGGAGTCTGACATAAATTTCTCTTATTGATTAAGCAATCCTTGCAAACCCAGTGCTCTTGTAAAGCCTTAATTCAAGGGCTGGGCTCTAAAAGAACAACTATGATGGGCTTTAAACATTTTAAGTGCCCATTCTGGTAAATAGGTGGGCTTGAGCTGGGGCTGAGAGAATTCCTGCAGGTGCTGGAGCAGAGCAGGGGAGTGACAAAAATCGCAAAAAAGGATTTACTCAAATCCTGAGTGTCTGTGGATTCACAGCGCAAGGTGTGCTCTACCTGAGGAGCCTGCCCAAGGGACACCTGAAATTCCACCACCTTAAATTACAGCATGCCTTTAGAGACCCAGTGTCCACGAAACACCTTCAGCTCCTGCTGCTTCCACAGCAAGCTGGACTCAGAGAGGCCAGAGGGAGATCAGAGTCCCCAGGATTGTTAAACCAATTCCAGTCGTGAGCTAGAAGGACATAAAAGCAATGATGCAAACACACACACACTTGTACAGCTCTGTGAACAGTTGTTTTCTATTATTTGTATTTATTACAGATCATCAACTCTCCAGTTCCAGGGCTCATCACCCCCAAACACTCCAGACCTGCTAGGTTTAGCACTTACCGAGATCCTTTGCACTGCATCTCATTTGGTCCTTGCACCAAACCGATTCTGCCCCCCTTGTCCTGTCACTCTCTGCCTGTAAAAGTCCCTCTGCCTCCTTTTAAAAGCCCTCTTTAGGCTCTGGAAGGGGCTCTGAGGTCTCCCTGGAGCCTTCTCTTCTCCAGGTAAACACTCCCAGCTCTTCCAGGCTGGCTCCAGCCCTTGGAGCATCTCCATGGCCTCCCCTGGACCTGCTCCAACAGGTTCACATCTCCCCTGATGAATTCTAGGAATTACCACATCATAATCAGAATTATATCAATTTCTGGGAATTCCATGAAAGATGCCCCAGCAGCTTTGCACATCACTCCTGCAGATGCTTTGTCAACTTGTCTTTCCTGAAATGTCAAATGCAAGGATCCAAAGGAATGGATTCCATGAACCCAATAAATGCTTCTCACCCGACTCCTCGTGTGAGAGCTGTTGGTGATGGGTGAGTCCATACATTTAGCAACTGCAGTATGGTGCTCTGCCCTGCACAGGCCCAACCTGTGCCATTCAGCACCGTTAGCTCAGCTTTATGGGCTGAAATAAAGCCTTGGCTGAAATAAAACCTTAGCTGAAAGAAAGTGCAGCCCCAAGTTTCCCTTGTTGCCACAAGCAGAATTTTAGGGTTGTTCTTTTCTCCTGGAGAGTTCCCATAAAAACACACACAGGCTCAGCCTCCTCAGGGGTCCTGTCCATGAAAACTGCTCTAGTTCACAACCAGAGAAGGAAAATGTGACCAAATATCCCCAAGGCCATGGAGGCTGCTGAGGCAGCTGGGAGATCCCAGAACCAAGCCCAGGGAAGGGAACAGCTCTTGGCTGGTGGTTGGGTAATAAATAACCTGGAAGGGGAACAGGACTGATTTGAACCAAGCTCCCTAAAAGCCAAGGCTGACATCTCTCAAGCAGCTTCTAGAAGAGCTCAAGGCAAAGGAGAGATGCTCTTTAATAGAAGGTAAGAATTGCAAACGCTCCCTGCATGTTCAGCAGCAGAAAAGCTGGGCAAGGTGGAGAATGTCTACTGCCTGAGAAGGGAAGGAGGAGGAGGAGGAGGGCCCTGTTACTCCTACTTCCCAAGGCCATGGGAGGGGGCAGGGGTGCCCTGTCCCAACCCCGAGGTGGCACTGGGCACCCTCTGCAGCCACGGCCAGGAGCAGATAGTGCCAGGCCCAGGCAGGAATGAGAGGAGGAGCTTCACCTGGGATCCTGGACTGAGAGAATGCAGATTCCACCCCCTTCCTATGGCTCAGGCTGGCTGGGTGGCCCCAGAACCCTCCCTTCCCCCAGCCTCACTCTCTGCCTCCCCAACACCCAGGACAGCAGCAGCTGGAATAACACATCCCTTTGACTGGAGCTGTGCTATGAACATTTCCCCCCTTCCTTGTCTGCAAGCAAACAGGAGGGACTGGCACAGCCAGAGAAAGGACATTGCACTCCCTCAGCAGCCAAGCAACTTGCTGAAGCCTGGTTTGGATTGCTGTGAGGACACTGAAAGGACAGGATGGATTTCAGAGGTAATACCTCCATATTAACATCATACCTGTGTCACACTCCTCAGGCTGCACTGCCAAAGGCTTTCACCACAAGTCTCATTAGCAATCCCATTAAAACAAGAACACAGCTGGTGAGAGCATTTACTGTGCAGAAGAGTAAAATTCTTCTAAATTTATAGTGGCAAAATTGATTACTGATTCTACATCTGTTGCAGATTTTACATTTAAATTCTCCTTAAAAAGTCCCTCAGCTCAGAAGTATCAGACATGGCTCCCCTCCCCCAGGAGCCACATAAATCATCTCCCTGCAAATCAATTGTGTCTTTTCATAAAAACAATTGTTCCTGACATTTATTACATTATTATTAACAATCAGCACTAAAACCTGCTGAGGATGTAACTCAATGTATTTATGCTGTTTGTAATCACATAAAGACGAGGGTAGCATGGAAGACAGATAATGTTGGGAAAAACAAAAAGTTAAGTAAATAGCAGCAGATGCAAGGCTGGGAATGTTTAAATATCAAACTGGTCTCTTCATCACCCAGGAATGTAAGAGGAGCTACCTGTGAGCAGTGTGAAAATGCAGACCCAGAGACAGTAATGGGAGACGGTTTTATACCTTGTGTTTTTATATCTTCCCCTGGATAAACCATTCCTAGCACCTGCCAGCAAGGAATATCCAGCCACCAAACCTGGGCACTGCCAGTGTGTGATATCCTAGCACAGGCAGAGGGAACCATTTCCCTTCTTGATCTTTCTTTAAATAACGGAAAAAAACCAGGTGTCTGCTCCACGTCTCCCAGCGAGCCCTGACCCTGGCTCTCCAGGAAATCCTCATCCCCTTGAAGCAGAAAAAGAGTGAAGACAAGGTTACATCCCAGATCTGCAGCAGTGGGGTGTGGGATGTCCAAAGGCACAGTCTGAGCTCCTGGCAGTGCCAATGAGCTGCTTCCTTTGCTTTGTGACCCTCCTGGAAGGACAGGAAGGACAAGGTTCTACTCCATCATCAGTTCCTGCAGTGCCACCCCATCCCATTAACCTGCAGGGCTCACTCCTGCTCTGAGCATGGCTGCAGTCTGCTTGAGAGAACATTGGCACCCAGCCCCTGCAGGCCCCAGCAGCTCAGCTCTGCCTGCCTGGCTCTGGCAGCACAGCAAGGCCAGGCCCAGGACAGGATTCATCATGAGGAACTCAAGGAGGTACAGGTAGAGGAGGTGACACCAGGCCAAGGCTGGGAGATGTTCCTCAGAGCACGAGAGACAGCAGGGACCTTCAGCCCAGAGCTCAGCAAGTCCATGAACACCCACGGACCAGCAGCCACATGTTCAAGAGCTGTTTTGCTCCCAGGTCAGGAGGGGCACTCCCAGCAGGTCAGGGAGTGATCCTGCCCCTCTGCCCAGCCCTGGGGGCACCTCTGGGGTGCTGTGTCCAGCTCTGGATCCTCAGCACAGCAGGGACAGGAGCTCCTGCAGCGGGGCCAGCACAGGCTGGGAGGATGAGCAGGGCCTGGAGCATCTCCATGCCCAGGAAAGGCTGAGGGAGCTGGGGCTGTCCAGCCTGGAGAGGAGCCCCAGCTGAGAGGGGCCCTGAGCCCTGGGTGTCCCTGTGTGCAGGGAGGGGCAGAGCAGGGCCCAGGCTCTGCTCCGGGGGCCCAGCAGTGGCACCAGAGCCACGGGCAGGGCCCCAGCCCAGCAATTCCCCCTGCACAGGAGGCACAACTTCTGCCCTGGGCAGTGCCCAGCCCTGAACAGGCTGCCCAGGGAGGGGCTGGAGTCTCCTCAGCAGGGACATTGCAGAGCCCTCTGCACACAATGCTGTGCCCTGTGCTCTGGGGTGGCCCTGCCTGAGCAGGGAGGTGGCACCAGTGACCCTCTGTGGTCCCTTCCAGCCTGGCCCAGCCTGGGATTCTGTGAAGGCAAAAAGCCCCCTCAGAGCTGCTGCCAAGGGATGTGAACCATGAATAGGACACGTGCTGCTCTGTCCATCACCATCTTCTATCCAGCTGTTTCCCCAGTGTTTGGGCAGAAATCCATTAGCACTTTCTCACACTGGGTCACTGCATCCCCATTCCATTCTCAGCAGGGGATTCCCATTTGTCCCAGCCAACATCCCTACTGCTTGGGAAAACATTTGGTGATTTATGGACAACAACCAGGACAAATTCCCCAAGTTCCTCAGTCTGCAGAACTTGGTCCAGTCACCCTGAGGGAAACAGAACAAACGGAACACCAGAGGATCCTGAATCTGACTGGGGGTGATGAGAGCTCACAGACCATGCACTGCTTTCCTGCTCAGCGCATCTGGTTAAAGCTATTTTGGAGAAAAAGCATGAACTTGATACTAAAACCTCCAGGGATGGAAAATCTCCCCCTTCCCTCCTGAGCTGGACCCTCATCACTGGTTTGCAACCCATTCCTTATTGGATATGGATTAGGAAGCAGCAATGGCTGGAAGAAACATCTTCCAGCAGAGATTTCTCATTCTGATGAAGGATTCAGAGCCTGAGTACCTGCTCCAAGCACTTGTCTATCAAGCCAAGTCACCTCTCAACCAGTCTCACAAACTCAAGGCTGTCAGAGGATGAGGCTCCAAAATTCAAACGTGGTGTTTGGGAAGGGCACAATCTAAATTGCACATGCTCATGTCTTTCCTTTCCCACTCCATTAATTTCAGGGGTAGAGGATTCAGGATAAGAAACAAAGGGAGCCTTTGAGAGTCCACCTGCTGTTAAACATAAACTTCTCTCTCAAAAAGTGCTTCTCAGCACAGAAAATGTAACATGAAGATCATTTTAATGAGAGCAGCTCTAGAAAGGATCAAACTTGCTCCAAGTAGCAGTGGACAAAGGGGGGTTCATGTTGTTTGCTGCAGAGAGAAATAGCACAAAAGCTTTTTATCTTTTATTCCTGGACTTCTTTGAAAATGGATGTAGCAACTAATCCCCAACATGTTGGATGAGGCTGTCAGATCATCCCGGGAACAATTTGTTATTAAAGTCACTCTTTTACTGAGGCTCAAGAACTTTGTGCAGAAGTTCAGTTAAAAGCACAAAATCCATTATCAGCACAACGGGCCAAGGCCAGGCTGGATGGGGCCTGGAGCAGCCTGGGCTGGTGGAATGTGTCCCTGTGGGTTGGAATGAGGTGAGTTTAAGGTCCCTTCCAACCCAAACCATTCCAGGATTCTGAAGTTCTATAACCACCTCACTGGGGTAAGAGGTTTGAAGCCCATCTTTGCCTAGGCCCTCTCATATTTAACAAGACCTGGGCTTTGACCAGAGGAAAGAGAACAGCCAAGACAAACATCCTCTCTCCTTTCTCACTTAAAACCATGTCCTTCTCTCTTCCTTTCTCCCACTTCTCAGTCTGGATTACCAAACCAGAGGATTATTTTGCCACCACCCACCCCAGTAGCCCCAGGCAGGGAACAGGGAGAGAGCAGGACCAGCACCTCCCAAACTCCACAAGGGTGAGCACTCGTGTACCACTCGTGTTCCTGTAAACTCCCTTTGCCCACTTCCATTTTTCAGTGTGCCCAGCTCCGAGCTGCCCATGACTGCTCAGCAGTGACTCAGATGAGCTGCAGTGCCAGCTCCACTCAGCCTCAGCAGGACTGAATCAGCCTGGAAGGTTTGTCAGGCACTGGGAAAAACTGGGACTTGTATCTGTTTCCAGATAAATTAACATCACCTTCCCAACACAATGCAGCAGCCTTCCACAGCCAGCCTGGAAAAGGGCCTGTACTTCCCAGGAATTCACACCTGCTTTAGCTGCCACCACCTCCTGTATTTCACAGTCCCACAGAACAACTCCTGCGAGCTGGGAGGGGAACAGAGAGGTGCTGCTGCCCAGGAGCACTCGGGGGTTTGGGTACCAGAATCCTGTGTTTGATCAGTGCAGAGATTGTCCCCTGTGCTGGCACTG
>WAAE01001253.1:0-87806 GCA_013400495.1 Nicator chloris
GCGGCCGGGCCGGCGGCGCGGCCATGTCTGCTGACGCGGCCCGAGCGCAGGGCAGGGCAGGCTCCCGGGGGCTCCGTGCCCACCCCGCCGCGGGGCTGCCGGGGGCTGAGACAGCGGCTCGGCGGGTCTTTAAACCCCTCACGGACTTGGACGGTCCCTGATGGGGGTTTTTGCTCACCTCCGCCCTGCGGGTGCCTCGGAGCTTGCGTGCCACATCATCAGCGCAAGGAGTGTGCAGTACAATGTGTGTAAAGCCCCTGAGAAGGGAGGCCGTGTCTGTGGCCCCACGAGCGGGCCCGGCAGCAGCTGGGGCTCGTTACCGCTCTCTGGAGATCGTATCCTGCAGGCAGGGTGAGGCGGGGAGCCGTTCCCAGGCTCTGACTGGAGACAGCTGTGAGCACCATGTTCCACAAGGCAGCTCAGGTGTTGAACACGTTCCTTCCACCGGTCACGTTTGTAGCTGTGCTTCAGCACTGGGAAGGTGATAGTGGAAGGTATTAAATACAGCATGCAACATAAGACAAACTTCAGTAGCATCCATCTATTCATTAAAAACTACTGGTTTGCAAGAATCACCAGCAAAGAGGTGAAATCAGGCCTGTCAGTAGAGTGATCAGGTTCTGAATAAAACCCTCTCTTGCTGTGACACAGTGGCTTTCTGACGTCTGCAGTGTCATTGCAGAGACACGGTTCCTTGCTGTGTTTCACATCTGTCCATCTGCATGGTCCACGTTTTACTCTTTTGTGGCTCTCGAGGCTTATCTTTGTAGCCAACAGTAATTCATTTTTTAATGCAAAACTTATCGCTGTTTCTCAAAGGCAATATCTCCATTAATTTTATTAACTTAGCTGAGCCTCCTTTTCTTAAACTAGTTTGTGGAGGATTTACCTTAATTTTCAAAGCATTGTGGGAAAAACAAAACCTGGCAGCAGGAGCACCAGAGGCAGTGCAGTCTTGATGTAAGGAGGGCACTTGTGGCAAGACCAGACAGAAGATCTCTGCAGGTGAGAACACCCACCTGGCAGCTTCTCTGTGGAGCAGAAAAGGGAGCTGGGAGTGGGCTAAGCAGAGAGGGAATCCAAATTAGGCTTGGTGATGGCCTGTGAAAGGTTTTGAGGTTAGTGAAAACCATACAGTTTTGATGTCTAGACAAATACTAGCAATGTAAGTACTTTACTCGAGAGTTTTATTATTTTGTTGTACACAGGTTTTGACCTCTTTCAAATACATTTAAGAGGTTTCTGGTTACAGTGAGCTTATCCAGAAAGCAGCAGCTGTGATTTTAACTTGAAGGACATTTTTTAGAGTTACATCAGCTTCATTGTAGAAGACTTTGGTAAGAGGAAGTCTAGAATAGGAGTTGTAAACAGTGAATTACTCACAGCAGCTGCAGCAATTCCAGACTCTACTTTATTCTGAGTGTGATGTTGCCCTGGAAGTGGGGATGGAACTGTCACTTCCAAGCTCCTTTCCTAACCAGTGAGGAAAATGGGGCAGCAGCCTGCTCAGAAAGATTGGCTTTGTAGGTAAGGATGGTAGGGAAACATTATTTTTGTATTCTGTCCCAGGAATTCAGCTGCATCTCATTAAGAGACCTCAGACTGGCCTATTTTAGTGCCTGTCATTCAGAAATATGCTGAAGGGAGAAGAGGATTTTTCAGGCACTGTTCATTAACCTTTCCCTGGGCAGCTGCAATCTGCCCTAAGACACAACACTGTAGCTACTGTAGCATTCAAACCAGGTGTTAAAAGAAACTCCTCCTCCTCCTCAGAACTGTGTTTGTGAACTGGCAGCAAAGTAGCTCAGAGCAGCTACTGGTCAGAAAGTCCAATTTAAGCTGATAGAGGGGTATGTTCACATACAGTCTTGGAAAGAGGGAGAAGCTGTCATCTTCAGGCAATTAGAACGCTGTCACTTAGACTTTCTGGATTAAAAAAAAGAATAGGCAACACCTTAACTCAAGGAGAGTATTTAGATTCCTTAACACTGCAGAGGATGGATGTTCCAAATACAGCAATACCTGAAAATGGCAGACATTAAAAGGCAAGCCCCTGGGGAGTGAGAAATGGAACAAAAGTAGGGAAACAGCCCAGTCACATTGGGACTATTACTGTAAGTGAGGAACGGGTAAATCCTCAGATAAATAATCCCAGTGAACTGCAAGGTAGAACCATGCATGCTTATGTGGAGCAAAGAATGGTCAGGCCAGATGCAGAAGACTTTGGGGACTATTTTGTCCATAGCATGAGCTGCTCAGAGAAGTGGAAAGCTCTTTCCTTGTTCCTCAGAGGATTCAGAGAAAGAAATCAAGGCCTTTCAGTTGGTATTACTGTAAAGAAAAACCCACCTTCATGTGCCTGGTCACGGTGTCCCATGGAATTCAGAGGTGGCTGGCTGGGTCAGGGATGTCCTCCTGGTAGACTAAAATGGCACTTTTGCATCCTTAAAATTAACAAGAACTTGGTCTGTGTGCCTCAGTCGGAGAGATGGATAGATCACCTCAACTTGACTGTGCCAGAGTTTCCTCATTTTCCCTCAGGCTTGTCACTTTTCTGCTCAGCAAATGCTTATTGGGGGCAGGTGCCTTTTATACTGAGTGGGATATGAGCCTCAAGTGCTCTAATGGGATGTGAGCTGATGCACTGAAGTACTGAACATTCTAGAACAGTTACAGCCTCTTTACAAGGTAGCAATGATCTCAAGCCTCACAGATGTGAACCAGAGATCTGGAAATAAGTAGTGAAGTGATGGGTTTAGGTAGAAGCAAATTCATTAGCTCAGGTTGGTAGTGCCACTTTAACTCATGATTTAACAAGAGATAAGATTTAAATCCAGATACTTTAAGGTTCTTGTGTCTGTTGGGTGAGATCATTCTGTGATATTGTGCTAAAGCTTTTTATTCCCTAAGGAACCGAGTGATAACATAGAAATGCAGAGTGGTTGGATATGCAGTCCTGGCTGCTGCACAGAGCAGGGGGGTTCAGGAGTGTGTAACTCACCTGTGCTGCCCAAGGACAGCTGCTGCACAGAGCAGGGGGGTTCAGGAGTGTGTAACTCACCTGTGCTGCCCAAGGACAGCTGCTGCACAGAGCAGGGGGGTTCAGGAGTGTGTAACTCACCTGTGCTGGCCCAGGACAGCTGCTGCCTGCACGGAGCAGGGAGGGTGGGATCCCTCTGCATCCCAGCCCCAGCACGGAAAACATTAAGGACTGCAGTCTATTGAGTACTGAAGTGCTGCAGGTAGAATGTGGACCTGTTCCCAGCTACATCATCTCCCTGAATGCCAACAGCTCATCCAGTGCTTTCTGTTTTCTTAAAAACCTTTTTTCAAATCCTGTGTAGGGAAGTGGCTTTTTTGCAGCCTGGCCCTCACCCTGGGTGTCTCTCAACAAGTTCTATGAGGTAATGAGAGAAACAGGAATTACTGAAGCCCCAATTCCTGCAGACCCGACAGTGTTTGTCACTAATACCAAGTGCTAAAGCAGAAAGCAACCCTGCAGCTACTTTATATAACAACACAGTCCCCAAAAACCCATTTCTTCTCACCTCTTAAGACAGACACTGTGACATCAGGCATTATTATTATTATGTGACATTATTTTCTGCCTTCAGAAAAGAAGTGAAACTCAGTGTTGTGTAACACAATGTTCCTGCTACAAGTTAGGTTTTAATGCCTCATATTTTTGGTTGTCCTCTTGTTACTTGATGAAGCAGCTGAAACAGTTTCTAGTCTGACAGGAATCGTTGTATTTCTACTCTGTGTATTTCACTCTATGTATTTCTAGCTGGTATTTAAGGAGAACAGTTACAGTGTTTTCACATAAACTCTTTTTTTTTCTTGCCCCTGGCAATTCTGACAGGATGTGGGGTTTGAGATGTGGTCACAGCTTTCCAGCTGCCCCTGTACATGAGGTCTGACATTTTCTGTATTACTGTTATTTGTATGCACTGTGGTTTTCTGTTGCCCTCCCCTTCTCAAAAAACCAGGTGTGACCAAAGTAGTGTTCAGTGAACTGTGCAGAGGAACATCTGTGTCTCTGCAAGGACAGAGGAGTTGGTTCAAAGCCTCATAATCTGCATTAATAATTCAGAGTATTCACTCTAAACACGTTATCTCTTCGCAGTCCAAACCGTGGTCTGGACATTGTTGGTTCTGTCTTGCACATATTTGTGATATTTAGCTAAATTTTCTGAAATACCGGTCTGGAAGAACCTAGGTATGCCACTTAGCTACTGCCCTCTTTTAAAAGTCCTTATCTACACCACAGATAGAAATATGAAACTTTCCAAAAACCTCAGTAAAATCAGGTCATATAATTGTTCGGATTTGGGGTTGGGTTGTGGGGGTTTTTTTTGCAGTTTTGGGGTCTTTTTGAGCATTGCCTGTCTAGCTAATGTCAAAATAGCAGAAAGTTAGGACTACCCTGTCATTACCGGAAAGAAGGAAAAAATAAAAGCAAACAGTATTTTAACAGTGTGTTATTAGCACAAGGAAAGAAACTAGATTAAGTGAATGCTCTTTTAAAATCTCTTTTTTAAAGTGGGGCATAAGTGACTGGTTCCCAGGCAATGAGCAGGCAAACCTTTTGACTTTCATTCATGTAAGCAAGAGATGTCTCAGAATCTAGAGGATTAAATACAAAATGGTATTTAAGGAGATGTGCAGAGTATCAGGGTTTGAAAACATGAGAGGGATTAATAGAACACTTCATTTCAAAGTACCTCTTACCATGTGGATGCTGTGTCTGAGGGTTTTCAAGGCTGCTGTTCTGTGAGTATTGGCTCCTTCATTGGAGATGTGTCCTGTTCTGGTGTAGTGACAGTTGCTCTTGGCATGGGAAGCAAGGTGTTAAAGCTGCTGCTAAAATTCAGCCTTTTAACCTTTCATTTTGCCTTCTGAAGGGGCCAAAAGCCACACAGGCACAAGAGCAAAAGGTTGCACTCAAACTAATAAGAGGCAGAGAGGTGTTTTCATGGGAATGCTCATTAATCCCTGCCCAGTTTAACCTCACATTCACTGATCTAATCACATCAGTGAGTTCCAGATAAGATAGGATGTATCTCCTGCTTATCAGGTCTGTTGTCAGCCCTGGGTTAAGGATCTGCATGATCATTGTCCCACAGTTTCTGACTGACTGGAGGACAGGCAGGCAAAGCTCACATGCTCAGAGCTGCAGGGAATGCAGGAATATCTGAGCTCAGGAGGTGTTTTGGAACTGAGGTAGAACAGCAGTACCATGGGAAACCTACAGAACATCATCCTCTTGTGTTTAATTGCTACTAGTACAGAGCAGCAGCATTGCCAGCAGCAAGAGCCAAACCCCAGTGCTCTGCCATCAACCAGGAAACCCACAGTGCAGAACCTCTGGGATAAATGTAGTATATGATAGGAGACTTTGCTCTGAACTGCCTTGGAATATAGTATTTAATATTGTATTTAAGCAATGTTCTTGAGGTTATTCCCCAACTTAAAATGTAAATTATTACCTTTTTCAGGAAATCCAGTAGAGGAGACTTCGTATTTTCTGCTGATCGTCTGGTAGGTGAAGAATTTCTTCTTCATATTGTACTTTGCAACTTTCCATAAGTTGGGTCTTTCAGAACAGAAGAATGGTGGTGTGACAGCAACTTTTCTACCCAAAGGAAATTGCTGTGTGACAGCAACTCTCTGTATAGGGACTTCTGTTCCCTGTTTCATCTCAATGGGTTCCAGAAACCATGGTGTTACCAGACACAGCTACTTGAGGACAGAGACCTGTAGTAATAAGGGAATTCTGTTCAAAAACAGATGCACAGAGGTTGCAGATAATTGAGTTTTATTTTGAAGCAGCACTTTTAATCTTCTGAACAGAGCAGTACAATTTCTTACAGCTTGGATGTTACCAATTGCTTGCATGCAGAAGTGCCTCCTGGCACTTGCTTTGTATTAGATTAGTAGCTCTGGGTGCATCCACATGGAGAATTTGTCTTTAGCCATATGGTGTTACTGGCAGGGACAAAGCAGTTGGAAGTTTTCACATGTTTTAGTAAGTCAGAACAAAGACTGTAGGGAGTGCAGCCTTTATCTCATTTAGATTACAAGCTTAAAGAAAACCCCAGCACTTGCCACCACACACACACTTGTGTCCACAAGGGTGTTTGCTTTCTGCAAATCCACCCCCATTAACAGAGGGAAGTGTTTTTCCCCTTCCAGCATAGTCCAGAGACCATTCACAGTTACAGCCACAGCAGGCAGGTTTCCTGTGATGAGCCCAATCTTAATCCAGGCTTGCTCAGGTTTAGATAGGACCACAACCTGAGATTGTGACTGCAGTGCTTTTTATCTTCATGGCTTTCCACTTTCCCCCCTGCTTTCCCCTTCTTGAGGATGTTTCCTGCATTCCAGTACCTTATTGTCAATAATTAGTGAGAAGGACCTTTTTCCATGCACCTTCTCACCTTTCTTGGGTGTTCTGCCCTGTGCTGAGGCCAACACTGATTTTTCCCCCCCTCTCATTGCTGAGAACTGCAGATGCAGGCAGTGAGTTCAGGTCCTTGCACCAGTGTGCTCTGTGGTCTGGCCAGCACAGCCAGAGCCTCTGTGCTGGTCCTCCAGCTCTCTGCCACAGAACCTGCTGCTCTGTTTTCTATTTTGTGGGAGGAATTTTGCACAAAAGAATATGTGATCTCTCTTTTTCTGAATTTTTCCTAGATGTGACAATGAACAGTTATATTTTCAAGTGGGATTTGGTCTCTACTAAACTTGTCAAGGTGCAAGCAGTTATGACTTGCCATGTTTTCCACCCAGAGAGCAAACAGAGTTTAATGGCAAGAGGCAATACATGAAGAAATGTGTGGCATTATAGGGGAAGAAAATACACCTTGTTGTAGTGGGAAAATGAGAGTGAAGTTAAGCTTGCTCCTACCTTGGCAGCTGTCAGGGGCAGTGTGTCCTGAGGTCTCCTGAGGGAGAGGTCTTAAGGAGGGGTTCTGAAGGTGATGGATTTCTGGTGGTGCAGTTTTTCTTCTGGCAGTTTGTTTAACATGTAAGGGGATGACCCAAAGGAAATGTTTGAAGATACTTGTGAGCAAAAGGATTTAATGGGTGATGGAGGTTGGCAGGGAGTGTCTGAAAGCCACTGCAAGGGCTGTGATCCTGAAGCTGACAGAAGTGAGGTTGAAGTCAGGAGGAGGAGGAAGGAGCAAGACAAACCTGTGTGGTGTTTGTGAAGGAGGAGAAGCAGCCCCTGGCATGGGAGACAGTCAGTCCTTATGGCTGGTGGTGGTGGAAGTGGGGACAGCTGGAACTCAGGGCAGGGGGTGGGAAGGGCACAGAGCTCCTCTGGGGCAGGAGGCTCCCGCTGATCCCAGCACCCACACACTGGAAGCACTGAACTGTCACAGTGCTGGTGCTTTGCAGCAGAAGGCACATTTTGGGGGGCTGACTGGAGGCCTGAGGTGGAGCCATGAGTTCATTTCTCAGCCCTACCAGCTGCTCCCTGTGTAACACTGAGCAGGTCACCTTTCTGCCCACCTGCCCCTTGCAGGGGCTGAGCATTCAGAAGTGATTGGAAATGCTGAGCTGCAAAGAGCTGTACAGATACAGAGGGTGTTCTGCCTCCTCTTGAGCTTCCAAGAAAAGCCACACATAATGGGTTGGAGGATTTTCTGGTCAGACTCTTCTACCTTGGAGCCAAAGCTTTACTTCCTGTTTCATGTGGGGCTGTAATAATACCAGATTTATCTTCTGAGCAACGGCAGCCACCTCTCTGAGGGAGGAGCAGCTGGTTCTTGGGGCATCAGAGAAAAGAGGAAATTAATCCCTGAGTGTGGAGGTGGCAGAAAGCACACTGCAAAAAAATAAGTGTTTTATCAACACTGACAAGTTTACAAAGAGTCCTTCCAGCCTCTGTGTAAAACACTGATAAGTGTAGGGAGATCACAGAGATTATTTGACCATAAGACCTTCACTGGATTACTCTAAACTTTTGGCAGATTATATGGAGCAGTATCAGCACTACAGCAAGATGAAAAAGGCTTTTCTTCCAAACCTAGCAGATAGGTTGGCTTCTTTTGGTGAGTTAAGTTCAAAAACAGAATAAAATCGAGTACAAATGTCCCAGAAACTGACCACAACCTCTGAGTATGGCTGCCACAAACACAGCTGTAGGAAGAAAAAGTTGTACTAAAATGATTAAAAATACCTTGAAAGAGAGATTATAAATGTAAGGGACCATTTCTAGCAGAGGCTGCTTGTGTGCCGGGAATTGGGGCAGAATGGAAGGACAGAAAAAACCTTCCAGGCTGCCCTGTTTCTGGAATAAGAACTGCCTGAGGTGAGGAACACACCTGCTCCATCCCAGGAGCATTGCCTCACTTCTGCAACCCCACAGTGAATTTTCAATAATCAGTGATTTTTTTAGTTAAAGCTTTTGCATGGCGTTAGCTTTCCTGGAGCACTTCTGGCCTGTGAATGTTTGGCTCACAAACAGAGAGAAATCTCCCATTTTTAAAACCCAGAGCATCCTTCAGGACAACCATTCTGGTGCAGATGGATGTGTCTGGTACTTTGCAGCTCCAGGGGAGGGCTGGGGGGCTCACAAGCTGCCCCTCCACCTGGACCATCCAAAAGTGCAGGGATTGGCAGAGCACCACATGGAAACCAGAGCTGGCAGGAGTTGGGAGAGGAGGGTGATAAAGAGATTCCTAGACCTGCTGACTTGTCTTGGGCACTGGTGCTGTGTGTGCATTGCTGCAGCTTCTGGGGCTGTTCTGGCAGCCTGGCTGCAGTTTAGTCCTAGAAACAGGGATGTGAAAATAGGGCCTGGCTGAGGGGGAGCTTCCCCTTTCCCTCATCAGGATTTCCTGTCAGCAACTGCAGTTGTGTTGGTGTCTCACTCATCTGTTGAGAAGAATTTGTCTGTGGACTCTCTGCCTGCCATTTGTAAATAAAGTCAGTTTTATGATTGCTTATGAACCCCTCTCTTCTCCCAATTTTGTTTTGCAATGCCTTTGTTTGATTTGTGGCCAAAACATAGGCCTCATCCCCAAAAGGTCTCTAAATTCTGTCCCTAATTGCTGTTAAAGGGACCCTTTTAGAGCCTTTGGGCTCACCCAGTCCTTGTAACTCCTGCTGCCATGTAGTGCCTTATCTCCAGAGATAACAATCCCTTTAAGCTGACCCATCTCTTTGGTTCCACAGATCAGACTCGTGGTTGAAGAGGGACTGAATCAGCTGCCCTACACAGAATGTACCGTGACCACTCCAACAGGTACGTGGGAAATCACCCCTGGCCTGGGTAGGACTGGAAGTGGAACTGATATCAAAATACACAGAATTACAAGAGTTACAGAATATCCTGAGGTGGAAGGGATGCAGAGGATCATTGAGTCTAACTCCCTGCTCCTCAGAGAACTTTAAAACTGAACTCTGCAACATCCAGATGGTCTTTGAGCTGTGACAGACTTGGTGCCATGAGCACTTCCCTGGGGAGCTCTGAGCAGGGCAGAGCACAGAGTGACTGCTCCTGCTGGTTTGAAAAGCTACAAGGCACATAGCAACACAACTGAGTAAAACAGTCCACGCTGTCATTTCACTAAGGGTTAAATTGGTCTTGCAAAACCATGATGAAAATGTACCAAATGATGTGCAAGATCAGTTCACCTGCCCACACCACAGCCTTGAATTAAAACTGGTGACATTTCACATGCCCATTAAGGAAAAAGTGCTTGGCACAAGCAGTTCTGCCTTGCCAGCCTAAATCTGGCCCTGCAGCTGGAGCCAGCTGGGGGTGAGGATGAGCAGGAAATGAAAAGTGGCTATGTAGGCACTAGAGAGAACCATGGCAGGAGTTGTGGTTCCTCCTGTCAGCTGTTAAGAGCTGTAAGGTTGCAGATACTCAGGTGTGCAGTACTGAGCTGCTGAGTGCATCAGCAGCTTGGGGGTGACTGCTCAGCTCCGTGGTGTGAGCAACAGCACACGTGTGAGATGTGCACCAGCTGAGTCCTGTTCCCCCTGAGAACTCCACTTGCATCCCTGCAGGGTGACACTCCCACTCTGCAGTGAAACTCTGGTGTGGCTTTACTTATACTTGGAGAAATGATGGACTGCAAACCCTCAACTGGAACCAGACAGTCAGACACCCACCCAGGAGGCACCATCCCTTACCTGTGCTCCTTTTTACATCAAACAGCAGCTGCTTCACCCTTGAGCATTGGTGTTGATGCCTTAAGTTTCGGCTTTCATATTTTCCAGGTTCTGTACTGCATTAGTAGATAACTCTGAACTTCATATAAAGTGTTAGCAAGTTCTCCTCACAGTGCAGTCAGACAAAACAATCCTTTTCCAGCCCAAGAACCAAGGACACCCTTGCAGCTTCAGGCCCCAAAAGTGCAAACAACAGCAAATTGAGGAGAGCAAACTGGGAGGATGGGACTTCATTACCTGAAGCTGTAATTGGACAATTAACCCCAATATGGAAATGGACCAAAATTTATAAAAGTGTGAAAACTCATGACCTGTCATCCATCTTGGGTGCAGCCACAGCCAGGCTCTTGTGCTGCCCAAGGTGTATCCTTTGAAGGCCTTTCAATAAAAACCTACTTTATTCCTTTAACACTGGCTAGTCTCTGTTCTAGAGAGCCTCTCAAGGCCTCAGTGTCACATCTGTTAGCATCAGTCAGTGACAGATCCAGGACCATCTCCCCTCTGTTCAGAGAGGGCAGAAGGGAGCAGGCACTGCCACTGAGCCCTGGTTTCTTTCCTCACAGGACACAAGTATGAAGGAGTCCGATTCGAGAAGGGAAACTGCGGGGTCAGCATCATGAGAAGTGGTAGGTGCTGCTGGCTGCTGAAGGAGCAGGCTTAAATGCTTTGTAAACCTGTAAGCAACTTCTTTCCAAAGATGTGCAACAACAGGTTTAGCCAAATTCTTTCTTAGGTATCCTTGATAACAGAATGCCCAGGAATATCTCCCATTAACCCTTAAGGAGACAAATGGCTGGAACAGATCTCCAGTGGCCTCTTCCCTGGCAGTTGTTCCCTGGGAGGGGCCAGGTGCCCTCCCCTGTTTCCCACCTGTGCCCAGGGCCAGGGCCCCACCCCAGCCACGCTCCGTGGGGCAGAGTCCCTGCTCTTGCCCAGTGCTGGGCAAACCTTTGGATCTGAGCTGTCACATCCAGCGGCCTGGCTCTCTGCCCCACCCGCTGTCACCGGGATGTCCCCAAGCCCCACCCGCCTGTTTGGCCTTCCCAGCTCTGTCCTGTGAGAGCTCAGCACGGCTGGGTGGGAGCACCAAACCCAGGGCTCTGCAGCACCCAGGAGACTCGGTGTGCTGGAAACAGGAAAAAGGGGAAGAGCTTCAAGTGTTGTATTGCTGAGAAGTGTTCACCAGCACAGGGCTGGGACTGTCCCTTTGGGGACTGTCCTTTTGGGGACTGTCCATTTGGAGACTGTCCATTTGGGAACTGTCCATTTGGGACTGTCCTTTTGGGGACTGTCCTTTTGGGACTGTCCTTTTGGGACTGTCCTTTTGGGAACAGTCCGTTTGGGACTGTCCCTTTGGGGACTGTCCCTTTGGGAACTGTCCATTTGGGACTGTCCATTTGGGACTGTCCATTTGGGAACAGTCCATTTGGGACTGTCCCTTTGGGACTGTCCCTTTGGGACTGTCCCTTTCCCTGCAGCCCCTTGCCCCCGAGCCCTTTCTCAGTGTCCCCATCTGCTGCTGTGTTTGTGCTGCTGCTTGCAGGGGAGGCCATGGAGCAGGGCCTGCGGGACTGCTGCAGATCCATCCGCATCGGGAAAATCCTGATCCAGAGCGACGAGGAGACGCAGCGAGCCAAGGTGTACTACGCCAAGTTCCCCCCAGACATCTACAGGAGGAAAGTGCTGCTCATGTACCCGATCCTGAGTGAGTGTCTGCCCCCAGCACGGACAGCCAGGCCCCTCTGAGCGCTGAGGGCCTGCACTCAAAGAAAATTGCCACATTTCAGGGGCTTTGGTTGGGTTTTCTGCTTGGTTTAGGTGACAGAGGAGGGAATTGATCAGGCTGTGCCAGGACACAGGTGACAGAGGAGGGAATTGATCAGGCTGTGCCAGGACACACGTTACTCAGCTGCACCAGTGTGAAGGCAGAGCAAATCGTTTGGGCATGGCTGCTTTTGGGAGAAAGGCTGAGATTAAGACTGGATATAAATTAAATTATATGAATTTGCCATGGGAAAAGACTCAAACAGTGGGGTTTTTTTTGTGAGACATTTCTAGATTAATATTATAAGGAGTTTGTTGGGATGAGGTTACTCATCCACACCACGTTCTGCCATTAGGAGACCAACCTTTTCTCCAAGGAGTACATTCAGAGGCGATGCCTTTCCAGTGGGAAAGGACAGAATGACCATTCAGTCACACCAACTGTACCACAGGTATTCTCAGACAGCATAGGACAAGTTCACCAACCAGGGCAAAACCCCTGAAGCCTGTGCCCCTCTTTGCCCTCTCAGGTACTGGGAACACGGTGATCGAGGCTGTCAAAGTGCTCGTGGAACACGGGGTCCAGCCCAGCGTCATCATCCTGCTCAGCCTCTTCTCCACACCTCACGGTGAGTGGGAGGGCCCAGGAGCGAGCACAGCTGTGGCTGGTGGGGACAGGGATGTCACTCACACACGTGGGAGGGCCCAGGAGTGAGCACAGCTGTGTCTGGTGGGGACGGGGATGTCACTCACACACGTGGGAGGGCCCAGGAGTGAGCACAGCTGTGTCTGGTGGGGACGGGGATGTCACTCACACACGTGGGAGGGCCCAGGAGTGAGCACAGCTGTGTCTGGTGGGGACGGGGATGTCACTCACACACGTGGGAGGGCCCAGGAGTGAGCACAGCTGTGTCTGGTGGGGACGGGGATGTCACTCACACACGTGGGAGGGCCCAGGAGTGAGCACAGCTGTGTCTGGTGGGGACAGGGATGTCCCTCACACGTGGGACAGGCAGGGCAGAGCTGCGCTCAGAGCAGGTTTGGGGCTTTTTTGGCTGAATGGTAAATGTTTGGTGTGGGCAGGGAGGAGGGGACTGAATGGCAAAACTGCAGATGGGGGAGTGTTCCTAAAAGCAGGAGTTTGCAGCACTGCCAGGCCCGTGGCTCACAGAGCCTTGCCAGGCCAGCTGCTGCTCTGGACCATGGAATGTGGGGGTGGGTGCAGCACCAAAACAACAGCAGTGGGAGCTGAATGGAGCTACAGAACTGGCCTGGCTGCAGGATAAAGGTACAAGGAGAGCTAAATGAGGAACATTTGCTTCTCTGGGAGAAAAGAGATCTTGTGTGTTGTGTTAGAAATTGCTATCAAAAACCTCAGCTGAACTGCAGAGCAGCCTGTAACCACTTTAATTGGGAGTATGTGTATATGGGAAGGCAGTTCCAAAGAAGAAAACCCCAAAAAAGCCATCCCCTAAAGTCAAGCAGTTTTCCTCATAGATGGTTAGCTGAGGCAGGGACAGGAAGAGGAGACAGAAGCACAGAGCCTGACTTGCTTTGGAATGCTGCTGATCACCATTTGCCATGGGCTGAAGCACTGTAGTCATTATTGCCTTTGCTGTCTCTTCCAAGGTGCCAAATCCATCATCCAGGAATTCCCAGAAATCACCATTTTAACTACAGAAGTGCATCCTGTTGCACCAACACACTTTGGACAGAAGTATTTTGGGACAGACTGACAGTCTTGGAACAACTGGATATGACTCTATGGCATTACAAGAGGTTTTTTTATATTTTATTACTGTTGAGTTGGTTGAGGGCATGTTTAAAAACCTTTCTGGCCAACTGACTGAGGTTAGTGCTGGCCTGGCCAGGGATCAGGTCAGTGACAAAGCACTCCAGTGACATGGTCAAGCATCTCCATGTTGGGGTTCTATAACTGCCACACTGCTTTAAGCTATTTATTCTTCTCCAGCCTGCCGTGGCTGCAAGAGCAAAATAAACCCAACTGAACCCCAAGGGAGTGTCCTTCATTTCTAGGGTCACTTACATGACTCCACCTACAAATCTCAGAGTGCACTTGGATCTCAATGTCCTCCTGAGCAGCCACCTGGATTTTTGGTCTCTGGCTGGTGGCCGAGAACCAAAGATACAACTCTTAGAATTTTGCTCTGCAGACATTATTCTCAAACAGTGAAACAGCCCTGCTTGTCTTGCTCAAGGGTCCTGAATCAAGAAGGTTCCTGTTGCAGCACAGGTGCAGACTGGGTGGGAACTGGGGGTGGCAGCAGCACTGGGTGGAAATTCACACTTACAGAACTTGGGACTTCGAAGAGACAAAACTTGTGGCTGGATCAGTCTCACCAATGCTTTAAATGACAGGAAAACTGCAGCAAAAAGCTGGAACTTGATTTCTAGTCCTGTTCACAGAGCACCAGAGCCAGAAGACAAGTCTGGCCCTCAGGGCTCAGCAGCCTTTCCAGAGCCTCAGGACCCTGATTGTTTGGGTCACATGAAACATCAATCTGCAGCCAAACCCCTTCTTTCTTTAAATCCCCTGGCATCAAGTACACCATACCCAGCTGGCCAGTACCTCCCCTTACTGTACCTTTGGGGAAATCCATAAATACAATAGAAACCATTCTTATTTTAAAATATATCCATGTTCTACAATTGCAGGATTAGGGGGTGTTGTCTCAAGTAGTGTCCTTACCTCTCACCAGGTGAGGGGAGTGCTGAGCTCTGGGCTGCCCCTACCACTGCATCTTTTTGTCACAGATAAAGAACCTTCCCTGTTCCAAGCAGTAATTCCAATTAATTGCAGTTGTGTAACACTTCCAGAGAGGGAATGTTTAGCCCAGGCATAGGAAATAACCATTCACAAGTCCAATGAATTAGCCAAAAATGGTTTTAATGCAGTCCTTGCCTGCAGTGCAGTATAAACCATAATAAAAAACAACAAAGCAGAACATACAGGATATTCAGCTGTAGAAACTGTACAAACACTTGGAAAATGCCAGAGAAACTCCACAGAGCATCAGCATAGTCAGAACATTGGTCTGACAGTAAAAATGAGTATCCAAAGCTTTTGTAAAAACCCATTTAATATCAAAAGTCTCAATGCCAGCAGCAGCAGCATTAAACTCCTGAACACAACACCCCAAAGGTGGGCAGCAATCCCCCCGTGACATTCCTTGGAAAAGAATTCCTTCCCATTGGATTAGTGGGGAGGGATGGGTATTAAGCCACCAGTTCTGACTGGAACAACTGCCAGCCCCAGGCCATGCTGGCTTCCTGAAAGGCAGCTGGATGCAGTTACAGACTCCAGGGGGTTGCTGCTGTTCCCCCATCCTGTCAGCTCCATGGGGAATGGCAGTGCTGATCCTGCCCCAGAGGGAGCTCCCAGAGGGATTCCCCTGAGCCACAGCAGCCCCTGCACTGGGGCTTCTGCTCCAGCCCCGTTTTCCAGTGCATGAAACCCCCTGGTTCCCTGGGAGGAAGTGAAACCCTCCTTACACACTGACAGCACCATGGCTCTGCCATTCTCTGGTGCTGAGATTGAGCTCAGTTCCTTGGGGGACCCGTTTACACCACAAACAGCATTTTCAGATGAGCAGCAGCCACCTGAGCAGGCAGATTATAAATTTATAAAATAACAAGACCTTTCCTACTTCCTGTGTTCCTAAGCCAAAGTTCCCTGCTCCAGCAATGGATTTGGAGTCACTCTGGAGTAGCTCCCTGAGAACAGAGGAACAGCAGGTTCCACCTCCTCAGTCACAGCCTTGTCCCTCCTCCCTCCCAGGGAAGGTCACCTGCACCAGCCCAGCAGTTCATGACGTCAGCAGCATTGCAGCACTGCAGCATTGCAGGTGCCCAGGGAGTTCTGGGACACAACCTGGAGCCTCCCGGATCCTCCAGAAAAAGGGCAGGGGAAAACAGACCATCACTTTGGGCTTCTGTTTCTCTTCCAGAGGAAGTGCTGAGAAGGGGCTGCACACACCTTCCCCAGGTCAGCGAGGAGAGGGGGAGGCTGATTTTGTTGGGTTTCAGGCTTCCTGTGGGAGTCAGTCCAAGGTTTAACTCCAGGAAATGCTTCAGGAAGTGCTGAAACAGCAGGGAAGGCATCAGGTCGGGTACCTGCGTGTTCCAGGAGCTGTCTGACACCAGCACTGGATGCAAGCAGGCATTTCTTTCAAGCACAGCTGGAATAAGAAGCAGAGATGATCCCTTTGTCCTTTTTGTTGGATTTTTTGGGGGTTGTGGGTATTCCCCCCCTGCTTAACATGATTTCTTTTTTTTTTAACAATGGCTGTTACCCACTAAAGTTTTACAAATGCTGCTGTAAACCTTAAAACCTCATACAGAAAAAAATAGTATTTTAAGGAGCATGCAGGCATGAGCAACTTACAGGCTTGTATTTGAAATGTAAACTTACATTTTATTTCACAAGGTTTACATCCCAAATGGAAGCTGGAGAATGAAGAAATGTGGCTTTTAGGAAAGAGAAAATGCAGGAAGTGAGATCCTGCTCTAAGCAAAGCCAGCTGAGCCTGATGATGGAAAACACAAACCAATACCTGACAAACAGATTAATTACAAATAAAATACATGGCACAACTGCATAAAACAACACCCAAAGTACTTCACAGTACCCAAAAAACCGCACAAGCAGCTCAAAGCTGAAAAATATTTAACTGTATGTTCAGGAGGAAGAGGGAGGACTCAAAGTGAGATGGAAAAAGGACAGGAGAGTAAAACCCTGCAGCAGTGGGTGTGAGCTCAGTGTTTTGAGCAGGGCAGGGAATGCAGCACTAGGCAGGAGGAGCCCATGGCAGAGGCAGTGCAGGGTGTGACAGACCAGGCTGGGAATGAAAACAGCCCCTCTGCCATGCAAACACCTTCAGAGATCTGTTCAGAATGAGTTTAGGTTTGCAACTGTTCTGTAATAAAGCAGAAGCTGATAGAATTGGAAAAATATCAGTAAAATTGAGGTATTTTCAAGTACTATGGATCCATTTCAGAAATCTGTACCACAGGAGTCACTGAAATGAAAACGTGACCCTTTTGAGTTAATTAATTCTGGCTTAATAAACAAGGTCAGCAGTGGCTCCTTCCCCTGCTAATTAAACCCTTCTGTAAGTGCACCAGCTCTGCACAGAGTAAGTGCTCAGCAGAGTAACTCTGCACAGAGTAACTGCTCAGCACATCATTCTTCATAGCTAAATTCAGGGGAAAAAATAGCATTTTTTATTTTTCCCCTTGACATTTTACATTCATATCATATTACAGACTTTATGCATCAAGTTGTGCTTTCAGTCCAGACCAGCACCTAGAACTGCAGAGCTGCAGCTGGTGTGGATTTTGCTGGACCCTTCCTGTTTGTCCCAGGAAGCAAACATTCATTGCATAGTTTGACTTGGAAGTTTCCTGATTCTCACCAGTGACTGCACCCCACACACACCGGGTACAGCCTCCTCAAACACACAGAACTGCTCCCTGCTTGAAGGAAAACAAGATTGTCCTACTCCAAAAACTTCCAGCAAGAGAAACCAGCAGTGCAGTGAGAGCTGCACAAGTCCTGGTTCCTTGGGCAGGACTCGCTGGCCCAGGACTGGACTTAGACAATTTCACACAGAGAAACATCAATATAATTCTCTGTCTGGGTTTTTGTACCTGAATAGAAATGGGAGAGAAGGGGGAGAGGTGAGGAGGTGGCTGTTAGTGGGCAGTTATTTTAGAGGATGAATCCAGGAGTAGAGGGATAACAGTGGAGGCATCACAGCCAAGTCCAACAAAAGCATTCCCTCCTTTCCCATGGTGACACCACTTGGAAAAGTTGCTCATAGGGTAGTGTAGGTCCCATGCTAAGCAGAGAAAACAGCCCCTGGAGGGGGTTGAGGCAGTTCCCCTGCTGCCTCCACCCTGCTGCAGGCTGAACACCTTCAGCCACACAACTGAATCAGCACCAGAACTGAGACTCAAACCTTAACAATTCTCCAGGTTCTCTGAATGGAACTGCATGTCCAGCACACAGCCAGGGAGTGACAGTGAACACTGGTGGCAAGCCCAGTGAGAACACCTGGGCTGCTCCTGGCACAGGGAGGGCTCAGGGCACAGCTGGAGTGCTGGGACACCAGCACAGGCAGTGTGAGATACACACAGCATGAGCTGGCATCACTGGCCAGCTCCCAGGGCTGCAGCATCCTTGCTGTTGATGGGACTTGGTGGGATGGATCCCCCTCCTGGAATGCTGGGATGGAGGGTGCAGGCAGGGCAGGTAACAGAGAGGTTTGATGATACAGCCCTTGCAGTCAGTGGTGATGGTGGAGAGCCCCTGGATGAGGATCAGGGCATGGAAAACAAAAGAGGTGCTGCAGTGGGTTACCCCTGAAGAGCCATTTACAGGTTAAAAAGAACTACCACACACTGGGCTGAATATTCTGTCTTTTGTCACCTGCTGCAGTGACAGCAGCCTGAGGAACTTCTATTTTCCAGTGCATTTACTCAGCATAATAAAGACAAAGTCCAGGGGTAAAATAAGGGTATCACCTTAAGTGAGCAGAAGGGAACAAAAAGGAGCTGCTCACTCAGACATGTGGCTTTTCCCCATTTTGTTCTGCCTCATTTTACACAACTTTTGGGTTTGTTTCACATTTCATGAAGCTTGCCAGCATCTGATGTGTGGATATTGAAAAGTGGCTCTGAAGTGATAAACTTCCTGTTGTTTCTATCTGGACAAGAGTTTGTTACAACCATGGGAGGCTGAGCTGCTTTGAAGGAAAGGGAAGAAATGACCATAACTAATTACAAGGAAAGTGCCTCAATAAAAGTTGCTTGGAAACATTTAAAATCCTTTCTCGAGCTGAGCTTGGTACCTGTGCCATCATAAAGATATCTGGCTTAGTATTAGAAACCAAAACCTGATTTTCTGTACCCCCTAGTGAGCAGTGCAGCAGCAGGAGCAGGCAGGGGAGCTCCTGCACAGCTCTGCTGCTGCTGGCTGGCACAGAAACAACCCAAATAATGGCAGGGCTATAACCAAACCCAGGAAGGGCACAGGAACCTGCTCAGAAAACTCCTGTAAACCCACACAAGCTCTGGAAAAATACACTTCAGCTGACAGGATGAAACAGGAAGTCACCAAATCATCATTCCTGGTTTGATATACAAGGAATTTAAAGTTTTTAAAGGCACAAAGAGCACCTCTGTAGGTGCTAAATTCTGGCTGTGTTTAGCTGCCATCATCTTCTCAAGCTCCCTCTCCAGGGCACATTTTGCCAGGAATGAGGGGATTAATTCAGCTGCCACCTTGCCTCACACACAGCACAAGGTCCAACACCAGATTTAGATCAGAAATGCAGCTTGGGATGGACAGGAAAAACCCTTCCAGCACTCAGCAGCCATTTGGTGACACGCAACAGATGGGGCTCAGGTGGCTGAAGCAGGAACGTTTCCAGTGTTCAGGGCCACCCTGAGGAGAGACACAAACCCACAGGAGCCTGGGCCAGCCCACCTTGGCCCCTCACAACCAAATTCAGCAGTGAGACATCGCAGAGAGGTCAGCACTGCCTGCTCCACACCAACTGCAGAGGCTCAGGGACAGAATTCCTGCCCACAGGGCACGGATCAACCAGGAGTTGAACACCTTCTCTTAGGGAAGGAACCTCTGCAAGGCTCTCCTGGCTCACAAACACATTCCCTGTGGCCACAGCAGCAGAGGAACAGAGGGAAAAGGGGTTTAGTCTGTAGGCAAAGCCTCCATCACCAAACTCACTCATCAGCTCCTTTCTCCTGACATCACAGCTGCTCCTGTAGTCACTGCCAACACCAGTGGCTGATACACAAACACAAAAATGGCACAGAAAATGGTACTAAATGATCTTAGAGGCAGTACACCAATACTTTTAGCATGCACCTAATTCAAACAAGAATGATGGACAAGGCTGAATCATGCAGGTAAAAAAGAAGGACTCAGGTCTAGAAAAATGTCCATAATCCAGCCAGCCAAGTCTCAGTTCCATTCCCCAGAACAAAAACACTGATACACCTCTTTGACTGTAAATGCAGCAAATGCAGAAACAACTCTGATCACCTTAGTGCAGAAATCCCTGAAGCCAGTCAGTGCACTGAGCTGGGGAGAAGTCTGAAAAAATTCATTGTATCAATTGTGTCTTCAGTATTTTGGGGTTCAAGCCACTCCTGTGGAGTGTAAACTCCAAACATGACTCTTGGAGCCACATTTTCAGTGCATGTTTCAAATTCACATCTTCCTTTCTGACTCCATGAACACACAAATCTCCATCAAACACTGATCCAGGAATGAGATGATATTTTAGCCCTAGGAATTAATGCAAACTGGACTGTCTGAAGTTCCCTTTTGCATTTTAGGAGCCTGCAAGTAGGATGCAAAAGCATTATAACCCAAATTCTATGACAATAACACCCTCCTAAAAATGTTAAAAAAAAAATCTATGGCCACAATATTCTTGAATCTTGATACTGGCAATGTGAATATTTTATTTTCATCCACGGCTGCACATGTACATGTGCATGTTCAGCACTTTTGCTTTCAACACTCTTACATTCAGCTACCAATTTAGTGCCAGATTTAACTGGGTCTGTCTTGCATTGAGCTGAACTGACTCAGAATTTAAACACATTAGAAAGTGCCACTTGTCAGAGAAGGTTGGAGAATAAGCCTCAAAATAACCATCCCCAAGAATATTATGGCTTGGAAGAATTTCAAGAGCTCAAGTCCCTGATGTTTGCAAAATGAAAAGGCCTTTGGAAATGTACTCACATCAACATTTTTACCTATTTTGAATAAAAAATATAGAGTATTTATAAAATAAAGAGAGCAGGCCAAAGAAGATTGGCCAGATTCACTCTGTAAAAGTGTTCTGTTAACTCTGTAACTTAAACTTATAAAGCCTTGGGACATCTGGACAGCAGGATTCCTGGAGAAGCACTCTAGAATGCAGATTCCCATCAGACAATACTTCAGGATGTTTTCTCATCTTGAAGATCCACCTGTTTTCTGCCCCTCAAAACTGAAGTTGTTGTCAAGAGAAGGGATGTTGGCTCCTGAGAGGGAAGCTGAAATTTAAAGAAATACAAATGTGCAAGCATAGCACTGCTGTTATGGGGGATTGAGGGCTGCTCTGGGCTTTGGGAGTCGTTTTAAAGCCATGAAGAACAAGAGGAAAAGGCTGATTTTGCCTGCCCTGCTGGGATGGCAGGATGCAGCCCTCACTGCTGACAGAAAAACACTCTGGGGCTTTTCTCAGTGGAACAAGGTGAACTCCTACAAGTGCCAGAAGGCCATGGACAGCAGTGTGGAGGGGCCCTGTCTGCCAGGGGAGCCAGGCAGGCTCTGCAGGGCTCTGCCACACCACAGTTCCTGACTGCCTTGCAACTGAGAGGGGCAAACTCCACCTGGCAATTCCACCTCCTCAGTGGGACAGCAGAGGATGCTCCTGGAATCTCGGTCAGTTCCATTGCCCTGGGACAACAGGACACTCAACAGGACACAACAGTGTCCTCCTCACTGCCTGCAGCTCCTGGGGCAGGTTGTGTGTGGGCATCTCCCCTGCTCTCCAAGGCAGAGCAGGAGGCAGAGCAGGGAATGTTCTGGAAGCAGCACCTGCCCCAGCTGGTGTCAGCTGTTGAGGGACCCACCTTTTCCAGGGGCACAGAAAGCCTGGAGAAGAGTGCCAGCTGATGTGACATTACAAGGCACTTCCTTGTATTCCCAGCTGCAACTTGGCTGTGCTCAGCTCCAGTTTAACACCTCACCTGCCCCTTCCCACACCTCCCATGGATCCCAGAATTTCCATCTTGTCACTGTCCAAGCCAGTGCAAGGGTCATTCCTGCCATGTTTTCCCTGCAGGGCTGGTGTCCCCCCCTTCACAGAGTGCTGGTGGCTCTGGTGTCACCTGTGCCAGCCCCCAGCCCAGGGCACCTGAGAGCCTCTGCTTCCTTCCAGAGCCCCTTGAATAAGGGATTGCTGGGCAAGCTGGAGAAATATTTTTCTGCTAAAGCCTAAACCTATTCAACATCACCTCCCCACTCCCTGCAGAGCAGTGGTTTTGAGGGAAATAGAGAAAGAAACACTGACCTTTCTGATCCAGCTTTACAGCCCTGTGTTTTCACACTGCTATGTCTCCCTTTCTATGGCAAGGGATGAGGCTTCACCAGAACCTGTGAAAACCAAAGCAGTTGGAGGTAAATAAATCTGGTTTTCTCACTGAGAATACATTTTCACTAAGCACAGGATTGTGTTTTTAAGGATAATTACAAACAAAAACAGACAACCACTTGTCAGAGAGAGCTGAACAGCTGTTTTTAACTGACATTACTCTATTATTTACTTTATTTCATAACCAATCACAAGCTTTAAGCCACAAAGACAAAAAAAAGTCTTGCAGTTTTAATGGAACATTTCAGGTCTTTCTGGTTAGACATTTTTACTGGTTTGCCTCCATTGTGTGAGAGAGAATCTGCATATTTCAGTTGAAAGGACCCACAGTGATCATCCAGCTCAGCTGCCTGGAAATGTCAGTTATTTTATAAGCACTATAATTTGGGAGACTTCATAGGAGCTCCAGACCATAATCTGGGGTCTGATCTAGCCAAAAATCACCTCATTGTCACTGTTTTCATATGGAAGAATTAATTATTTATTCAGAGAATTTAAAGTTTGTAAAAATTGGAAGAGGCTCTGCCTCATTCCTAAAGGACTTATTTTAAGCATCATTAAAAATTCACAGGAATGCCATCATTTGCTATTTTAAAAGCCAATTTTGTTGGTTTAAAAACTCATTTGTGTTACTTTGTGTAAGTACCAAAATGTACAGACCCAACCAGGGAGAGCAGGTAAACTGACTCTGGTAATAAAGCTGGACAAAGTATAAAGCAGTTTCCTCAATGTATCCCTGCACTCAGCTGTTTGCATGCCTGTTTTCACACACTCTCAGAGGATAAATACTTTAAAAAATCTAAATATTCTCCTTCTTGCAGGCACCACTTTAAGTCCCAAATAACTGTGCTGCATGCAGCAACATTTCCATGTAAATACTCTCAGTTTGTGGCAACTTCAGCTTCTCTAAGCCTTGGAACACCCTCTAAATTCATTCACTTGTGAGTAAAAAGCTGCTAAAAAAAGCAAGAATTGTTTCCAAAGCAGAGCTTATTTTTAGTCTGTGCTCATGAATCAAGTCAGAGCTTCCCAGGCACTTAACCAACACAGTTTTTGATTTGATTAGCTCTTTTAATTCACCTATTGGCCACTGTAGGTCAGGACTGCTAATTTCACTAATTTCCTTACCCTGAGGCTCTTCATCTATTCCATCCTCTTCCCACTGCTCCTCATTTGTCAGGAGAGGGTTCCGAGCTTCACTCAAGGCTCTCATTGGGAAAAAATGTCCATCCCCCTGGCTGCATGGAAAAAGGCACAGAGGGACACTGCAAAAGCAGCAAGTGACTCTAAAGATGACAATTTCTCTGTTTTTTTCTGCAAAGTTCTCTGCTGTCAGTATTTCCCATGTTTACTTAAAATCATCTCTAAGCTTTGAAAAGTACCATGTTTATCTCTCTTTTTGGTTCTCAATTTTTTCTAGGTCTCTGGAGTACAAAAGTTGAAGTTTGTGGCCTGGAATCCAGTAATTTTTAGTGGAGGGTAAATGTGCTCATTTGATTGAGTAATTTGAATACAGAAAAAAACCTCTGGAAAAATTAACTTGTGGGCAGTTAGAAGTGATAGGGGAACTACGGAAAATATTTATGAAAAATAAAATTTATACCTATTAATTGCTTATCAATTTATCCCACAGATTCTTCAGGGCAGAAATCTCACTTGTGTTTGACTGGCACCCAAGAGAAAATGGCCCCACTCTTACTGAAAGACACATAAAACCCCACTTTCCTGTGACCTAAACCTGTACACAAAATGGGAAAAGCTGGAATTATATCAGCTTTTAGCACTTGAGCTTTTAGTAGGGTTACTCACCTAGAGGCAATAGGCAGCAACCAGAGCTTTTTTTCTTCCCCAAACACTTGCTGGAGATTCTTCACAAAGCCAAGATTGAATCCATTTTTATCTGGGCCATTCTGAAACACTGGAGCTGAGAAAGCCTCTGCAAACAGAGGCAATTTCAGTGGGAAAAAAATGAAAATCAGTGCCAAACACTGTGAAACAGGGTTGTGCATCTTGTAGCCATCTAAAGACAACGTGATTTTACAGATTATAGAGGTACAGCACTACCAAGTTTCAAAATAATGTTTTCCCCATTTTGCAAAGCCTGTAAAGACTTTCCAGCTGAAGGCAGGAATTTGGTCATGCACCTGAACCTAGAGAACAGTCAAACCAACCCACAATGGGTTGTTTCATGCAGAGAATGGAGTTAAAAGATCTTTCTGTGGGACTTGAGAATTCAGAGGGTAAAAGTTTCTAGGTAAAAAACTCTGCAAATGAAGTAGGTTGGTCTTCAATGCATATTCCAGAAGTGGCACTGCAGATTTAAATCACTTCATTCATTAATGTTATAATGAACAAGCACTAGGGACAAACAAATGCAAATAAACTCTGGGTTCTGGTGAGGCAGAAAATTAAGAAAAGAGAGAAGAACCTTGAGTGCCTTAGGAACAGTTTGATTTCCCTTCTCAGCTGCTGCACAGGTCTGATGTTTTGGGATGGACGAGCTTCAGTGCCCCATGAAATGACTTTTGAAGTAAATAACTTGATAAAATCAGAATATTTGCTCACTCCTGATAGTGTCTGTTTTGTTACAAAACTTTATCCCAAAAGCTTTGAAAGTTGAACATTTATCTGAGGAAAGGCAAAGAAATTTTGGCCAAATGATGCTATTTTAGATGATAATTTCTTTGGTTTTACAGTCACAACTTCTTTGCCTTTATCAGTAAAGATGGACACTGTGTTTCCCGAGCTCACCATGCTGGCTGGGAGCCAGCCCAGCCCAGGAGTATAACAAACCATTATTCCTGAAAAGCTGCACTCATTTCACAGCAAATGTAGTTTTACATATGCATAATACTTTTATAATTGGACTTCTACACTTTAAGGCTCTGGTTTCCCTAACAAAGCTGTTGTCACAGCAGCTAATAAAAGCAGCTCATTTGCAGTGACAAATTTCTGCAGCTTGTACCAAGATCTTAAATCTTCCTCCTCTCATAAACCAGCAAGAATGCACAGAAATAGAACAAATGCCTTTTTTCTTCTCTTTTTTTTTCTTCTTACAGCACCTTTGGTGTCTTACTAGAAGAAACAGACAGAAGAGCCTTACCTAGAGTGGATCTGTTCCTGCTGACGAGCCAGCAGTGGTAGCCAAACAGAAACATGAGGCTTACAAAGAACATGATGGCCACAAAGAGAAGGAAAAGGATGTGAAACTTGGAACGTCCATTGGTCAGCTCACCCTGGAAAGGAAAGCAACACAGAACAAGTGATAGGAACAAATCAAAGATGGAAATTGTTTGTACTTAGAAATATAATTCTAAAACTCCTATTGGGAGTTCTCAAACTTTTACAGACAAAAGTTAACCTTACTATGAAAAGCAAAAAGAGACAAAGAAATGAATGTGGTTCATTTCCCCTCCTGTAGCACAGCACAAAGAGTGGGGGGTGTTATTAACTCTTGGTGTGGCTCAGAGCCAGCCCACCACAGCTGCCCAGGTGGGCATGAGGCACACCTTGTGCCTGTGGGAAACGAGCAGGCAGGAGCCCTGTTTAAGTTCTGCTGAGTTTCCTGTGCCTACATTAAAATTCTGCACCTTGCTCCAGGTAAGCCAGAGAAACCTGCCCTCTACATCTGCAGCTACCAGGGCGTGTTAGAACTGAGAAGAGAGAGATGGGGAAAGTTTAAAAGCCAAGTGGGACCTTCCAAGCAGAAGCAGGGGTCCTTTCCCTCTACAGCAGAAGAGCCAGGTGCCAGAGGTGCCCAGCAGGGACACAGGCAGGCTCTGGGGACCTCCAGGGCTCAGGGCTGTGCCTTGCTGAGCGTGGGGAACAATTACTGCACAACAAAGGTACTTTAACACAAACATACAGGGTTTTTGAGCAGAGGGGACAGAAATAGAGCCCAAGGGCCAGTGTCTTATTGGAGCTGTAAGCTGGCCTTGCTTGCATAGAAACAATCAGCAATCAGTAACTGCATACAGGCCTCCTTTGGTTCACTCAGCTTTTACATTGACAAAGGAGGCCTATGGGGGTTGGAAAATGAACAAGGTTTTTTAACCCGTGTTTTTCTTTTCCGTAAATGTACAAATCAATGCCAGCATCTTACACATCAATGCCAAACTTTCCAAGGGACACCCATGCAAACACAAGGGCAGGGAAAGGACAGGACCTCTCTGCCATGAAAGTCATCTACAGTCCAAAATTCCTGATGTCTGCTTGCTTCTTGCTTTGTCCCTTTTGGACACGTAACGGGAGGTGGATTCCCAAAGGGCCCAGCAAACACCTCCCAGGAAAATGCAGCCCCTCCACTGCCTGAGAGCAACAAAGCACCCAGAGTCACCAAAGGCCACGAGACTGACACGAGATGAAAAAGGAACCGGATTTCGTGACTTACTGTCCAATACTTAATGAAATACTTGAAGACTGTTGCAGCAATATACAAGCAATACAACAAAGAATAGGCTAAGAACAGTAGAAAGAATTTGTAGTTAGAAAATCCAATGCAGTTATTCACCCTGGAGGACAAAAGCAAAGTTGCAATCAGCATTTGTGCAGCACACAGTGGTTGTAACACAATGAGCACGACCAGTCTGGGGGGCTTTGAGACCCCCCGGATCGCACAACCGAATTTGCCAACGAGCAGCTCCCCTTAGTGGCCGAAAGGGAGCGGAGCTGATGGCTCTGCTTTCCACTCCAAGCCTTCCTGTGGGCCAAGGAGAAGCACCGTTCACATTTTTGGAATTGTTTTCAGGTTGCTACCACAGGTAAACGGGTCACAGAGGCAGCAGCTCGTTCCTGCTGTCTGGGTCTTGTCTGCCAAGGCAACCTGAGCTGGGAGTTCTGTGCTACTTTAGTTCCTTTCTTCCTTTATTTCCTTTCTTCCAGCCGGAGCCCCCTCAGCCCTGCCTGTTTGTTTCCATTCAGCCCAATTAAGCCCACACTTGGGTAGAACTCTCCATGCACAGGACACCTCTAGAAAGGAACAAGAGGATGTACAAAAAACCCTAGTGGATGTTTGTGTCAGCACTCAAGTTTGGAAAATCCTTTACAATTTTGATCACCAGGAAGGTTCAGGTAGGGAAATGTTTTTGTCGTTTCTGAATTCTTATATCTTCCTTTTTTTTTTTTTTTTAAAAAAAAGGAGGAATTTTAGAAATGTAGTGGCAGCAATTCTGAAAGGTGGAAAGCTGAAGTATTCCATGCAGCTTTCTGCACAGACTGTTTCTGAGCAGCATCAGGTCAGAAACAATCCACGTGCAAATGTTATTATTGGAAGCACCCCAAGTACAGGTGGAGTTCTGAGAGCCCAAAGGAAAGGCTAAGCTGGAGTTCCTTTCGAATTGGAATAATAGTTAATGAGTGAATTAGTAGTTGGGGTTTAAATTTTATCAATATAATAGCATTTTTACACATGGGTTATGGAGCAAACATGAATGATTTGTTAAAATTTAATTTCAGGCAATTTCAAAGTGCAATTATAAGTTTCCCAAACTAAAGAGATGGATGGCCTAAAACGTGAGAGGCATACAGACATGAGAAGCATACAGAAATCTATCTAAGTAGCCTTTCCTTTCAGAAAGCAACAACCCAGTATCTAGGACATACCATGGACAGTGATGATCCATTTTTAGCACACACCTGCAAAAGGACAAAAAAGAAAAATGGAAGATTTTTAATTGGTACTTCATTACCAACTCCAGATCAAGAGCAAAACTTTGATTTTTTGAGGTTTCTGCATCATAGATACTGAAAATTATGCTGTCTCTAAGTTTTTTAAGGTAGATATAATTTTAAGATGGAACATTTCTTAGTGTTTGAAGACCAACTAATGTCCTTGTGTAGATAAAGAGACATGAAAATGATTTCTGCCCCAGAGCACTGCTGGCTGCAGCTGGAACAGAGACCCTGGGGAAGGTTTTTGTGTAAAAAGACACGTGAAGGAGCAGCCCACTCCCAGAACCTGGTGGTGACTGCACTTGGGTGAAGGACAACCCATGACTTACATGGCACAAACAGAGCAATGGTGACAACGATCAGGTTTGATCAGCTGGCATCTGTCACAGAACCGAATCCCTGGAATGAGAGACAAATTAACACTAAACAATAGAAAAGTGCTCTTTTTCTCATGTGTTAGTTGATACTGTGCTCATTTCTTAACTATTCTTTTTCTTTCCTCTATCACTTCAGCAGGGGACCTGGTGTTTGCTGCCATATCACAATCAGGCAAGCAACACTCATAATTCTGATGGACACTTGCAGATGGGGCAACAATCAGTGAAAGCATAAAATCATAGAACCACGGAATACTTTGGGTTGGCAGAGACTCTAAATTTCATCTTGCTCCATTCCCTGTCATGGGCAGGGACACTTCCCATTATCCCAGGTTGCTCCCAGTCCCAATGTCCAGCCTGGCCTTGGACACTGCCAGGGATCCAGGGGCAGCCACAGCTGCTCTGGGCACCTGTGCCAAGGTGTCACCACCCTCACAGGAAGGAATTGCTTCCTAACATCTATCCCAAACTTGCTCTAACCCATACAGCCAGCTCAAAAGTGACAAACCAAAGCTGCACACTTGCATCCACATTTACTCAAACTACCTACACTTCATTTTGATAATTCCCTATTTATTCCAGTCCTCTGCTTCAAAACTCTTTGGCTTGCCTGACAGACACGAGCAGGTCAGAGCCTCCAACATGAACACAGATTTCTTTAAGCTGTGAAGGGAGTGCAGCAGGCATTTAATCACTGAACACAGTCCAGAAAACTGGTCACAGAAGTACATCCTGCATCTCTAAGCCAGACTCCATTTTAAGTAAAAATTATGACAGATTTGGTTATTCTATTGCTATTTCTAAATACAGATAGCACATGTGGGCTTTTGGACTGTAAATCCAAAGGGTAACATCTTGCTTCTCATCTTGCACCTGGCACTGCACTGAATCAGAGGGCCCAAGGCTTTGTTTGTTTTCCCTGAGAGCAGGAGAGCAGGAGTCTGTGCTCCTGGGAATGCTGTTGGTCAGCAGGATCTGTGGGTGGCTGTGCTGCTGGAGGTGTGTGTGGGTTTGGCCCAGGCCCGTGCTGAGCTGACCTCCACTGCCCGTCCTGGTGTACACCGGCAGCTTCCGGGCGATCTCGGCGAGGATCTGCCGCTGCACCTCGGGCCTGTCCTCGTTCTCGTAGCGCTCCTGGTCAGCGTAGGACATGTGGAACTGCAGCAGAAGCCACCACAGGAGCAGTTAGCCAGGGGAGCAGAGAGCATTTCAAATACAGGTGAGCTTGGGAAGGTTTTTACCTCCCGCCCCTGAGATGAATGCAGTGGGAAAACGTGGTTGTTAAGAAGCCAAACAGAGGTAGTGAGGGCTGGAGAGCCAGAAAACTGAGAGATACATCAATAGGAAATGAAAAAGTGAAATTAAGGCTCATAGAACAACTTACTAGAATTGCTCCTATTGCTGCCTTAGATGAATACCATTACTCACCTTTATAACACATTCAGCACCTTTCTAGTGAGCAAGAACCTTTATATTTTTAAATTTTTAAAACTGGGATTAGTTGTTATTTATAAATTTACATTCTTGTAATCAGGATCAGAGCAAGGCTGTGTATATTTGGAGTGTCACACAAATATTGACCTCATTCTATTGCCTCAAATTGAGTGCTTTATTAGTATTTCATAGAGAGGTAAAATAAAATGTGAAAAAAATTTAAATTTACCAATAGAAGCAACATGACAAAGTATATATTTGATTGAAAAGACTTAAAACACATTTGCCTCTGAGTCTCCTCTCCAGATCAACTAGACTGAAGGATTTTTGAGTTGTCTTAAACATCTCTGCTTTTGTTTTGCAAGGAATGAAAGGTGTTGGCTCTCTTACCTTTTTGCCTGGTGGTATTGGGAGAGTGAAAACAGACTTCCAATACGTCCACACAAAGAGCACAAAGAGAATATGGAATACTACCAGATAGGCCACTAAAAACAAAACGAGAAAGGAAAAAACAGAAAGAGAGCAATGACTTCTTAAGCAAAGGTTTCATCCATGATGGGCATAATTCAAATTTTTCACAACAATGTCAAAAAAAAGAAAGGAAAAGACAGTGCCACCCCTTACTGCAGTCCAGCTAAACCTTATGGCTCAGGGGTGACCAATCTCAGAGCCTCCCCTGCTCCACCTGACCCCATTCTGTGGGTGAGGAAGATGCAGCTGTCAGAGAATTGTCCCACAGGGCAGGTGACAACCCCATACCCCTGGGAATGACAGGATTCCTGTCTCTTCCCCACATCCCAGGCACAAGCCCAGCAGAACTGGCTGGTGCTGAGCAGTGTAAAGGTGAATTCTGCAATGCTTCAGCACCTCTCAGGACTGGGGTTCAGATGCTACTAAAAGCAGGGGGAAGCAGAGTGTGCACTGCCCACTCCTGCACCACATTCTTCTTGTGAGAGCAGAGAGAAATAATATGAGCTTTACATCACCAGAAAAAGCTAAATTTCTTATTAAACATCTTTTATGTTTGCCACAGTTGATGCAATAAACCAGGAAAACTTCCCTCTAACTGAGCAAAATAGGGTTTGTGATTACTGAGGAAGAATTGCAAACCAGCAGACACAGCCTTATCACCTGAAACCAGCACATGCCAGAGCAGTCTTAGGTCAACATGCAAACCTGATTCCAGAGCCTTTGGCATTAGCAGGCATTCCATGGACAGGGAGCCAAAGGAGCTGTCCTTCAGCTGCATGACTATTTGCCATTTCTTTAACACTCAACTCACTAAGACATTATCAAAGTTACAAGATAGTTTTATTTAATTTTTGCAATAACAATCTCGTTTCCCTCATTTCATTTAAGCTTCAAATTCCAGAAAGTAAGATTAAAAAAACTACTTGGAAAGAGAAATCTAAAACTCAAACACTTCTTAACTATGTCAAAACACTTCTTCTCCTGTGTGAAAATTGGTAAAAAAAGGCCAAATGCATCAGTGAGACTTTCTAATGAGATGGCAAATGATGGGACACATCTCACAAGGATGTGATGGACTGTGGGAAGGAGCTGTGAATCACAGCTAAGTCATTCTCATGCTCCAAGCTGGTTTGAGATGTTATCCTTACACTACAGGTGGAGCTGAGCCATTTTTAATTAATATGGAAAGAGATAAACCTTGCAACAGGTTTAATTTTGTTGATCAGCCCAGCAGCACATTAGAGGAAGCTGACCTGGAGATGCACTAACAGATTAGACAATTATGAACTTTCTTCTGCTGAGTAGTCATTAATATCCTGCTTTCTGCAGTTTCTCTGTAGCAATATCAAACATTAGAACTGCTCTGTAGGGGAAAGAGAATTTACTGGATGCAGAAAATCTGGAGGATCTTTAAATGTCAGCTGGCACTGTTCTTCATTGAACAGCTTACACTACACCTACTTCTGTCCTTCATAACCCTGAAGAAGAAAGACACCAAAAGAACACCTGGATTAGCCAAAAGCATCCAAAGCATGTCCAGGAATGAAGGGGACAAATATTAAAACAACCACTGACTCCTTATTCTTAGAACATGGCCATTACCTCCACCAACACACCAGTCTCAGGAGGGTCATTGAGCAACCCTACTGTGTTGTGACTCAGTGGGCACCAGAAGTGAGAGAAAAAGCTTATCAAAAATAGCTTTCACTGAAAGAGCAAATGGAACAGCAAAAAAAAGCCAGGTGGGCTGCAGATGGCAACTAGTATTTTCTGTTTGGCTTGTAAAATCAGCTCTGGAAATGTGAAAGGGAAAGGGAGAAGAGGCGTGTGGGTGTGCACAGACACACACAGCTTTTCCTGAAAGAATCAGAGGGACCAAAGCCTTTCCATGTTCTGCCCAGACTGTGACTAAACAGAGCATTTCCCAATGCACACAGAAGGTGCAGCATGCTGAGTACCTCAGAAGGGTGCATTTACAGGAAGCAAACACTGAAAGAGGATGTACCTTTTAAAAAATGACAGCAAATATTTCTGATATGTCAGCCAGAAGATTTGTGAGTTCTTTTACACAAGGGTTGAATGGCAAATAATAAATTATCACACGTACCTTTCTCCACAGGGTTGCTCACAGTTACTGGAAAAGAAAAAAACATGTGTCCACAGAGGAATATGAATCCCAGAGAAGTTTGTGACAATTAACATTTCTATGTGAAATAAAGCCATTTTAGGAAAAATGTTCAAATTCAAGAGGCAAAGAGAGAACCCACAGATCAGCATCAAACCAAAAGCATCCGTAACAACTCTTCTTCACTCACGCACACACCCACAGCAAGATGTTCAGTCACTGTTACTTGTGCTGTGTTTTCTCTGCTTATAAAATATATTCTGTCTATTTTGCACTGGAAATATGACAAAAGCAATCCTCTGGTGACAGTGAGAAGATCACCAGGGCTCCTCTAGCACCTGTCCAAGCTGCATCTCTATGCATTTACCATATACTTGCAGCTGCTTTCTACTGGTCTCCAGGTGGTCTCAACCCTCCACTGTAAGCACTGTCCCAAAGCATTTCTGCATCAGCAGGATTAAAAAGTTATAAATTTCCTCAGCTTTGGCTAAGTCAGCAACTGCAGTGACTTCACTGTTTTTACACTTCCTACCAGCAGAAATTGTACAACCCCTCCTTACTTCACCATATTGAGAGAAAAGCCCCTACTAACAGAAGCCCTTTGAGCAACCAGCAAGAGGTGCATTGTTCAACGCCTTCCTGTAGTGACTGTTTGAAAATCCATCCATTATTTTAAAAGCCGGCATCCAAGTTCAACAGAAGACACAAGGACAGCTCTCTTGAATGGAAAATAGAGAGTTCTGTGATATTTTGATAGAGCACAGCCTGGAAGACAAAGCTCTGTGACACACAGAAATGTAAACGAAAAAAGAAACTGATTCTTTGCTGTGTCTCTGCCCACTCAATTTCAGGCAAACAAGGCTGTTAGGAAACCTGTAGTTTTTCCTTTGGTTTGCTGCCAATCAAGCTATGCTGAGATTTTCACAAACACTGCCTGGCTCCCTCCTGACCACACCTGCAGCAGGGCCTTGCTAAGGATTTTACCTGAGAAAAGAGCACAAACACAGATGATGTAAAAGGTTCTGTGGCAGGATCATTGTTGTCAGGGTGGCAGCAACCACCAGCCAAACAAGAACTGAGGCCTCCTCCTGTGACTCACCGGCCACCCCAGGCACTGAGAGCTCAAACCCAGCATCAGGAGATGCCTCCCAGACGTCACCCCCACAGCATTTCCAGTGCTCAGCACAGCTGAAAATGTAAACCAAGATTCCAGACAAAGCATTCACTATTTACAGGCTCACAGCAGCTGAGAAGAGGCAGCTAGCTCAGCAAGCCTTGCTGTGTTAGAAATGTGGAGAGAGACGATGTCCTGGTTGGCAAGTAACAGCACAGGCCAACAGTTCATGCTCAAATCCTGAAATAATTCGGTCATATCAACTTCTGCATAGATAAACTCCTCCACACACAAATAAAAGAGATGAGAGAGAAATGGAGAAAAAAAAAACCAAACCAAAACAAAACAACCCAGGTGGGTGTGGGCAAATGAATGATTGATTTTAAGCTGTGATTCCAGGCAGTGAGCTGAGCTCCTGCCAGCTGAACCAGCACTTGGAGAGCAACACAGCCCCGATCCAAACCTCACTCAAATCACCTGAGTCTCCTCTAGCAGCTGCACTGAGACCTGGGATCAGCCTGTGTTCAGTATTACTGAATTTGCACAGCACATTTCAAAGGACTGACAGCGTTTCAGGAAAATACTCCACTTTTTTTTTGTCACATGTTCTAATGACAGTTGCATGCACCTCAGAGATATCATTCTATGTGAATTCTTGAAAGAAACAGCCCACAGTCTCAGAGATGGGATAAATGTGATGAAGTGTTTGGGGGCTTTGCCAAGCTGCTGATTAAAACAGACCAAAGAAGCTGCATTTCATTCTAATTCCCATCGAGAAAAAAAACAAAACAGGTCTCACTGCACTGCCAACCCTAACAAACACCTGATTTACGTTTGCTGTGGAGCACCAGAAGGCAGCTCCTGCCCCACGAACATCTCAAACTATCCTTTCTGGGACCTCTGGTTTCGTTTATCAGCCTTACTGTCCTGAGGAGCCACATCTCCTCATAATTTCACAAATCCAAGCTTCCAGCTCCTCTCTCCACTACACCTGGTAACTATTTATTTTAGTAGAACACTAAAGCAGAAATAACAAATATAAGAAAGTTTGCAACTTACTATACAGTTAAATTGCTACATTAAATATACAATTACTAGCCAGCATAAAACTTCCTCTTCTAAAATGTAGTGTTTTCCGTGCTACTGTAACAACTCCACGCCTGAGTGTAATTTCATGTAACCTCTTTCTTTCCTTTTCAGAATATAAACATAAAAAGATTTTATGTTTATAAACAGGGCACAGCCTGATGTTTCTTATTGTTTAGCTCAAAAATCACATCTGGACGTTATCAAATCACAACAACACTGGCTTTCACTGTGGGATCACTCTCCCAGCCCTCTCAGCCGTCACCTCCCTGCTGACAGGGACACACAAAACAAGGGCTCATGACTAAAAAACAGCACCCACAGCCCGCAGCCAGCCCGGCCGGGGCACAAACCCTGAGGAAACAGGGCAGCACGCCCTAAACCCCCTCGGTAATTCCGAGCAGGACTCGACTCGTACTAAAGCGTTTCACTGCCGGGAATCACTGCACGGATCACTGCCGGGATCGGAGCCTCGGGACACCGCGGGCACCGGGGCGGGCGCGGGGCCCCGCTCACACCGCGGAGACGGGAGGAGGAGGAGGATGAAGAGAGGATGAGGAGAACGAGGAGGAAGGGGAGAAGGGGAAGAGGAGGAGGAGGGAAAGAGGAAGAGGAGAAGGAGGAGGAAGAGGAAAAGGAGAAGAGGAATGGCCTGAAGCCCCCGGCCCGCCGCGCCCCCCGCCCGCAGCTCCGCGGGGGCCCCGGCGGCGCCGAGGCGCGGCCCGGGGCGGGCGGCCCCGCTGGGCGCGGGCGGGCGCTCACCGAGGCAGAGCTCGCAGACGTATGCGTAGTAGGACCAGAGCAGGAGCAGCGCGATGAGCAGCACGGGCAGCCAGGCGAAGGCGCGGCGGCAGCAGCGCAGCCCCCGCCACAGCGCCATCCCGCCGCCCTGAGCGCCGCGCATCGGCGCGCGGCTGCGCGGGCTGGGGCCCGACGCGCTCGGGCCGACGCGCTCGGCGCTCGGCTGAGCGGCCTGGACGCAGCGGCGCCCCCTGGCGGGGCGGGCGGGCAGTGCCGCTCGGAGCGGGTCGCACCTGAGGGAGCTTTACTCCATACACGCTTTTCCCTCAGAATCCGCCCAATTCTGGGCTTTGTGCTGTTGGCGAGGGTAGGCAGGTGATGCTGCCCCTCAGCTCAGCCCTGTGGGGTACACCTGGGGCTCTGTGTGCCTTTCCGGGCTCCGCGGCACAGCACCCTCGGGGGTGCCGAGGTGATGGCGGGGCTGTAGCGTCTCTGAGGGGGAAGGCTGAGGGAGCTGGGGGTCGGCTGAGGGAGCTGGGGTTCAGCAGCCTCGGGAGGAGACGACTCATTAATAAATATCTAAAAGGAGGTGTCAGAGGATGCACCAGGCTCTGCTCCGGGGGCCCAGCAATGGCATCAGAGGAACGGGCAGGAACAGATGCTCGGGAAGTTTCAGCTGGACATGAGGAAGAACTTCCCTGGGCAGTGCCCAGCCCTCAACAGAGACCAGAGAGGGGCTGGAGTCTCCTCCCTGGGGATATTCCGGAGATGTCTGGACACAATCCTGTGCCTGCCCTGTGCTCTGGGATGTCTCTGCTGGTGCAGGAGGTGGCACCAGGTGGATCCACAGTGGTCCCTTCCATCCTGAGCCATCCTGGGATCTTGTGGCACTGTCCTGACCTCTGCACAGACAAGAGCTTGGCATTGCTCTCCAATTCCCTCAGGACACACCTATATATATATATATATATATATATACATACAAACACAAGTATACTAGTGAATATATATGTGAATATACATATATAGTGAATGTTCACTTATTACTATGGAATATCCATGGGAGGATCAGATTCCAGACAGCTCGTGGAACAAATGGAGCACCCTCTCCAACATGGCATTTAATGTACAAAAAAGAAAACAAAAAGAACCTCCCTGCCCCAGGCTGCTCCACAACCCCCTCTGAATTCCGGTGGGAATCACCTCATTCCCACTCTCCGTGATTTGAGTTGCAGCTCCAGGTAATTAACTCCACTCTCTCATGTCTGGTAAGGAAATTAGTTTTCTCATCAAGAGAACGACTTATCTGACAGAATGTTCTTCTGACAAACCCCTGGTGTAATTTGTGACACTTTCTGGTCACCTCTGTGTTCAGCAAGGTTTTTTCCTCTCAGAATTTGTTCTAAAACTTCCCTTATTGGGATCACACTTGGAGCTGTGCTGCCTCTACCAACTCTTTTCTCTTTTTGGGTACAGGCACCACATTTGCCATTCTCCTGCCCAGATCAATGAATTAAGACATTACCCACAAATCTTCAGACCACATCTGTAATTCCATATTTAGTTCTCTCAATATTTTAAGATGGATAAGATCTACAACCTCTGTTTTTTTTCAAAAAATCTGTTCACTACTGAGGTGACAGCTGTCTTAACCTCTTCTCTACCCTGCTCAGGCTATACAATCAGTATTATCCTCTTCTCCAGGCTACTAAATTCTTTCTTTAATATAAAACCTGAACTTTTTGGCAGTTGTTTTAATTTTCTGTGTGTGGTTGAACTTAACCAAGATTTTGGGTAGCCCCTGCTGTAGCAAAAGTGCTTTGCAGATAGGACAACATAGGTTTGCCTGAGGTGCATGGAAGCCTAAACTAGAAATTTATATTTCTTTTTATGTACACACACCAATATGAAAAACCTCCTCCCAGGAGATTCAGGAAGGGGATTTGGAACACATGCACTCAAAGCTTTGAGGATTTAGGAGAAGAAGATTTGAGTGCACCCTTGCTGTCCCTCCTTCCCCCACTACGTAAGTGCTGAGAAGGAATGTTTTTGCCAACAATACATTTTATAAGCAGTAAGATAATACAAATCAGTAAGATTTAAAAATCACTCTTATGAGTTAAGTGACTCACAGAATCTCCTCTCCTGAGATAGATGGGATGAACAGCACATCCATGGGACATTTTCCCTGCGGGTTCCTGTAAAGCAGGAGGGCACCTTCCCAGCAGACAGCAAAGGAACCTGCAAAAGTGAGCAGACTGTGTCAGACAAAGCCTCTGCAAATAAAGTTAGACTTATTCTTTTGTTCAACAGCCAGCTTTTCTATGTGCTCCAAGGTCCACACGGATTATCCTTAAAATTCTTTTGTATCCTGGGCTTCCAGAGGAGACGTAGTTATATAAACATGAGCTCATCTGAGGTAAGATTCCCAAACACAGCTCTTAAAAACAAAACAATCAGGTGACCTTAAATCTTGTGATTCTTAGGATGTGTTTCTGCACTTGTGGTTCTGCTGGTAGCTCCCCATGTGAAAAAGCTGGAGTGAGATATAAGTGGGATAAGGCACCTCGTGCCCTTTCCAGAAATCAAAACTGCAGATGTTATTCAAAATAAACATTAAATCTAAATTACCTTCAGCCAATTGTAAAAGTAGAGAAAAACCTCTCTGGGTGTGCAGCCTCATTGGGCTCCACAGCAACTACAACAGTGGGATTATCCTAAATAACATCTCTATCTTTAAATTTAACCCTGACCACGAGCAGTTTCCTGCTAAGACATATTTCATACAACTTCAAACAGGGAGACTTCTGCAGAGTTCAGGAAGCTGTGATGACATCCAAGGTATAACTGCACAGTTCAAAACTACTGGCAGAGACTGCAGAAAACTCCCCAACTCCCAGCAGCTTTAGAGTCATTTAAATAAGGCTCATCATCACTGGTTCTTCTTGACAAACAAATTATTGGGTGCTTAAAGAAAGGAAGATGCTGGTGACTCACCAGTGGTAGAGACACTCTGGGCATCAGGGAACACGTCATCCCCAAGAGCTGAAGACCACAGCAAGGCTGACAGCAGCTAAGATGGCTCTGGCATTGGTCTAAAACCAGCTACAATAAATCAGGAAACAGTAGAAATCAGGAAAGAAATGCCAGTTTTTAGAACAATTGCAGAAAACCCCACATGTACCAATTTCACTGAGATGCTCTTTCCTGTGAGAAAATGCTGTAAAAAAATCACTCATGGTAGAAAATGCTCAATTGTCTCATCTTGTAAAAAAAAAACAAAAACACACAACTGGAAAATGCAGTTTGTCTTTGCACTGCTGAATGTGAAACTGTGCCTGGATTACTGTCTGAATTTCAAAATTATATTCTGATCCAGGAAACCAAAGTTGCACAAGTTACTTCCCCACTGTTGATTTCCAAATCTTGCTTGAGCTTGTAACACGTGAGCCTTGGAGCTGGGGGGAAAGTCAACTACAGCCCCTGCAAACTGCAGGGAGCCAAACCTTGGCTAGAGCCAACTTTTCAAACTACTCTGAAGCTAGGGCATGTAAAATAAAGGTGTGACCCAATTGTCATACACTGGGTAGGGTACACGTGGTTTTGCTTATCAGTGACAGAGATCCAAGAAGATTTGATAATCCATGAGCTAAAATGGGAACTAAACCCAACCCTGGCTGGCTCCTGAGCTCCTGCTGAGCTAAGAAAGCTTGTGAGCCCCAAGGCTGGCCCATTTTTGTCCTTTATTGCAGGAAAACACAGCACTCCCATCTCAATCCCATCTTGGCCTACCACACACTGTACTTGTAGGTAAGGAGATAAATCTAATCTGAAATTTTAAATGTTACCGTATCAGATTTGGGCTTTCTATCAAAAATGCTGCACCCCAGGTCGTGCAGGAGCCAGGCAAAGCTTTCCTAGAACATGCAGTGAGGATTGGTACTGACCTATGAGCAAGTTGTATTTTTGTTATAAGCATTAAGAACTCTCCACTATGTGGGATAAGCCGCCACATTTACACATTAACACCTTCCCAGAAACCCCGGGAAAAGCTATTTTTTGTTATTTTAGCAGGATTTTGCAGCTCTGTACTGGGGCTCCTGCATTTCACAGGAGTCTGTGCACACACACAATGGTCCTACCACTTCTTTATCCACTTAACCCGTGGGTGCTGCCTTGCAGTGAAAAAAATAAATTAGGAAACTGCTAGAACATGCTCATGTGAATCAACAGAGCTTGAATGAAGCAGGTGGAGCTCTGTCTGAACATTCAGTTCTAAGTTTTCTCTTCAGCTCTCAGACAAAAGTTAGATTTAGACAATTATCCTCCCATTAATATTAAGTCAAACTGGATTGACTTTTTCCCTTCAGGTTTCTCAGCTTTTTTTTTCCCTATGCAGCAGTACCAGCCCTGCCAAGCTGCACACGGGGTGTTGTTTGCTCTTAGTCATCTCCTGCGTCTGCTCACTCCGATTTCTCATTTGTCCCATCCCCCACTGGAACATTTTATCCTAATTTAATGTGGAAATACGGGCAGGATATATGGAGTGTGCAACAGGGTCTGACAGCACAGATTGCAATTAAAGCTGTTTAAAATAGCACAAAACTGTTAATTGCCATCGAGTGAAAAATTGGCCATTTGCAGCAGAATTGTTCTTATTATTACATTGTTTGAAAGCATTTGGAAGGATTGAGAGACGTACAGGGAGCGAGTGCTGGCACCATTAGAGGGTGCTGGAGTCCACACAATCCCGATCCACATCCAGCTCCGTCCAGCTCCAGAGCTGCTCGTTCTCCACAGGGACAGGAGTCTCAGAAAGACAAATCTGGGGATGAAAAACCATAATCTTGTTTTGTCATGTGTATAAGCCTTGCCCAAATATAGATTGAAATATTTCCCCTCAGCCATTGTCTTCATAGACTCCACAAATATTGACATCTGATCAAATGCACTTATAAGGTAGATTGGGTTAAAAGTGCCATGAAATACCATAAACCTGACATTTCCTATTTTCTAAATTATTCGTTTTGCACCCTAAATAACGTCCTTCTAACAAGACAGCTGATATACATCCTTTCATACATTTTAAAGGCAAAGCATTAACACAAATATCATTCTACAGACCTATAGCCTACCTGGTTTACTCATCCCTCCTCTTCTCCTGGGATCACCCAGTGAATCCTGAATTTTTCTCACAGACATTTGCTATTTGACATTGGATTAACCACAGTAGTTGACACTAACTGACTCTACTCACCTGACAGAGGGATCTTTTCCCTTTGACTCTGTGAAGAAAAAAGGCCTTTCTCACACAGTGCCCTTAGAGAAGGAGAGATGTGGAGGGAAACTCTACACCCAGGGAGGTACCTCTGTGATGTCTTAAATCTCTGTCTTTTCAGCCAAAGAAGTCCTTGTCACACTTGAATCCCTCAAGGGAAGGGATGGGATGAATGCTGGGACAAACCCTGGGTTGCTTGGTTAAAACAGTCTTGGAATTACAGATTTCAGGTTGGAAAAGATCTTTAAAGTTGTTGAGTTCCACCAGTCTGAGGTGACTGTGTGCTGCTACTCCTCTGGAGCTACACCACCCTCTGTCCCTGAAAAGTTTGTGCACAGAAAACCCAGGAGGGGAACACAAACAAGAGAAAATGTTGCTTTCCAGTGCTTTCAATCAGTGCAGCTCTCTAAAAAAAGAAGGAGCATTTCCCAAGGCCCAGGGCTCCACCAGCCCAGGGCCCTGCTGCAAACCCTGACTTTGCTCCCACAGAAGTGGGAGCAGTGTCTGATGGAATAAATATGACAGAAATTTGGTGGTTTTGACTCGGTTCCTCTGTGAATCCCATCCTTACATGTCTGTGAGCACTGCAGCGGGATACCCAGTGTCTGGTTTCTGAAACAGATGCATTCTATAATTAGTTTTTTTAAATCTGTGTCTTTTTCAAACACTCTCTGATATCCTTTTTCCCCTCACATTACTGACTTTTGAAAGCAGATGAACACACTCCCAGCCAATTTGTTATTGCCTTATCTTTTAAAATAACACACTGTGGAGCTTGTAGTCCTCTGAGTGTGGTGAAGCTCTGGGAAAACTTTTTAAAATTTAAGTCTATGCCATCTTTCAAGAGTGAGATGTACACAGTAATGTGATTTCTTAGAGTTGTGTTTTAAGCCATAAAAATAAATACGCAGTCTCAGAGATGCAGAGAAGAAAATGACATTTTTGTAACCTCACCTGGTTTTGGAAATTGATTTTTTTTTTGCAAATCTTAGTTTTCTTTGTACCTGGTAGCTGCGATTTCGGAGTTGAACAGCAGTGCTGAGTGCAGCCAGGCAGCATATGCCACGTGTAATTTTTTAATTTCCTGGTAGCAGCAATTCTTACAGGCACAATAGCAGGTTTGTTTATTTTTTGTTCTTCATCAGCCCTTTTATTAACATTGTTAGATCTCCTGACTGCACCTGGCTGGGCAGTGACTGAGCATAATGGCATCTTTGCCCTGGGCTCTTGGAGACTGTGCATATGGATAGGGAAGGCAGCAGATAATATGGATGCAAATTTCAAATTACTGGTTTTATCCCCCAGGCACTGAAGGAGGAAAAAGCTCAAGGAAACCAGGAGAACAACGTGGCTTTGAGTTTCTACTCAAGGTATAGACTTGAAAATACTGCTTGTGGTCCTTGCAGGATTGTCCTTTGCAAAATAATGAAACATAAATGTGTTTCAGTGAGGAGAACCTACACCCTGTGGCTGAAAGCTCAGGCCCGAGGTAGAGCACCACAGAACTGGGTTTACCAGGCAGAGCCTGAGGAAGAGCCTGCACAGGACCAGGACACCAGAAATCCAACCCCATGGTCCTGCTGATGAGCCCCTGCTAAGGGTCCCTGGCACAGAACTCCCTCATTTGGACTAATCAGGGCAAGGAAGAGCCATCCTTAATGAACCAAGGGAGGCATTTTCAGCATTTGACTCAAGTTCTTGTGCCTACAGAAGCACTCATATGGAAAAAGCAACTGTCTTTTTCTATTTATGTAATTTTGCCTTATCTTACCGGAGTTTTCTTTTTTCTTGAAAGGCTTTCACACTGATAACTCCCTCCATGCCCCACGGGACAGAGCTGGTGTGACTCCAGCAGTTCACTGCTCTTCAGCCTCTGAAAGTAAAACACAAACTGAACCTTCTGAGCTGATTTCTCAGGTTTTGCACTTCCCAAGGCAGAGTCTCCCCTGGAGCAGCAGTATCCATTCCTTCAGTACAATGATAAGTGCTGCAGAAATCTCTCAAACATTCTGCTAGTACTCCACTCGCATGAAAGAGAAATAAGCTTTGGCTTTAGGCACTTTTTAAAAATCAATGCCATCACCACTGACAATGGATTTTCTTACTCCTTTTTTCATGGATCCATGCCCATCTCCTGGAGGATGCTCCACTCTCCTTCACATCTGAGGTTTCTTCCAAGCTTCAGAACCTGGGTCAGCCTGGTGATCAGTTTGAAGAGAGAATTAATTAAATTGGATTGCTAGAATGAATTCCACAATACCCTGGGAAGTCTGATATTTGTAATCAACTATGGAACTGTTGCTAGGACACTCAAATTGTTGATTTTCTTGAAAAAAGATCTATGCAAATATTTGCCTGTCTAAAGCTATGAATCCAAGATATACAAAAGTTTAGCTGGTCCTGTGAACAATTTTTTAGTGCTTTCATTTACAATATATTAACTCCTGACTCAGAAAACATATGGAGAAGCCCACAAGAATCTCTTATTACATATGTAAGATATATTCCTAAAGAGAAATAAATTGTAGCTGATGAATTGTTAGTTACATGACCTTTTTCCCCTGCTGCCCTATCCAAGCAGCAAGGACACACAGAGGACAATGAATATCTATTAAGAATGTTAGATTTAATTTGCACATCTGACAATAACACATCATCCTCCACAACACAAAAAGATTTACAACATTGAAATATAGAGGACTTGGTGGTGGAGCTTGTACCACCTTAACCAGAGCAACTGCACCAAAGTTCAGTGTTTACCCTCAGTTTTATCAAGTTCTTTTTCTCAGTTTCCTACCTGCGGCCCCATGAAAAACCCTGAACAGTTCTACTCCCTCTCCAGAGCTCAACTTCAATTACTTTCAGAGAGTTTTCTCATCCTTAATTGTCATTTATCCAAGTTAAAATGGTTTAATCCTTTAATCTCTTGTCAGTCATGACAATCTTCCCCTCTTTTTCTTTTCACAATGTTCAACCACCCCAGTGTCAGACAGATCCCAGTATGATTGTGGTGCACACAAGGAAACATTTCCTAGTGGCAATCATCTCAGAATGTGTCTTCTCACCTGTCCTTAGCAGACTCTGCATTGTTCTGTCCATAAGTATTCCCATGGATGAATTGTTCATTTTACTCCATTTTAGAGATAACATCAATTTTCTTCATTATTATTTTGCCTTCAATTCCAATAATTTCCTTTGCTTTCATTGCCTGATAGAGGCTTTGGGCTAGAGAAGCTGGAGGTGCAGAGAAATCCACAACTGATGAGGTGCAACTAAAGCAATTGAAAGAAAAGACCACGTTATCCACATGGCTTTATTTCTAAACTTATTTTTAGCTCTCAGAAAGTTGGTGAAAGTTGGTTGCACAGAAAGTGATTCCTAAAACCATTATGTAATTCTTCAGCTAGGTTTCTCCATTACTTTTTTCCCTATTCTTATTCCATTAATGAGATACTAAAGAAGATTTGGTGAGTATTGTGTAATTTAAATTGTTCTCTATTCCTAGCACATGATTTCTCTCTTCTGAGCTGCCATGGGATCTGTCTTAGCTTCAGCAAAGTCTATTTACTGGGATACAACTCAGTCCATCAGCGATTAATATTTTGTTCTCATTGTTATGAATCTCCAATAAATTAATTTCACACAAAACTAGGACACTTTCAAATAACTGACATTATTACTTGTAGCCTTCAGTGTACAAAAAGATATAATAATAGTGCAGTAAGTGCTGCTGGTTAAACCCACCTTTGACAGCCCACATCCCTTTTCTCTTGCCTTACACGAGCTCCAACTCCTCTAAACTGTGACTGCGAGGGCCGTGATGGGTGTTGGGAATTATGGCTGATGACCCTGAGAAAAACGCAATTTATTGTCAATTGTCCATTCTAATCTGTGGGAAAAACAAAATACTTTTCTTGAAATGCTTTGTGAAAAAACAAGTTTTGGCCCCAAATATTCGGAACATAATCTAACCACTCGCTCCGCTCTTCCCTCGCAGCGCCGATGAGCCCCCAGAGCGCTCATAAATATTGGCAGAGCAAAGGAGGCAGGGTTTTGCCAGCTTTTTTTCCTGCTGAATTGTAGTTAGTGTTTTTAACATAGTGATACATAACAACGCCCTTAATGCTGTTCCTTGGAACTTCAGCCTGAAATTCTGTTTCAACTCGCTGAGGTCCTAGGACATGGAGATCAGCTGGAGATATTGCTGCCAAAAAATAGTTAATGCATATGCTGGTAGACCCCAGGAAGGGGGGCCTCTGCATTTCAAACAGCTGCTCTTCAACTGGAGCAGGAGAGGGAAAAAAACTGAGGTTTTGCACTTTCCAGTTTTATTCACTTTTGTTCCACATACATCAGTGAGATTTGCATTTAAATGTAGAGTTCAAGGTACCAGAGTTCTAAAATTCCTATAAAACCAGTTTTTGTGTCTGTACCAAGCTCTGTTCAGACTGAGATGTACATGGAAGAAAGTAGTTGATACACTCTGCAGACATATCCTCCCAAGGCATCACAGGAGGCTTTGCTTTCAATAATTAATTCATGGCTAGTTCATTAGTACATTGAAGTCTAAAATGTCGTTTCAGCTCAACTGATTTTTACCCCTTTGTCTGGACGCTTTCCAGATTAACATTCAGGTTATTGAAAGAGAAGCCCTTCACTCACTTCTGTGAGTGAAGAAATGAGATGGAAGTGGAGATATAGAACTTATTTTATCCCCATGGTTATATCAGTCACACCTTCTGATCTTCTCAAGCCTTGATCTCCTTCACAGCCACCAGTTTTACTTGTTTTACTTGTCAAGTCTGTTCCTGACATTTGTATTAGGGCACAGTTTGCTCCCTTACACTTTCTGCTAGGACCCCACATATTTTGGGATACCTGGAGAGAACAGAGGCAGTGGCTGCACTGCACCACAGATGACAGCTGGATCCTGAGCACACTGCTGGAAGTTTGGGAGATGCTGACTGCTATGGAAACAGTACAAATCCCAGCCCAGACCTGGATCCTCAGCACATCAAATCACAGCTTGTATGTTCGAAGCATTGGACTTCTCAGGCTTGCTGTGTTGTTCAGAACTGCAGCCCACACATGGAATATTATCCTGTTTTTCACCCTTCTAGTTTGGTTGAAGTTCTTTCTCCTAACAAAACCTTTGCATTCCAAATTGAAACCACGGCTAGTGCAGCCTTCTGAACCTCTAATGAGATGTGGCTGTGGGAATCCTCAAGACCAGTGAGTTTGAATCTTAAAACATATTTGTGTTTATGTAGAGGAAATACGAGAAAGCATATTTTGACTAATGGTATCACCCTAGAGAGAAACACACTTGTTATAAATATGTTCCATTGCAGTTGCTGGAAATCTAACAAAATTGCCATAAACAGGACTTACATCAATGTTTCTGCTTGACCTTTCTGGGAGAATAAAAGTACCTTCTGGGAATGCAAAACAAATGAATTTTTTGGAAACAAAATGAGTAACACAGCCCTTCCTCTTTATAAAATGGAGCCCTGATATAGCTGCTGCTTAGTAACAGCTCCTCCAAACGATCCATAAAACACCAGATGCAAAGGTGCGCACGTGTGCGGCTCCACTCCAGGCTCTGATGCAAAACTCAGAAACACTCACGCTGAAGGCAGAAGAATTGGAGATTTTAGATGAATAGCACTTTCCAAATGAGAACCATACCCTTCCAGCCACGGATAAGCCGTGCAATCACCTCCCCTGCTGTGGTTTCTGCTGGGTGATGTGGCGGAGCTGTGATAGCTGTTGCATCCCATCTCCCAGCTAGTTAGCTCTCCTCTGCATTTTCGCCTTAGGGAAAAGATGTCCTGTCTGGCACTGAAAGCCTGCTAGAAATAGTGTGATAAAAACCCACACATTTTGAGAATGTGGTTAACCTACAAAAACAACTATCAGCACCAGAAAAATTGAATATATTTAATAGGACCAGACGGGTATCGAGATACTTAATGCAAATAATAGTCAGTGTTTCTGCCCATAATTAAATATCACAGATAAATGTAAATGCAGAACTGAACTAGCACTGAGAAAATTGCACTTTTGCCCTTCAGGCATTATTCCAAATAACCTGTTAAATTGAATTATCATGATCCATAGAATCCTGAGTTGGAAGGGACCCACAAGGATCATTGAGTCCAGCCCCTGGGATCCAAATTAAAGTACTTTATAATATCTTATACAAATAGCTAAAAAGACTCTTTAGTACTGCTACCAAATCCCATTTTTTATACCCATTCCTAGCAGCAGATGCAGAATATTCACATCAGGAATGCCATTAACCTACAAGTGTAACAAAGCCCTTGGGGACTCCTCACCTCTGTAGCCCATGGCCACTGAAGCAGCTTGGTCCCTTCCTCAGCTCCTCTCGTTGGTGAAATAAGAAACTTGAATCCTTCTTTGCGAAATAAAGTCCCTCATACAATTTCTTCTAAAGAAAGGAAATAATTTAAACCCAGTTCGAATTTCAGATGCATCTGTTACCCAACAATCACAAAAAAAGATGATACTGGGATCACCACGTTTCTCTTGCACAGCCTGACAAAGCAAGTGAGCAACTCCCAGCCCTGCTCCCAGAGCATCCTGAGCAGATCCTGCTCTGGCAGGGCAGGTTTGCAGCCAGCCCAGAGCATCCTGAGCAGGTCCTGCTCTGGCAGGGCAGGTTTGCAGCCAGCCCAGAGCATCCTGAGCAGGTCCTGCTTTGGCAGGGCAGGTTTGCAGTCAGCCCAGAGCATCCTGAGCAGATCCTGCTCTGGCAGGGCAGGTTTGCAGCCAGCCCAGAGCATCCTGAGCAGGTCCTGCTCTGGCAGGGCAGGTTTGCAGCCAGCCCAGAGCATCCTGAGCAGATCCTGCTTTGGCAGGGCAGGTTTGCAGCCAGCCCAGAGCATCCTGAGCAGATCCTGCTCTGGCAGGGCAGGTTTGCAGCCAGCCCAGAGCATCCTGAGCAGATCCTGCTTTGGCAGGGCAGGTTTGCAGCCAGCCCAGAGCCTGCCAGCCACAGCACAGCTCCAGTGCAGCTCTACCTTGTCTCTTCCTCGGTGCCTGCTGCCAACTTCAGCAGGCAGAGCCAAAGGCTGACTCTCACCCCCTCCAGAGCAAAATCCCATCCTTCACACAAGTCATGCACTGGTGAGGGGGGTTTACAGCAGTGCTTGTGCAGCCCCTACCCAACACATGCTGTTCAGATTTTCCAGGGCCATCAGTAGATAGAGTCATTCCTGCTCACCCCATCCTACTGCTCCCCTCTCCTTCCTCTCTCTCTGCACATCCACATGTTAAAATTAAGTGGGTCTTAACAGGTCCATAAGTGCAATACACCCAAGTGTTTCCAATTTACCCTCAGTGAACTTGAATGGAAAACATTTGAAAATGAAATTCTGGGTGAAATCTCACAGCACTGCTGCAGCATATGGAGCCAATTTCAAATAGCACTTTGATAATGTCATGATCTGTTAGAAAGTGTTCACCTTATACCAAAGATATTACAAACTCAGCTGCCTCACTCAGTGTATCTTCATCTCATGATCCATAAGAAAGCTATTTAGTGGATTGTGAAATATGAACTTTGGCCAGAGCTAATTTAGGAGAGATCGTTACACTAGTGATGGTGCAGCTTGTTTCTTCTGTGAGTTTTATATTATTCAACTGTTCACAGCTAGTAAATTCACATCTAATAAGCTGCAAAAGTTATCAGATGAAGCACAGCCCATTGTAATCCCCACATGAAGCAAATAACTGATAAAAAAATTAGTTCCAGCATGTGTTACAAATATTTTTGCAAACGGCATCTGATAAAGGAATTGGCTTTATTAGCAGCTAACTCCTTCACACAATGGAGAAAATGCAAAAATGTGTTCTATCTCCACAGGCCAGAGCATTTCTGAAGCACTGATGAGGAAAAAAATAGACTTAACTGGAAAGAAAAACACAAATAGACCACATCTCCTGGCAGGCACAGACCTTGGCACTGGGAATGCTGTGGTGGGAATATGCTGAAATAGAAGGGATTTGCAGGATGTAACAGGAAGGCAAAAAGGCATTTGTGCAATGACAACCTTGTCAAAGAGAGTAGTAAATTTACACCCCACTTTTTGAGACAAACCAAGAGCCAGTGACTCCCACCACGAGTCCACGTAACTCCTGGGTCTGTCCAAGGGCTGGCCCAGCAACCAGGGCAGATGTAAACACAAATCTGTGCTGGGGTTGACCTGTCCCCTCTGCCCAGGGCAGGGAGGATGGTGTGGAGCTGGGACTTGCCTGTGCTCCTCAGGAGATCCTGCAGTGTGTGAACAGCTCTTCAGAGCCTCTTCAGAGAGCCCACAGGAGCAAACAGCAACAACCAGGGGTTTACACCCAGGTCCTGGTATCATGCACCAGTGAGGATGCTCAAGGATGGATCTGAGAAAGATTAAACCATTCAGAAGAGCAGTGTCCAGCAGTTGTCTGGGGCTAAAGGTGTATTAGAAACATCCACATATGCAGGGACTGCTCCAAGCACTGAGCAGATTCAAGGGAAGGCACCAGGTATGTGTAGAACCAGGTGAATGTGCTGAGAATGAGCACTGAACTATCAGTGCTGAGCCCTGGGAACTTCACTCATCTTTTCTCTCACTTTCACAAACTTTCACCATTGTTAGAGGCAGCTGGGATAAGAATGAAAAAAGGTATTTCTAGTTTTAACCTTCAGGAAATCAGTGTTAAGCCTCATACTAGGGACAGCCTCATACACCAGATGAAGCTTCTACCACCAGAGATGGTAGAAATTGTGCTCAGATTTTCTTTCCCCTTCTCGAAGTCAGCCCTCAGCCTGCAGCAGGGCCAGAGGTTTCTCAGGTATCAGCAGGAGCAGCCCCTTTCCTCTGCCTCATTGCTCCTTCACTCCAGCAGCAATTCCTCTGCCTCTGAAGTCTGTCAGCTTTTCTTGCCAAAGAGAAAGGAATGACAAAAGCATTCAAAGAAAAAGAAAAACAGAGAGATCCCAAGCCTCATGTGTGACATAAAGCAAACAATTCACATGATCTTTATTTTTGTAACCCTCATCCTCCTCTCACCCTCATGCCTGTTGTTATCACTCAGCATGTTATTGTTATTACTTCAAATTTGTTTTTAAAAGTGCCTATCCAGTGCTGGAGGTGCCTGAATACACACTGAAAATATACAAAACATATGTCCAACTTCAACCCTGCGTTCCCTGAGGTAGGGCTGCTCTCCCTGCAGTGCACTCAGCACACTTATAGCATGAACAAATTATGAACAATAATAATAAAGAATAACTTGTGCCTATTTATCTGTTTGGTCTATGAAACTGATCTGTCAATGACCCTGAAAACTCTCGGTGACACACACCGTGGCGGAGTTAAAACCAACTTGCTCTTTCCATTAATTTTTTTCCAAAAGCTTGAGTCAAAATCCCAGGGTGGGTGACACAGGGCGACCCTCCTGCTTTTGATGTGAATGGGAAAGGATTTGTCTTTTTATATCAAAGCTAGCTGGGAAGAGGAGGTGGGTGGCCATGAAAGGGAAAAGCCATGAAATTATCTCCATTGGTTTATAAGAAACAGCCATTCGATGGGATTTTGGGAGGGGGAAACCTTGTGAAAAATGTGCTGGTGTGATTCCTCTGGAGGCCGGCACATCTGAGCCAAGGCTGGGATGGAGCAGGGGGGGCAGGAGAAGTTCTTCCCCTAATTGAGAACACACTTGTTTGCAGAGTTCAATGTCGGGAACTCCAACATTGTTTTGAAAAGACAGAGCACTGTGTAGGTGTCGGAATCCAGAGGAGGCAGAACAAAACCGGGTGGAAAAAGGCAGCTGTGATGATTTAAGTCTCTGAACACCTTCAGCCCGTTCCCTTCCTGTGCCCCACCAACCGGCCCAGGCTCTTGGCTGGGCTGGGAGAGGCAACCCTGGCTCCTCCTGACCTTCTCCAGCACCTTCTTCCTCCTGCAGCTGCCTCCTGCCTACACCCAGCCTGGGCCCCTGGGCTCCCACAGCCCCTCCTGGGCTGCTGCTGGAACAGAACACAAACCCGGGACACACAGCCCTAAAAGCCAAAACGCCCTTCACAAATCCAGGGAATTTTCATTACTAGGACAACGCTTCTATACATTGGTGGGAGTTCTGTCAAAAGACAGAATCCATGGAGAGAGGCTGAAGGTAATTATCATCCTCACATGTTTCAGACTTCAGTTGCTGCTGCTCTGCTGCAATGTTCCTGCTTTTGAGATCAACAGGTGAAGGCAAAGTTCTGCAGAACTCAGATCAAAGTTACCTAAATATCACCCTCATCTACTAGATGTCTTTTTAAATGCATTGCAACACTTGAACAGAGTAAAACATGCAAGAAATGAAAGTTCTACTCAAAGGTTATAATACTGCTAGTCCTAATCAATAAACTCATTGACTCAAGTCAAGGTACTGAACTAGGATTAGTTGTAAACAGATGATTGTTATTGAAAGCCAGTTATACTGCCCAGACATGGCCAGTTCTAATGAGCAGGTATGGCTGAACCAACTGAACTGGTACTGCATACCATTCTGATTAAAATATTCTATAATAATTCTATAATTATGATTCTATAATTTTTCCCCCTAAAATATGTAGTTTTGCCTGTTCAACAGTTATTTTCTCTTTACAGAAAGTAAACTCTCTTTTGTCATAGCTGAGCTGGCAGCAGACCAATGATACAGAACTTCTGACTTGGAGAGAGACAAGCAGGTACTACTGTGACAGAGGATAAAAGGCACAAGGCAGACAGCCAGGATCAGGCTGATGTGATGGATTCTTCTTCCTGAGTCTCTTTATCTCATCTTTTATGTCTTGGCTACCCTTAGTAAGAAATGTGGTTGCTCCTTCCCACCACTGTACCATTTCACCTCTGTTTTATCAGCAAAAGTCAGCCAGAAGAGAGGAAATAGGAAGGAGAACATTCTGACTGTGAAGATAATTAGCAGAGTTTTACATAATAAATTAAATGACTAAAGCTCCTAAAAGTCTCAGCTCAGGTGAGCCAGCAGAATACCAAAGGCTCAGGGACAGACCATTTTCTGTACAACACTGAAGGACAGAAATGCATCAGTCTCTGTGCTTTAATCACACCTTGGGGATCCCAGCAGGGACCTGGAGCTGGGCCATGAACCAGCACCTCTGGCATCAGCACATCCTCTGATCTCGTGCAGACACTTGTTGCCAACCCACGACACCAAACCCCACTTTCATTTAATTATTATAACACCACTAATGTGAATCTTAAAATTCTCAGGAAGGTTTTTTTTTTGCTGTATCTTAAAAGTTGCTATGCAGGAAGGGGAAATACTACGGGACCCAAAGACATGTTACAACTAGTTCTCACTTAATGTCATCGAGATATTTAGAAATAAAAAGCAGTATCACAAATTTCTGACATAAATATTCATTTATCTAGAGAGTTGGGAGAAAAGGCTGGATTATTTAGTTAAATGCAGCTTCTGGTATTGTCTTGTGGGTTGGTTTGGCTTGGAATCAAATTAGTATTTCAGATTCAAAACTTTCAGTCCAAAACCTGACATGTTTGCCCATCTCCTACAACCACTAATTTATGTTTTGTCAGTTAAAGGGCCAGAGTGTAAACAAGTTCAATGATTTTTTTTAGCTTGAATTTAAAAGCAGACAACATCTCACAATGTCTTTGCTAGGCAACTCAGTAACATATAGCATAACTGCCTGTTTCAAACAATGCATTCATGTAAAAAATGGGAAGAAAATCTATTTATGCCTAATCTGATTGCAAACGCTCTTGTTATGCTCAGATACAACAAGCAGATAGAGGTGTTGCTCTACTAACATTAATGAGGAGGTTATCAGTGTAACCAGGCTGCGGAGAGAGGGGTTGAAGTCAAGAAACTTCATCCAAACTTGTGGTATTTCAGCTCTGAATTTCTCATCCCCTTAGGGGTGAGGCTGAAGGATATGGAATCTGGATCTAGTTCTCAGTTTGTGGCTTGGTCTCTTTTCCAGTTCCCGCAGAAACATGTTCATCAAGATCTCCTGACATTTCTCTGCATTTTTTTTTTCTTTCTTTCAATGATAATTTGAAGCAAGCCCTGCCCTTTCCCCCATAACATCGTGCTTTTTACATCCCTGCAGCATGTAAACACTAAAAAATGCAAGCATAGCAACTCAGCAAAATACAGAGAAACAAATGTTAGCAGAACAGCCTTCCTCCACGATTTTATAGGAGTTCCACAGAGCTGGCACCGCACACGCAAAGCAGAGCAGAGTTACACAGAGACCAGAGAGTTCCTGTCCTGGTGAACAAAACCTCTGTGATTCTGGGCACTGAGATTACTGGATAGGAGATTTCAGTGCTGTCCCACCAATGAATCATTCTGCAACAGTGGGTCTTGTGTGCAGTGCTAATTATGGTGATTACAGACGTCGATGCCTTGAGAACGTGGGTAAAAGCTTCATGGGAATGGGTAGTTTGACTCCTAAAAAATTACCAGTCCTTTAAAAATTGCTCCAATAAATGGAAAATGTGGACGAAAAAATAGGCTCCCTTCCAAAAGATGGATTCAAAGCCCTGATACCTTTTATCATTGTTTCATCATAGCTAATAAAACTTCCATAATTATCTGAGGACACTGAAGCCTTTTATCTGTGATGAGTGACACAGCGCTGTGTGTCTGGAGTCAGAAAGGTAAATACAATACATGCCTGTGACAGCATCTCGGGAAACAAAAATAAACAGAGGTCTAGTTACAGATGAATACTGGCATAATCCTGAAATTGTAATTTCCCCTTCCAACCTGTGCACCTTCCCAACCACCAAAACCACCACTGCCCCTTCTACTTTAGCTCCCACCCAAGCTCCTGCAGAATGCACCCTCCAAAATACCTTTTTGTGTGTGTGTTTAATCACTAAAGTAGCCTCATCATTTAATCAAAAGCCCCTGCTTTAATCAGTGATCACCTTCCACTCCAGGCCCACAAGAACAGAGAGCATTCCTCTGTAACAAGCCTCCCTCCTGAAAAATGAGGGATTGTGTAGACACTGAAGGCTGAAATTCTCCCCATTTGCCCCAAGGGATGCCAAGTGCAGCTCAGACAAGTACAAAGGGAACCTGTTCTTGCTGCTTTTCAACTGTGCCTCTACTTAAATTGCCCCGGGGGTTTCACGTTTCATTCTCCTAAGGTTACTGTCTCAGGCTTTTCTGTAGAAAACATTAAGGATGTAGGCCTTGCTTTAAACCAGTTTCCCTGGGAATAAGGCTGGGCTCATAATCTTACAGTAACAACTCACATGTTTGGTATTGTCCCTGTTCCATGCATGAATCACACAGCCAGGTCTTTAGAAAGAGCTCCTAATTTAATTTATTGAGATATATATACACACATAAACACACACATACCCATGGAATGGAAAGAAGTAAAATCAAATAAAACCAGCACTTTGTGCAGTACTGCAGAAAGACTTATAATCTTAAAATTTCATGTTATTCTTAGACTTTTCATTAGAATTCTTGCCACAATCTTCGAAGGCACAAGCCAGTAACAGATCTTGTGCAGGGGGATCATTTGATCCACTGTTGAAAAGCTGCCATTTTGGAGTGGAACAGAGCATCTGGTTTACACATTAGAATAGTTGGGGACATGAAATGAGGGTTCTTATAACCACCTGAAGCAGTAAAGGAAAATGCAGGTAAAAGGAATTTTAATTTGCTGAATCCCTACACCAAGAGCCCTGGGAACACCGATGGATAAAGCTCTACTGCTGACGTTTTGACTCTTCTGACAAGCCCCAAAATCATTTCATCTTGCCTCTAAAAGATGTTCTCACCTAGCTCAGCTGAAGACCAAGTCTCCTGAGGCTGTAGAACTGTTCCAGGTTTAAGGAGGGACAAGTGACAGCAGTGTTGGCCATGGTGGCTGTCACTGGAGCTGGGCTGGATCCCGTGTGTGACTCAGGGACACCACGGCCTTTCTTACTCTGATTCTTTTTAAAAGAAAAATTAGGTGTTTGTGAGACAGAAGAAGAGAGAAAATGGATTTTCAAGGGTGGGCAGGGTGCAGACTCTTGTTTCCCTCCCCTCCCTCCCCTGCTCTGACAGACCCAGTCTCTCTCCCCCTGAACATGATGCTCCCACAGCACATCCCGTAACTCCAACTGGAAAAGGCTGCTGCTCCCAGCACGCGAGAAGATGAAGAAAAAATGACACCCCAGCCTGCTCTGTCACCACACAGAGATGATAAATCCTGGCTGAGGTGATCCGAGACATTTCCTATGGTCTCCAGCAAATTCAGCTGGATCCCAGGGCCCTCACTGGCACTGGCACCGTGTCCCAGCCAAATAAAGGGAATATTGCCAGCACTGGGAATATTGGGAATATTGCCTCTCACCCAGCAGATGTGCAGCTCTCACTGCTGCTGCAGATACAATATAATCCATGTGCAGGGGATGACTACAATTTAATGTACACCAGTTGTAGCACAGAAATCTAAGCCACCACGCAGAGCTGAAATCATGGGCTGGTGCCATCTGTGTGTAATTGTCAGGGTTACGTTTTCCATTACATTTTCTGCTGGAGGAAGGGGAGGATATACAACTGGGTAGCAATCATAACAGTCAGGGCTTGCAAAATATCAGTCAGAAATCACACTTTGGTTTGCTAAAGGGGTGATTTGCATTTCATTCTGACACGTCAGAGCGGTCTATTTCTAAACAATGTCAGAGAAAATGAGATGAAATTCAATTTTTATTCCAAATATTGTAAAGCAATAGGCCAAACAGATGGACAGGTATGGCATGACTTCATCTGTGGCATGCTAAGCTTGGCCATGGGCCTACAGAGCACAAATGTTTCAGCAGTCCTCAGGGGTTAACAGGCAGCACGTTCAGCAAGGCCCAGAAATTGAAAGATCCAGCAACTGTTGCTTTTTTACTTTAACCCTGCAAGAGGCTGCTAGGCTGGGAAAGCAGCTAGGTAGACTAATCTGCTTGGCATTTTTAAAGGAAAACTTCAGAAAATGTAATTGCAACAGCTGAAAAACAACCCAAAAGACGTTCAGCCTGAAATTATTTCTTCTGCTGCACGTGCTTTCTTGGAAAGTGAATACTTAAAAAGACACTGAATACTCCTTATAGATAAATGATTATTATATCAAGACTCTGCCAAGTCTTTATGCATGCCCTAAAGAATGCTCTAGGAGATTACAAGTAGAAATTGAGGATGCAGTTGCATGAGTGTTTTCTGTAGCATCAAAGCCACCTAAAAAGGTCCTGGTGGACTCCACAACCTCCACACCCTCCATGCCCTTGTCCTCCAGTTCACCTCTGGAGCACCAAGTTCCCTCAACCTCTGCTAAAACCCAGCCTTGAACAGAGTGCTTTCCTTCTAGAATCCCTGATGGCATTTGCAGCTCTTGCAAGAGAGTTCTACACGAGGATCTGCACAGAAAATAAGTTTTAAGTATGTTTCTGCTGTGTATATTTACCCAACAGTCGTCAGTTATACTGATGAAGCCAATAATTTTCCAGGCCCCTCTAAAGTTTGCCCAGGTTTTGTGAGGACAATTTTTTTCCTGTGAGCACTTCTCTGTAAAACCTGAGATTTGCATCTGATCTTTGCACTCGTAGCCAGAAAAGGGGGAAAAGAAAAAAACTACCCAAGCGCACAAACCATGAGCTACAAACTGTCCGTGCTGTTTGACATAAAGACTCTGGGATAGTCCAAAACAGGGATTAATTTCTTCAAAACTCTGACCTCTGGCAATCCCCTCAGGTCTGGAAATACCAACACTCCAGGAGGGAGAAGTTCTGCAAAGCATTCACAGCCCAAAATCACAATATACCTGTCCTGTACGCCCGCTCTCCAACGTCTGTCAAGATGAGCATTGTGGCCAGGGTGCTCTTGGAGTCAGAAAAGTCCACAACAAACACTTTTACAAACATTTGCCCATCCATCACTCTTCAGAACAAAATCTCTGGCAAAACTGTTGGCGACAAGGCCTTGATGGATGGGGACAGGATGCCTTTCCAGTGAAATCCAAGAATTTCAGTTTAATTCTTTTAACTGTTCAAGTGGCTTTTTGAGCAAGTGATGCTCGTGAGATACTACAGAAAAATAAGTTTTGTTATGTTTAGGTTAAAAAATTATTAAGCACCCTCCTAGACTCATATATACAGGTAGAAAACCCTAAACAACCCAGGCCTCCAGCGTGTAAGGGTTAAGCTCCTGTCCCCGTAATGTTTGGCTGTTAAATGCTTCCAGAGAGCCTGGAACTACAACTGGGCACTGCACACTCCAACACTGGCAGACAAGTGTTGCTTTAGGCTTAGAAACACTGTCTTTTCACTCCTGGGACCTGGGTTTATTCCAGCTTAATCCAGCTACAAATTGTTGTCTTGCAAAGCCTGCAGCTTCTTTTAAATGCCTCCCTCCTCCTGGTAGGCTATAATTACCAGCAATTACCATTCTTGTTTACCAGGGGCCATTTCTGAGTGGTGTCAGTGTGTGTGTGTGTTTGTGGAAGAGATGGAGCCTTTATGAAAAGCTGCACGAACTGACCCAATGCCCTTGGGAAGGATAAGACAAATTGGCGTGGAAAACTGAGAGATCTGAATCATCCAAAGGGGAGTTGAGTATTAAAACAAAGCACAGAAATAAAATATCTGGGTTTGCTTCATTTCTTTGGAAGACCTACCACAGAGTTGTTTCCCCCACCTGATGTAAATAATTGCTTCTGCAATCCTCAGCCATTCAGAGGCTGTTGTGTTGGAGCAGTTGCTGGATGATAAAGTGCTTTGGAGATAAGTTTATATAAAGAGAAATTAGACCTATCCTGCCAGAACAGTGACTCAGCCTAATGTGTGAGTTTATAGGCTGCCCTGGTCTCGAAAATCATCCTTCAAGTCTTGGCAGCAGGCACCAGGTGAACATTGTGTTCTTCACATGGAGCATCAAGTTTCTGGGGCTTTGGCTGTCTGGAACACGTGCTTGGGGAGGTGCTGCTGCATGGGCAATTAAACCCTGCTCTGCCTGCAGCAGCAAAGCCCTCGGAGTCTCTGGGCTGTTTGGTGCCTTCAGCAGCTGCAAAGATCCTTCAGAAACAAGCCCAGACTCTGAGGAGATGCTGCATCCCCCAGGAGCATGACTCTCTGGTGTGTGAGAGGAGCTTGGAGTGCTGCCAGATGAGAGGCAGGACAGAAGGAGGGTGTCTCTGACACACACCAAGCCAGACTCGCAGAAGTGAGCTGGCTGCATGAGCCACAGCTCCAGGGAGAGAGGGCACAACGTGATGAGGAGCTGCTGTGAAGGCCAGAGGAGCTGCTGGCAGCTGGCTGGCAGCAGGAGCGTGCTGGGGACACCTGGCCATCACCTCTTGCTGTGAAACCAGCAAAACATTAGAGCAGGAGGGGACCAGAGCAGGTGCTGCCGAGCCAGAGCAGTCCTGTCAATGCTTGTGACACTCACAATCCTGTTTCCTCAGTGGGAGTGCTGCCTCATAGGTTTTCTGTTGTCTAAGACAGTGAAATGTGCCCTCTGCTCATGGCTCAACATCTCCTGCAGACCAACAGGCTGACTTCTGTGTCAAGAAGGAAAACAGGCAGTGATAGAAGAGAATTCTCAAATTAATGAGTGGAAGAAGGTGAAGCAACTTTTCTGCTTCATGAATTTATGTCTGTCCTATATTTAAACTCCTTTTTGTCTTTCAAGTAGCAAACCAGAGGCTGATAAAACCATTTTAGGAGTGTGGCAATAAACTCTTTTCTGTGAGTCTCTATACTGAGGTTTTTTCTTTTCTGTAAAATCTCAGTATCTGAGACCCCAAAACTCAGGTGACTGAAAAAAGAGGGAATAAATCCACATGTGACTGCCACATGTGACTGGAGACAGTGCACAAGTACATTAAATTAGCTCCCCATGGTCCTTAATGCCAGCACTGGGATGCTCAGACCCATCTGCACCCATTGGCACCTCCCTGGCATCAGTCTATTGCTTTTTTTAAAATTCCCTTTTCCCTAAAGGCCTAGGAACCTCTCTTCAGTGCTCTTCTGCCCCTACAGCTTCTGGGAAAGAAAATAATAAATTAAACTTTGGTGAACCACAGAAATACTTTACTCACAAACTCAAGGAACTTTTAATTTCTCCTACATATCCACTCATGCTATTGTTCCTATTTTCCTTCCTTTTCTCCTCACCTATGAGCTACACACAAGACTGGCAGTACTTTAACCTCCAGTTCTTTAACCTCCTCTGGGGAGGCTGCCCTGAGTGCAGGAAGGCAGAAATGCAGCAACTGCTCCCACTGGAAGATCACAAGTCACAGCAGCAGGTGCTGAACCCCCTGTGACAATGATTAATGCCCACACTGGGAACAACTGAGCTCATCTACAATCTTAGTGCATATTAGCAATATAATATTTATTTTTAATTTACAGTAGTGCAGAAAAAAACCCCCTCACATCCCTTTAATGTGCACGACAAGACAAAAACATGCAAAATAAGAGGAATTTGGGACTCAATTTGGATCAATAGTATTTCAGAGCCTGCTTCAACACCCTTTGCTCACATGACATGAGGCTCATTTTCTAGAATCCTTGACATGGTTAAGCAGTCAGGTTGTGAAGCCCTTTAAGAAGTTTTACTCTCTGCAAAATCAAAACATTTTTTTGGCTTCTGCTACAAATTTTGAATGGATCCATGCATTGTGCCCACGCCAAAGGCTCACCGTGGATTTACAAGTCCATGAGAATTCCTTTGTCCCTTATTGTTTCTACTTGTCTTGAAGGACAATCAAAGGTCACCTTGAGATGAACTGCTCAGCTCCAGCTTGGTTTGGGGTTTGAGCCACGTGGGTGTTTTCAGACATGGAGGTATAAAGAAAGCTCTGAAGAAAAGACTTCATTCAAGTCATGAGGGGAGAGAATGTAATGGGTTTAAAAATGTTACACTGCAATTTAAAGATTAGAAAAGTGTAGCTGTGAGGCATGCACTGAAATAACAACAGGAATGCTAATAATAACAAAAAATAATAATAAGAAGGACACAAATGGGAATGCCAATGTGCATGTAGGAAAACATTACCAAGCCGTGGAGTAGCAACCTGAAAATTTGAAACAGAAGAAGAAAAAAAGCTCTAGATCTGCAGCAATATTTGGCAAGCAGAATTTGGCACTTTGGACTCAACATGCTTTTCTAGTTAAGAGTGCAAACGACACTGTTTGTACCAGAGGGGGATGACTCTTAGGGATGCAGCTGGAGGGAGACTAAGACTCTCCTGAACTGCCATCTGGCTTTTCAAGTCTGCCTGGAGAGAAAAGCATTTTCCTGTGGCTTAAATCATCTCCTGTCCCCTCTCTCCTGCCACTGCCACTTCCCTGGATCTCCCCTACTCTTTTTTTTCTCTTGGCTGAAGGGAGAACACTGGGGTGAGTTTGAGATAACAGCTCAGCCCAGTTGTTGTCACTTGGCCCCCCAGAGAGTGGCAGTGCCTTTCAGACACTCCTGTTCCAAAAGCACAGGTTGCTGTTGCCTCACAAAGAAAGAGGTGTTGTAGCACAGCACCTTCCTCACCCAGAGCTCACTGACTCCCACACATCTCAGAGGCCCCCAATCAGATAACCATGAGAACATCCATGTTCCAGCTATAGTGCCCCAGAACTGTGGTTTTGTCTTTTGAGCTTGAGCACATCACAGGTTGGAAAGAGCTTTTCCAGCAGGTGGAAGATGCAACAGAAGGTGAAGTAATTCCATTTTTCAAGTGTGGGGTGTAGGTGAACCCAATTACAGAGCAGAAAATTCGGCTGTGATGTCGTCGTTACAAAACCCTACTGCAAGTGCAGAGGAGGGGACTCCTCAGCGTTGTGGTGAGAGCATGAAACACCCCAAGAAACAACCCGGGTAACTGCTCCAACCATGGAAAGGAAAAGCCTAATGGGAGTTTAATAAAATAACACAATCTCCGCAGCAAAAGGCCGGAGGTGTTTCATAGGCAATGTAATGCTCAAAGCACCCTTCCCCAGCCCCAAGAAAAACCGTGCGCTGCAGCAGCGCTGGGAACTCGCTGCAGTGGATTTTCCAGAGTGCAGAGAGCCAAGAATAATATAACATCACCAGGCAGACTTCAAAGCCCTGCTCCTCCACTCACTCGCTGCTCCTGTGCATCCCCCCGGTGCCAAAGCACACAGGGATCGAGGGCTCTGCTCAGCAGCTGCTCGGGATGTTTGACACGTTTCCCAAACTCTTACAGCACTTGGAAAAGAACTTTCCAATAGAGGCAGTGCTTGGGTCGTAGCATTTACAAGAACCAAAGATAAAAACAAGAGGGAGTTTTGTTTATTGATTGACTGACACAATTTGCAGATATTTCCTGGAAAAAGGCATCGCGGTAATTGTGCAGAATATTTTCCTGTGGGACTGCAGATGTTCACAGAAGCACAAGGGGAGACTTATTGCTCTAGAAGGGAGTAAAGTCATTTTGGGAACCATCTACAGATCATGACAACAAAGACTCACTAACTCAGTGCATTAATTAATATGAGCTTCAGGTTGGCAGAGCTGAAAGCATCTTAATTTAAGATCAACTCTGTTTTCAGAGACAATAAATTCACACTCCAGCTACAAAGACTTCAAGAAATGAGAACACTTGGTAGCACACTGTGTGAGCATCATATTGGCAGAATAAAGATTTCCAATGAAAACTGAAGACCCAAACATACAGAAGTGTAGCTGAAATCCTCAACTCCTGTGCTAGACCTGTAAGTACCAAATTTTCCAAGGTTTAAGGGTGTGGGGTGTGGAGGGCTGGGGAAGGGTGGCAGTGGCCCTGCAGAAGGGTCACAGGGCTCTGGGTGCTGCCCTGGCAGCCAGGATTTCAGAGTGAGGTCACTGCAAACCCACACAGACGTAGGTTTTGATTTGCAGATTTTTAACAAAGCCCAAAACCTAAACCAGATATGAGCCAAGATCATGAATTTTCCCTTGGGTTGTCATGACTCTTTTTAGTTGACCAAGTTTTAGAAATGTGTCTGAAACTGTGTGGGAAAGGAAAGGGCCAGAACCCCTAACCTACAAAAGCACCATGAGCACTACCAGGCCCAGCTGCTGTTCTGCAGCCTCCTGAGGCTGCCTAATGAATCAGGGCTGAATTCACAATCAGGAGCCAGGTCACTGCCACCGAGTCTGGATGGACATAACAAACCAATCACCCTCATTATCCCCACCACCCAACCCCAAATATCTCAGATAATTGGATGGGAAGCAGCTTGCATTAGACTGGGGCTGATCTTTTTTTCAGGTTTAAGAAAAGGTAGCATCAAACACTCATTCTCACCCACAAATGCCACACGTAGCCAGCAGCATGAGCTGGCAGGGGTGCTGGAGATTAGCTGAGCTTCCAAAAGGCAGCACTTCCAAAGATCCCATTTAGGCCATTGAGGTCACACCACTCCTTATGTTCCCTGACAACAAAACCGGGGCAAGGGAAACTGATCTTGGATCTCATTTTGGTTCATTTTGGTTGTTTTGCCCGTTTTCATAGGGGTTTATAACTTGGCAGTAACCTTGGGAGCTCTGGGTTGCATGTAACACATTAAAGGCAGAGAGCACATTTGCTGAACAGAAGTTCACCAAGGATAACATCTTTTAATATTAAAGCCACCGATAAAAAAGTGAAATGCACTAAATAATAGAAGCCATATGAGCTGAGGCTAAAAACCATGGTCCTTGGAGGTGCCCTGATGTTCCCACCAGCTCTGCCACTGGTGTTTTTTATTCACCAGCTTCCCTCAGCTGTAAAACACAAAGTGGTTCTCATGCAACGAAACTGATCTGGATTTAATAGGTCTCAGGGTTTAAAATGCTCTAAACTTGTAAGCCATACACACACACCACTGAGGCACTTTCAGTTTTGAATAGACAATAAGTGACATTCATTCCATGTGTGACAATTTCCAGTGGCATTTTAGAGAAACCGAGCCACTGAAGGCATCAAGCCTTGAGGGACAACTAAAAGCTTGTAGCATGAACCAGTGTGATTAGGAATGAGCATCTGGCCTCTGCTACATTGTTAGGGGTTTTCTGAGAACAAAGAGTTTTATCAAGCACAGGAGAATAAAGTTGTGTGGCTAAAAGTCACGTGGATCCTTCAGCTTGCTCAGACAAGGGATGGCCCAGGTCCTGTTTGCAGCTACTGCTCCTGAAAGACCTTTGAAGGACCTGCTCAAGAGCTAAAACGTTTCCCACTCACATCAAGAGGGCAAGAGAAGAGGAGCAGCTCCAGACAAGAGGCTTTTGAGCTTTAGAACATGCCTTAAAAACCACAGGAGCTGTGATCATCCTTTCCTATGAGTGGGACCACAGACTGCACCATCCTCACTGCTGACCCCGTTCTTTCCATGCTGTGATCTCCTCAGAACCCTGAAATCTCAAAACTCTTCTCTCAGTCTAACAAATAACTCCAAGTGATCCCAGAGCCCTTCTGACACTTGTCCTTTAAAGCCTTCCTTTCTCTTTAGGCACTTTGGAGCTGATAAACTGTAGCTTTCCCTGCCCTGAACATCTCACGGGTGTCCAGTTTTTTAAGATTAACCTGTTCTGAAGTGTGTTTTGATGGTATTCCTTCAGAAAGTACACATTAGTGACTTGTGTGTAAATAAAGATTGATTTTACTTCAAACAGCAAATTCAAACCCCATATACTTGAGATACAACTTGCCCTCAAAATTAATTATCTACACATGTCCAGCTGGAATTTCACTTTCTTCACACAGTGTGCTTAAGCATAATATTCACCAAAACAATTATTTATACCACAGACTGGAATTGCTTGGGTAGAACAATGAGAATCTTTTAAAAAACATGTTTTTAAAGATAAAGCCAACAAGCTTTTCAGCTTCAAATTTAGGTTTTGCAATAAAAGACATTCTACAAAACATTATACCTTTGGAAATGCTTTAAAGAAATAAATTGAATTTAGAAAGTTCATAGTTATTTTTGTGAAGGGAAATGTGGTGGGGAGTTTGGATTCAAGATCGCACGACATCGTAAGTCTTGGAATACTTGGGATTCTTGAAAGACAGTGGAATTTCCAGAGGACTAAAAGAAAGCTGGTGGTGTGCCAGTTTTCTAAAAAGGGTAGGTTGGGCAGTCTGGCAAAGACAGCCTGGTCAGCCTCGCTTCCCAGACAAGAAAATAAAGGCATAACAGCAACTGGTTCAACCCATGGAGCTCAAAGAGGATTGATAATTAATCCAAATCAATAGAGGTTTACAGAACACTGTTTTGGCTGAACATCAGCAAAATCTGCTTACTGAGAAGTGACAAAGACAAAATCAACATGGTAGATCCTAAGAGGATTTAAAACTGGTTAAATGGCATTTGTCTGCATTTAAATGAGGAGTCAGAAATGTACCTGCCTGTTGGAACCCTGGAAACTGAGAATTTGGGACTTTCTGTGCTGTCAGGCACAGACCCTCAGGAAAACACTAAATTTGACTTGAGGCTGAGGAAAAGGCTTCCAACATTGAGTGATAGCACAGGGGTTCTGGGTAGTTGGGATAGAAGTGTGTTATGTCACAGGGTGGAAAGCTTAGAGTTTAGGTTTTAGTATAATGTAATATATATGGAAGCAAGATGGAGCAATCTAAGTGTTGTCTGGGTTCTTCTTCCTCCTTCTCCATGGGGTAGGGTGATTTTTTCTTATTGGTTAGTAAAGTCCACAGTGCAGAATATGGGGATTTGTAATTGGGTAATAAATAAAAATAATCTAGGTGTTAATTCATGGTTGGACAGACAGCCCTTAAAAAAGTCAGCTGGAACAGAGAAGTAACCATTTTGTGTGGTAAATTAGAATGTAGCAGAACTCACAGCCTGTGAGCCCGTAACACAGATAAGAACTAATAAACACTGAAATCCAAACTCGATCTTTGGCTCTCTTGTGTGATTCAATCCCACCCCCAGCAGAAAAAAACCCACGAAAAGCCTTACACCTGCCCACTGAACCCCAAAGCAACTGTGAGACTGCATCAACACATTCTATTGTTAACTGGAGGAAACAAACAATAAACATCGACCAAAGATGGGTGCAAAGAACACGGTGGCAGGAGGCAGGAAGGGGTTGGTCACTGATGGTGATCTGCACCACAGTGGGAGCTGAGCAAGAGCAGCAGCCCCAGTGCAGCCAAATCTGTGTCAGACACAGCCTCCAGCCCTCCTGCAGGAGCTGCCCTCTGCTCCACAGCCACTCCACAGGCACTGCAGGGATCCCACTGGGTAACCTGACAACCAAGAACTCCCAAAGGTGGAATATCCCATATGGGAAGTGTGGTTACTTCATCTCTGGGTATGGTACTGGTGCAGGCACCACCCCAAAATTTGGTATCGACAAAATCTGCCTTAATCTTAATTCAGTTTGATTCAGGATTAAAAACTAAGCTTGTTCTGGGTAAAGAAGTCTAGGAGCAACATTGGTTTAATTTATTAAAGAGAGGATTCTGTGCTAACTTTTTAGGTACCTAAAAAAGTAGAAGAAATCCAAGAAGAGGAACATTTCAGTCCAGAGACAAGAATGCTTTCAAGTCCAGTGGGCACAAATACAGAGTAGGAGTTAAGGAGCAAATTTAGACACTCTGGTTACCAACTATTGCAATAAGTGAAGACAGACTGTGATGAATCAGTGGAAAGATTCTGTAAGATCAGGATTCTTCCTGTTCAACAAGGATTAAGCCTTGTGATCCATAACTGCTGTACATGACCACAGGAGGCCACTTTGGGCTACAGTCTTTATAATCTGTAAGTCACCAGATAATATCACCTTCCCAAATCTAACAAATGGCAGAAATGCACAATCCAGCCACATCAGAGGAGCAGGGTAAACAGGGCAGAGGCATCAAGGCTGGCATGGTTATTATTAATAACTGCTTTTATTAATGTGCAACCTGGCCTGTGCCTCCCCGTGTCTACATGGAAATGCTCTGTGCCATCAAAGCAAACCCAGTCTGAGCACTTTCCATTGTCAACATTTGAGCAAAATAAAATTTGATATTACCTTCAAGAAAAAACAACATGACATGATTTAAATATTCATATTTTAGTAATTCAGAATGTTTTTTATTACTAACACATGTAAAGAAAATATTGCAATGTTTATGCGAATATCACATGCTTTAATAAACAGTGATAGAAGTTCATATTTGTGCTCATTCTTGTCTCTAGAACAAACCTCCTGTGACCTTTCTGGGATGCAGAGCAATTTAGACCAGTGTTTATGAAGTTCATAGTTACCTAACAGCTTTGAGCTGGTATGAAGGCACTTGGTGCAGAACAGGGACTTCATAAATTTTCATGAAAGATCAAAAGAAAAGAGGAAAACAGCCAGCACCAAACAGGCACACACATAATAGCAAATAACAAGGCTGAAGCTGTGGTGACCAACGCTAATCCAAGGGCTTGGATGTTGAACTCTTATTCTGAGTGCCCAGAGAGGATGGAGTGAGGACCCTAACTTGGAATTTCCTGGCTGTCGTCAGTTCTGTTACAACCGTAACTTGTTTCAACATGTTTTCAGCTTTTAAATTTTTCCCCTCCTCCTTAATATAGTCTAAACTAGACATAAAATGGAAAAAATGTACTATTTCCACTGAGCACTGATGCCTTTGACATCTGCTTCCAAGTGTTATTCATCACCACACAGCGCAAGAATCTGAGAGCAAGTACAAGGTATCTTCTGGAAAAAGTGAGTCCCTGAGATTGCTTCTCATAACAAAGCCTCCCTTTCCCCAAGGAATTGCAGCTCTTGGATGCCCACAAAAGAAAAGCATCACAGCCCACCTGCAGTCCTAGCAAGCAGTAGCATTAGCACTGCTGATTTTAGGGTCAATCCTCCCACCCCACAGATGGCAGACGGGATGTTCCTTACTCCCTTTTTTCAAGCATAGTTTCCAGTATTTTTTTTTTAAATCTATTTTTTCCCATCTCACAGTGACATAATTTTATGCTCATGACAGCTTTTACATGGAAAGGAAAACACCAAAGAGAATTTCTGAAAGGATGAAGGTCCTGATGAGCATGTCTGTCATGAACCTGGTGGCCTTGGGAAATGCACTTTTGTGTCTGCAGCAGCAAGCAAGCAAATACTACAGAAGACATCTACAACTGTGAGTTTGGGTTCCATCCCTACAGAATAGGGTTACAAATCCTCACAGCATCAAACTCTTTACATGGAAAGTGCTGATGAAAATGCAGTAAGAAGAAATTTGGGGCTAATGTTGCCAGCAGGTTCCCATCTAAATCACTGGGATAACTGCCATGCTACTGCTAATAACAAAATGAAGGGAAAAAATGCCACTTTTACTGGGAACAGAGGAACAATGGCTGGGCAAAATCACAAGTACAATTAAGTTTTTTCTGTATCAAAAATTCTATGCAGAGTATAATAAGATGGGTGTTAATGGGTCCCTTTCCAGGTCTCTTCTGTTTTGCTAGATACATTTGAAATAACCAGCAGCTGGGATGGCCTCTGTTGATATTGGTCCATCGTGGCTCCATCAAGAAGGAACTGTTTATAGCTAACACTATTCTCCCTTTGAAATCTCCTCTGCTTTCATACAAACTGAATTGTCCTTTGTTGAGTGCAGACAATTAAGGGTGATTCACATAAAAAAAGAAAATCTGACTCTGCACAATTATTTTTTCTCTTGAAGAAACTACTTGATTGCATGCTAATTCTAAGCATCATTTTAAAGGGGTAAATGACAGGAAAATTAAGGTTGCAGTGGTGTTTCTCACTGATTTTTACTCTCTGTACAGAGTTGTTGTTACATGAAGTTTCTGGCTTCATACTTTGACAGCAAAAGCAGGGAGGTGCAGGAAGAGGTGTGGATCTCCTTTGCCATCAGCAGCACACGGAAACCAAGGACGTTCAGGGGGATTTTATGTATCTTTTAAATACCAAGTATCACAAACAAGTGATGGCAATTACCACTGGTAATTTCACAGCTCTTCACTTGCTGATGTGCACAGCAGTGAAATGAATTTGGACAATTTCTGGGACTAGTCATAAGTCAAGCCCCAAGCCTGTGAGCAGCTCTGGTTTCACACTGGTCCTGTGTGTGACACTCACCAACTGCACTGCCAAGGGCTACAGAAATCCAACCAGTTATGCTCAATGTCACTCTTTTGAAAGAATCTGGGCTCTGACCTGGGGTGCAAATTAACTTCAGCATGCTCTCTACAAAGTGTTGACATGGAGACATTACTTAATTCGTGTACAGCAAGGGTGACTTGTATGGATCATTTAGGTCTGTCAAAACAAACTCTTCTGTGACTAAGGGCTTGCTCCATATGAGCTCTGCTTGCAAGATTAAGTTCTTGGGGAAGAAACCAGGAACCTGTTGCTCATACATCTGGGGAACAGGTCAATTTCAAATCCTTTAGTGTGTTTTTTTTCAAGAAGATATTTCATAAATATTTTAAAAAGAAAAAAGTGAGGCTGTTATAACAAAATCGTTATAGCTGCACTCTGAGCTGAACAGACTGGTCAAAAAGAACAACAGCCACCACCTATGCCAGTGCTCATTGTAGGGATTCATTCTCCTTCGTATTAATTTTGAAATGAAGCAGTTTATTTATCTGTCACTGTATTTGTTTTATTTATTTATCACGGTATTTGCTCTCCACTCAGGAATAACAACTCCCTGTGCTGGAAATCCAAGTGTATTCCATTAGCCCTGGTGCTGCACTGACAGTGGCTGAATTCTGAACAAGCTGCAGGCCAGGGACAGGTGCTTAAGGACAACTACTGGAGTCAACACTGAAAAATATTTGATATTTTAAAGGGCAGAAACAGGAGGATTTAATGTTTTGCAGTGAGCAGCAGAAGGTTTCTCCTCTCCCACAGCAAACACAACCCTCCTGCTAACAGTTTCCAGGCAAACACCTATGAGTAAAGCTCATTCTAAAGTACTGATAAAAGGTTTTTCTAGAAGACCTTTTCAGATTTGAATAGAAGAAAAGGTGCTTGGCAAGGTGACTAAACGTGGCAGCACATAGAACAGACTGGGAATTGGCATATTTAGTGAATATTGACAAAAATTTTGGATCTAAGCCCACAGAAAACTCACTTTGGTCCGGGCCACATTTCAAGGAGTAGGGGAAAAATTCACATAAATAAGTAAATAAAAAACTGGACCAGACTAGCTGGTTGATGTTTTGGTTTTTCTCCCAGGAGACCCAGGTTGGTGATGACCCTTTGACAGTGGAAATCCCTTGTCTCAAACACAGCTCTGCATTAAATCCTCCAAACAAGGCATTGCAGTGGCTTGAAATGCCCCTTGGCACACACGTATGCATCACACCCAGGCCAGCCTGCAAAGGCCAGAATTCCCCTCTGGCTGTAGAGAAAGAGTAGAGACACATTTGCTAGAAATAACTGTATTTTGCTTATTAAGTCAGGTGTCCTCCTGGTTTTGATACCTTTAAATATCCACTCCTACTGCACAGTTTAAATTATACAGGTCAGTGACTTCCTAATGGATACAGCACAGATCTAACAACAGGCCTTGTTTCCTGTCCTAAGAAAAGTGAACATCATTCTGGACTATTAAGTTGCCTATAAAGCACAGCTGGACAAAAATGAAAACTTTCTTCATGTTAATGGAGAAATTAAATCCATTAATGCCTTTTAATGGCAATGTGATGTTTCATTTCTGCACAGACTCGTTATATAGTTTACAGAAAATGCAGCTTACCCCCAAATGTGGTGCTAGAACAGCTCTACACAATTTTAACAGGAGTTTATCCCAACAGGATTTTGAAATCTACAACAATGGAGACTCTCCTTCAAGAATCTCTTCCAGCGAACAATTATCAGTATTTTAACAAGTTTCAAAAATGCCTGTATCTGGAATTCTCTTACCTGCTGGTTTTTATTGTTTCTTTGCTTAGAGCAGTGTGTTCACTGCCTTCCTCTTACAAACAGCCCAGCATTTCCTCCCCTCAGCCACCCCTCTCTAAACCACACACCCACAGTGCTGCAGCAGCTCCCCAGAGCTCACTCACACCCACATTTCTGACCCGTGCTCTTCTCAGATCACCTGCTGCTCCCTAATTTTATTTTTTTTTTGCCATGAATATTTTTCATGCTTATGACACTTCTTTGCCAGAGACAAATGTCAAAACAGCACTAAACCTGTTGCATGTCTATTAAATGGCTCTGCTGTTGAAGAATCCCCAGTTTGATCTGCTCCTTTCTTGCAATAGGCTACAGATCATTTAACCTGCACAAATCAGTGTCTTACCATCACCTTTTCTGTCTTTTCTTCATGCTTTGTTAGAGACCGGCAAGTTCTCCATCAGTCACTATTTGGGATCTGTTGGAAGTCCTTGTCCACCCCAGCAGCCCAGGGGCCAGCAATTCTCCAAACTGCATCTTCTTTTTACTCTGGAATACGGTGGCAAAAAGACCCCTGGGAGCAGAACTGCCCCTTACACCTCACCCAGAGCAGCTCTGCAGAGAGCAGGACCAAACCCAGGGTCTATTTTCACACAGGCAATGGTGACACTGCAATTCATGGCTCCAAAATACTCTCAAGTGCATCAGAACAGACTTGAGGGTGTTTGTGAACTGCTCAGGGACCGAGTTTCTGTGCTTTTGAAAAGACCTGGGAAATTAGGAACAGGAGCACCACCATCTCCTTTAGCCATCTAAACCCTTTCCAAAGTTTCCTGAACAGTTTTGTTCTGTCTTTAAATAGACAAAGAAAACAGAAAGAATTTCTCTGTTCCTTTGCCCAGTACATAGTGTGAGCATTACTGAGTTTCTGTCCCCTTCCCCTGGAGTGGGCACAGCAACATTCTGGGATGCAAAAAGGGCAAACCAAGGGTGTCATTTCAGCTGTATCTATCCACTGCTGCTGAACACCAAAAAATCCCCAGCTGAGAGAGAGGAGAAGTGGAGGTTCTGCTTGGGATGACATCTGAGGGATAAACAAAAGGCAAACCACCCCCAAGTGCAGCTGAACAGCTCTCTCAAATTCATGGTGCAGCCATTTAATCAGAAAACAGCTGGGATGGAAAATCTGATCTTTCTTGGCAGCCTGTGTAACATTTTCTTCTCACTGGTGAAAAGTATGGCCCTGAGGGTTTGTAATTAAGCAATAATTAATCAGGCATACAAGCACCTCAGCAAATGACACAAAGCTTCAACATCTCTAGACATTCCTCCACTTCTTTCTGCTTTACCCAAAACACACTGTGAAAATCAGACTCCAGAGTTAAAGGTGGAGAGGCTGCCAGGTGAGCCAGGGAAGTCCACAGCACCAGTCAACAATAACACTGCCACATGGGAGAGTTTCTGCTCTCCAGCCCATCCATGAGGGGAAGGCTCACACACACAGTGGATTTGTAAGATTTTGCAGTGTGAAGGAGGATTTGACAAGGGCACTGACAAAGAGAGGTGCCCCAGAAAGCAAATTTGAGCCCAGATTCAAATGGGACACCTTTGTTCAAGCTTTAATTCAGTCTGCAATGAAGGAAGAGCTGCCTGCACAGTCTGGACATGAACCTTTCCTGAGATCAAAGTGTCCCAATATTCAGTTCTAGCTTTTAGAACAAGATACCAAACAAAACAAACCCCTCAGCTTTTCAGTCAGATTAACAATTGCTTTGGATGATAAAATATTCAAAGTCTTCAAAATTCCCTCCTCCATTTCTTGGCACAGTGTCCCCATCCCACTTAGAGCTGTGACAGTTGGAAGTTTTTTGTAGCATTGTCTTTTCTCCCTTTTCCTGTAACATTCCCATGTTACCTCTTACAAGAGAGACCCAGGTACAGAGGAGAGTGCAGGTGCAGTTGGACCCTCCATGGTTCTGTTGTGCAGGGAGTTTCCATCACCTCCAATTTCCATTGTCCTGCAGTGAAAACAGCCAGGCCCAGCTGGAATGGGCAGCCTGGGAGCTGGAGCAGTGGCCTGAGATTGGACTCCTCTCCAGCAAAAAGTCAGATCTTTTCTGGCAATTGCTGTTTCTGGCTGTTAAGTGGCTTTTGCCACCCCTCAGAAGTTTTGGTGATCTCCCCTGGTGACAGGCAGGTGATTTGTTTATGGTTTTGGTGCTTTCTCTTAGGAAGTGAGGACACATAGCCTGGAACAAACATTTTTCATTCTTGAGTCCTGATGAGATTTGAAATCACAGAATGACTGTGTTATATATAATAATCCAGATAATTATTTGGATTTCAGCCTTTGCAAAGAAATTCTGTACTGCCATTTGCATCCCAAGAGGAGCAGCTGGGAAACAGAAGTGACAGAGATTGTCCTTGCTCTGATTACCAGATTTTCTGGCTCCAACACAGCATGGGACCAGGCTCTTAAAGTAGTTGGCATCCACTGAAAGTGGTTTAAGAGTTCTCTATTTTTCTGGCAGATTATCAGTGAAATATTGACAATCACAGAACTTCATCTTCAGGCTTTTTGTCTAATTACCAATTCTTCAGAATCAATGCTAATGCTGGTGTGGTCTCACTCTTTCATTCACAGCAATGAGCAAGGACAGCAGGGTGAGCACCAACCTCCCTGTTACACACGAGATCCCAGGGAAAGCTCTGACTACAAAAAACACTTCATGGAAAACCTTTTGGCTCATGTTCATGTGATAAATACCACCAGGCAAAGTGCACTGAAAACCATCTCTGGAGGCAGAAACACCTCCTGTAAATCCTGTGTCTGTAGAACAGGTACCACACTGATGAGCAGCTGCCCTTGGAGCCTCTTGGATGATCACCTTTCAAACCAGACACAGATATCAGCTGTTGGGTTTGGCAGCTAAAGCCAAGGAGTTTGAAAATGAAACTCTTCCTTCATCTGCAGGTGTTACAGGACAATTCAGCCAAAATGAAGGGAGTTAGGCAAGATACCCCATCCTCCCAACTCATACTGAAACCACACCATTTCCTCACTAGAATTGCCTCAAGCAAGAAAAGATGTAACACACAGAGCTTTCTACAAACGGCAACAGAGACAATTGCTATGGAATATTTACAGAAAATGCCCTCATTTTATGCAGGTCTGGTGGCATGAGAATATCTTTGCTAAAACTCAGATTATCCTTGTCAAAACAGCCAGAAAATTCCCAGTTCCATGCAGTCAGGACCAGCTCATGTGTTGCTTCACCTTGGTGAAGTGTTGGGCACTACAGAGGCATTTTCTGCCCATGCCCTGAGTGAGCTGGGATAACCACACTCCCAACAAGGGGGGGACAAATTTGACTGGTGTCAAACCTTGTTTTTACACCAAGCATTTCATTCCAACACTCACAAATGACTCCAGTGGCACTGAAACAGACCCACTCTCGTGGCAGACAGTGGCAACCAAAAACACATCGTACAATGTCTGAGGGAAATAAAACCTTGGCAAAGGTGATGGTGTCAAAACTCCATTTCTGTGAAAACTGCTCTGGGAACTTTCAAGTGCATTTCAAGTACACACAAGTATTTCCAATTTATGTAGTTTCAACTACATAAAGCAGAGACAAGACCTCAAGATTCAAGTTTAAAATTTCCTTCTTCACTCCTCATCCTAACAAGCCACACTTTCCTTGGAATAAAAGGAATAATATTCAATTTATATTTTGTCTTCTACAATTCAGTGTTGAGACCAGCTGTACATCAAGCTGAGGAGGAACTATCTAAATATTTGATTAAATGCAGGTAGGATTTATCCCAGAGAGAGGTGGGAATAACCAAATTGTCTCTTGGTCACTCATGGGAATGGATAGTGGGGGCCCTGAAGCACAAATGAAAATATAACCTTGCCATCTGAAAATTAATCAAAGTATATAATTATGCTACAGGCTGGATCTGGAGAGAGATTTAGGGATAAAAAGCAAATTGGCTGAAAGATGCATCTTTAAAGGAAAAGAGGAGGGAGTGCCAGGATAACAAAATTAAGTGTTTTGAGTTTTTATTGTCATACTTTTGCTTTGAGCTCGACATAAGGAGGATTAGGTCACTTATGAATAGAGTTGTGTGTTTATTGTGAGTTTATTGGAAAACAACTTGAGATGCCCAAGAATTCTTCAATTCTTCTATTTGATCATCCCACCCACTGCACCCAGTGGAGTCAAATCTGGGTATCAGGGAGCACATCTGTGGTTAATAATTAGCCAATAATTCTCTTTTTAGTGAGGAAAAAACCTGCCGACAAAGCCTTTTGGAGAATATGGAAAAGGGGAATTAATACTCATTGAGTAAAAATCTTAAGCTCTTTCCTAGTGCACATTCTGTTGGAAGAAGTGATGTTGAATTATTATCTCTACTTGGTCACAAAAGAGCATAAACAAAAACCAAACAGACTCCAGGAAACAAGGTCCCCCTTTTCCATATGCTGGATGTGTTGGGATTGCACTGGGGCTGCTGCTTTGCACAGCTGGGAACACTTTGCAGGAGGGCTGAGACTTCTCACCCTCGGCTCTTGTCTTCCCCACAGTTTTCTGATCAGGGCAGAAAACTACGGCCAAAAATATTTCTTGGGGGGGGGATTCTGCTGGAGATATCAAATATAAACAACATTTGAGGCCGTTACAATGTGCCTCTTGCAGCTTCAGCCTTATCCAGTTTCCCCAAGCTGCCAAGAAATGCCATTAAGGTTTGGCTGAGGCAGGGAAGAGGCACTACAGTGCCATGCCTTGTGCTCATGGCTCTGGGAGAGCACAGAGTGGCTCCTCCACCCTGCTTGGTGATGACAGAAATCCACCAACAGCAGTGAAATTCTTCCTCGCTTGCACTGAGTCAAAACAGGCCTAAATTCACACCAAAAGCAATTTTCCCCCTTTCTATGATGGGCTCACCCCTTGGAAGTTTTGTTGATTTTTTTAAAGAAACATTAGAAGCAGAAAACTCAATTCCCTAACACAAAACGGGGTGCTACCAGCAGTGTTTTTGCCTTTCTCTTCATAAAATCAAGTATATTTACAAATTTGGGTGGGACCTGTGCAGGTTTCAGCAGATTTTAGAGGCCTGGCCATTGCAAGCAGCCTGTTCTCATCCATCTGCAGCCTCTGCAATGACAGAGCTGTGGGGAAGGGATTTAAACATGAGCCCACACAGCAGCAGTGAAGGTGGCACTTAAGAAATGAACAGAAGTTCATGACTAAAAATGAGAGGAAATTGTATCTCAAGACCTTCTCTAATCAGTTCAGGACTATTACAGACTAGGAATTAAATGCTGCTGGCTGAAATGTGTGTTCTCTGCAGCTAACATCAAGGACTTTTCAATATAAATCAAGATATAGCTACTTATCTGTAGCAAATAACTTCCATAAAGCAAGATGTACAAATTAGAATGCAGCAAGGTGACACAGTAAAATCCCAGAAGTACAGAAACACAGATGTTAGCAACAGAAACACAGATTTGGGTTAAAATAGTGAAAAAGTAACCAAAAACCATACAGCATTTAATAAGAGATGCAACTGGAATGCTTAAAAAGAGAAGATGATGAAGAATTAATATTGGTATTGGATGTAAAAGAACTGCAAAAACGCATTTGAAATTTGGTCATTTGGATGGGCACTAATATTATTCATGATATAATATCTACCTGCTGGTTTTTGGACTGATGGGAGCTCAGTTAAAAAATAACCATATTCATGGTAACAATCCATATTGTATTTTACTAGATTTATATAAGGTTATTGTTAAACTAGACAGACTTCATTAAAATTGTAGAAGTTAAAATTCTACAAGTAATAGAATCTATTTCTCCTGCTGAATTTCTCCTCTGTCCCTGCCAGGAGTTTAATGTTATTTGTGACTAATCAAATGGATGTAACATACCCATAAATATATATATTTACGTGTAAATGTTAGCCAATTTCTGTGTCTTACAGAAATAAACTTATGGCATCTTGGAAATTGTTTCATTCCTTACTAAGGAAGAATTTGATTTGAGGACAAATCCAGACAAAAAGCTCAGAAAAGGTGAAACAACTCTGTTAAAAGTTGAATAATGGTCTGACCTCGGAAAAACATCTGTGATAGACAGCATGCTAGAAATAATGATTTAACACCTGGTAATTAAAACCTTCTACTATTTCCCTTCCTACCCCTTTAGCTGGTAGGATTTCAGTCCTCTAATGCCCTCCACCACCAATTTCCTTCTTCACATTGTTATTTATTTAGTAACTTTAACAGAACCACAGCGAGGAGTCATGTGCATTTTTATGAACAGGTGGGGCACACGATCAGATGTGTCAGCAAAATTAACAGCAACATCTCCACTGGGCAGAATAATTTGTAAAAGGTGTGTGAAGACACTGCTGCTCATGGTTCCACCTGTGTGTGCCCTTCATTAAAACCAGGGATGTGCAAAAAACAAAGGAGTGGAGCTCATTGTAATTCCAAATTCTGACTTGGTCTTCCCTCAGAGGTAACTGGGAACCAGTGGAAGACATGAGCTGAACCCCCAGTTTAAGGCCTTGGAGGACGTGTGGTTTTCTGGAAGATCCCCTCAGAACTGTTTTCCTTGAGTTTGTGAAAACAAGTGAGGCCTGCCCACCCCTTGACTGGTTCCTCTCCAAGCGTGACACGATCCCAGCTCGTGTGGTTTAAGTCAGGGTGAGGCGCTTTGCAAGGCTGTGACAGAGGAGAGAAAAGCCACAACAAGGCCAGCCCAGTGCAGGAACACGTTCAGCAAGACCACGGTGAGGATTCCTTAACCCCAGAGCAGGAACACCTTCACAACACCACAGTGACCTTAACCCCAGAGCAGGAACACCTTCACAACACCACAGTGAGGATTCCTTAACCCCAGAGCAGGAACACCTTCACAACACCACAGTGAGGATTCCTTAACCCCAGAGCAGGAACACCTTCACAAGGTCACAGTGAGGATTCCTTAACCCCAGAGCAGGAACACGTTCACAAGACCACAGTGACCTTAACCCCAGAGCAGGAACACCTTCACAAAGTCACACTGAGGATTCCTCAACCCTCCAGACCGGAGCCGCGGGAAGCGCGGTCATGGATCACACGCAGCAATGGCTTTTCCTCCCCCACCCAGCACCATCCAGGAGATTCCTTTGCTTCTGCTGAAGGCATCATCTGCCTCCCCAGTCATTTAAATCCCAATTTACACTCAAATTCAGTGAACATCTTTGACGCTGCCTCTTAGTCAATGGAACTTCAAAGGGTCTGGCAAACCCAGAGGTGTTTGGTCACTTGTGTGCTGTGATTAACCTTCAAACCACCTCAGCTTTCATGGCTCAAGCTCTGAAATCATTAAGTTATGATACCTTTTATGGCTCCAAGGTCACATAAAGTGACATTAAGAAGGGTTACAACTCAGGCAGCCAGGCCCTGTAGAGCAGCACAGAAATGAGCCAATGACATTGGAAATAAGGCAAATGAATTGAATATTGTCTCAAGACAATAGCAATAGCAGTTGCAGAATCATTTGAAAACTTGATTAACAAAATAAAAGAGACACTCCCCCACTCAAGTATCCAAAGACCCCAGCTCCCCAAATGCAACAGCCACAGGCTGAATTCTCATGGAAGCCCACAACAAACTTGAGCTGTGAGGGAACGGCAACATTCTCCAAAAGCCTAACTTCTCCCAGCGTGGAGAAAGGCAGAAATTTCTCAGCTCTACCTACACTGTCATCAATAAGTATCTGAGATGGACAGGAAATGGTCCCCAGATGGATTTGGGAGCCTTGATCCTAACTGAGCACAGGCTGCCAGGATTTGTGCCGAGGGGATCCCTTGGGAAGTTCCCTGGTGTTGGGTTTGTACAATCCTCTGTACAATCTGCCAGCCAGCAACGTCCCAGGCAGCAAGAACCTGAGGCAACCAGGCCAGACTAAGCAGGAGCTACAGGCTGGTGAAGGACTGCACTCCTTGCTTAGTCCCTGAGAACACAAACCTAGCAGTTATTTACTGAGCATCCACCAGATGAAGGCAGCAGGTGTCCCTGGGCTGTTTTTCCAAACCTGTCTCGTTCCCTTTCAGCTCTAAGGGATCAATCAAACTTACACCAGTTTCCCTCCATGGGCTGCTGTTTCTGCTGATGGGATTTCCTGGTCTCCAAATCTCTGTGCAGCCACTCACAACACTCCTGGAGTTTCCTAACAATTCCCAAATTCCTGGGAAAATGCACTTTGGTGCAAACATCAATATTTTGGTTCCTAGTGATGTTGGCTCCCTTTCCTTGGGTCATGTGCCCCCAGTGTGCCACCAGATATCCCATTTTTCAGTTTCCCTTTCCAGGACATCACCAAGCACTTCCAGGAGCCTGCACTGCAGCAGCAGCATTTGTGGTGCCTTGACTGACAGAGCAGAGGAGCTGAACCCACCACAGACACCTCAACAACTCCTCAAGAGGTTCAGGCACATCCCAGGCCCACAGCTGGGTTTTGCACTGCCAGCAAAACTACGTGTGACTGCTTGGAGAGGCCGGACACCAGCGCTGGAATGGATCTTTACAGCTTGGCATTGCTGCTGCCCTCTGAGGAAGAACAGGATGATGAGGTGGGAGAACAGAGCCACAGCCTCTCTTGCACTAATGGGTAAAAAATGCAGGCAAACTATTTTTAGATGAAAGCATGAAAACATTCTGCTTGAATTAAACTCAGAACCAACTCGAAAAAGCAAGAACAGATGCAAAAATACTTCTAGTAGAAAAATATGTTTAAAATTCTCTAAAAAGAGTTTGGAAGATGCACTTCCTTACAGACTTAGACAAGGTTTAAAAATGAACCAACAACCACTACTCTCTAACCTTCAAACACTGTTTAAGGCTGTCTGCACTCCCACAGGAGTTTTGGGAATGCTTTGAGTGGACACAGCAATGTCATGGAGTAGCATCCATGTAGATGAAAATAGCAACCAGACATTTGGCAAACTGGAGTAAATGAGTGAAGAGATTGCCACAGCAAGAATGGACATTTGTCAGCTACAATCCTTTCTTTCAATGTGTTTTCCTAGGCTTTATTCAGGATAAAGGTCTTAAGACCTGAAGCTGGGCAGCAGAGCAGGGAGGGGAGGGCTGGCAGGGAGTCAGCCTGTGCTTTCTCACAAAGGTTTTAGCCCAAAGCAACTGGATGTGCCAAAGATCCCCCTCCTGCCACCTTGCCTCTGTTCTGGTGCCTACAACTGAGTTTCACACTGACTTAGGGATAAAACTTTCTTTTAAAAGGATGAAAAAGGATGGCTACGTGACACTCTGCAGAGACAAAGGCTGATAAACTGGAGTGAAGTTAAAGCACTGAATAATTGCTAGAACTGTGTGACTTCTCTACAGGAACTTTGTTTAAATAATGCTATTTCTCAGCTCAGAAAATGTAACAGTGCTGCTATTTCATCCTGTGCAGGATCCTTTCCATGTAAATGCTTTCAGGAGAGAAACCAGTAGCAGTCTGAACTTACCAGGTTCATCTCCAGGTTATTCAAAGTTCCACCAGCACCAACACCAGGTCAGGCACTACCAGATCACTCCATGGCACAGTTTGATCCAGATCAGGTGTGGGCACGGGATCAGATGTTTCTACAATTAGCCAGAACCCCCAAAGTGGAGTTTGTGCCAGTTTTCCGTGGCTCCCTGCCAGCAGCAGACCAAGCATAAAAGCACAGCAGTACCACAGAGAAACCCTGAACCAGAATAAAGTCAATCAGCATGGATTTAACCTCCCCTGATACTCTGAACGTATCTCAGTGATTTAAACTAGAACACTGAATTCTTATCAGGTACCAGGAACCTGAAAGCCAGATTTGCTGTATTTCTAAGCTATGGCACAAGTGCATAGTGGAAAAGCCAGCCTGATAAACATCTGTGAACATCTGTAAACATCTATTTTGGTGTTTGGCACCAGCTGGAAACCAAACCCACAGCAGGGATGGAAGGCACTGACCAGAAAGCTGCAATAAAGCAGAACTTCCCACCACAAAGCACTGCTCCTCATACCCACAGGATTCCTGGAAAGAGGAATGGCTTCCATGAAGCCAGAGGGAACTACACTCTATAGAAGGAGGCCAGTTGTGTTTATTTTACACACTGCTGAGTGGATTCAGTTTAGTCTGAGTAAAGAAGTGTTAGCAGCAACACTGGTTGGTTGGCACACAAAGCTGATGCCAAAAGGTCCCACCTGGGATAGGCTGCTGCACTTGGGTCAGGGGCTGTTTACCTTCCCTTGCCCTGGACCTTTCACTCACAAACTCATTGGCAATGGAACAGGAGCTGCTTCCACTGAGGCAACCAACACCCACTGGGAAAGGGAGAAAAATTATCCTTGTTTTTCAAATAAAAAGGATTTTTTTTTTTTGATAGCTGGAGGCTTATTATTGAAAATACTGGGAAGAATGTGAGATGAAGCATCATTGCATCATTTCACTCCAATTCCTTCCCTGGGCATTGTATTTTGGGCCCTGGACATAGTGAAGTCACTCTTGTTTTGTTATTATACATATATCTATTTATACACAGTCTCAGGATAAAAGAGATGTACAGAATCTCCACTGGCAGCAATGGACAGAGGTATAGGCAGGAATTGCATAAAGCTCAGCTCTGGCTGGGGAGCTCATGGAAATAGCCTGCATTTTCTTCTAGTGAGTTTTGAATTAAAGTTTTGCTTTCTTTTTTCTTTCCTTAAATCTGTTTTCAATAAGCGTGGAGCAAAAAAGTATGACGATAATTATAGCTGTCTGTGCAAAACAGAAATGTCAGACCTCACATTTCCCAACTGACCTTTCATCAGATGAAAATTCCCACAGCAATGTTCCCCAAGCACAGAGTTGGGAACTATGAAAATTTGCAAAACAGCTTTCTGTCCAATAACTTTGTTCATGTGGCAGATGCACAGGTGGGTGTTACTGTGATTTACACGGGAGGATTAGCTTTGAGGTAATAAAAAAGTAATCAAACCTTAGAAGCATTTCTGTGAGAAGGCTTGTGCTGAGCAATCAGAGCACGGCCATGCTGAGGGACTGCTGGTGAAATCTGGTGTGCTGGTGCTCTGACTGTGGGAAAGTGAATGGCAAGAAAGGCAGATAAAAATGAAAATGGAATATTTGGACAACATACCTTGTCTTGTCTGGCTCCTTCCATTGACTCTCAAGTGCTGCACTGAGAGTCTCCTACAGGGGGAACATCCCCAGGAAGGATGAAAGGGTTCTCACTAACTAACACTGGGGTAGGAGAGTTGGCTTCAATCCACAAAACATGAGAGAAAGTCACACAAAATCTCAGACTAGCTGGGAGCAGCCTAGTACTGGATATCATAAAAACAATGCTTTTCATTCCCCAAAGTGCTCCACTGGCAAGATGTGCAAATATCACATGGTTCATGTACTGCAGGAACAGAGCAGGGATGAATGTGTGCAAGTATTTTCAGCTGGCTTGGGCAGAGTTTTGGAGAGTTTTTGTCTCCTGCCTGACTACAACTCACCCTGCAGCCACAGGTCTATCGTCCCATTTTTCCCAATGGGTACACAGAATCCCAGAATTGTGTGGGTTGGGATGGACTTTAAAGATCATCTCATTCCAGCCATGGGCAGGGACACCTTCCACTAGGCAAGGTTGTTCCAAGCCTTGGTGGATTTGTCCTTGAACGCTTCCAGAGATGGGTCATTCACAACTTCTCTGGGCAATAAGAGATTTCCCTCCACAAAATACTCCAGGCAGGAATCAGTCACAACTGCAGTCCCCTCTCCCTGGGACAATTCAGCCTCCCAGAGCAGCCTGGGGACCTGCCAGGGGTGCCAAGGTGTCCTTCAGCCCTCTGTGCTGTCCCACAGAGCTGTCCTGGAGCTGACCATCCCTCGCAGCAGCACATCCCCAGCACCACCCTTGATGCCTTCCGTTTCAGCTCTCATGTTTTTCACATTCTGTGCTGCCCAGGGGTGCAGCTCTGGGCTCACATTAAGTGCTGTGTGCTCTCTGCACAGAGCAGGGAGACAAAACAAATCTTCTCCTGCTGGAGGCCAAGGACAACCCTCAGGCCCCAAAGCACAAACAAGGGTGGGCTGAAGGGAGGAACAAGAAGGATGAGACCCCACAACCTGAAGCTATAACTGGACAATTAAACCCCAATACGCAAATTAACCAAAACTTATCAAAGTGTGAGGCCTCGTGACTGGTCTGCCATTTTTTGTGATCATTTTGGGTCCACCTTGGGTGTAGCCCTGGCCAGGCTCTTGTCCTGCCCAAGGTGTACCCTAAAGGCCTTTCCATAAATATCTACTTTATTCTCTATTGCCAGTCCCTGTTCCAGGCCAGCCTTCCCAAGGCGTCACCCTCACCCCCCACCCTGCCCAGCCCACACCACAGCCTGACAGGAGCACTGGGGAGCGCCTCAGAGGGAGCTCAGAACCAGTTCCAGTCCTTCAGCCATTTCATGTCTGTTCCTCATTGTTTCTTTACGAGAGGTCTGGGGCAACCCCTAAGCCTTTCTCTTGTTGTAACAGATTCTCAGCTGTTCAGGACACGACTCCCCCGAGCGAAGGGCAGTAACTCTTTGCAGCTGAGCACTGGGCCCACTTGGTAAGGAAAACACTCCTGGTTTCCTCCAAGAGCCAGCCTTCAGATCCAGAAGTCTTTTTCCTATTTTGTGTGTAAGAAATGAAGTTCTGTTGGGCACCGTGTGGCTGCAGCAGCTCGGTCTGGAGGGCCACATGTCCTCCTTCACCCTCAAAGCCCACTTGTCCTGCAGTGCCCTGTCACTGTGACACAGCCAGGCACCCAGGGCTCCAGCACAGACATCCTCAGTGCAATTCCAGCAGCAAACAAGGCAGCTCTGGCCTTTTCACACACATTGACGTGTCACTGATGCCCCCAGTTGCTGAATTAAAAGTGTAAAGTGAATGTGTTTTCTTCCACCTGTAGAGTTGATCTCCAAAAAATTACCATCTCTTTTATGGAAGTGTTTGGTTTTCATGGAGTCACTGGTTCTGACAGAAAAGTTGTTCGTGAACTTGTCTTAAATAGTTAAAAGGCAAGATATATGAAAAGAAAGCACCAGAAGTGATCTAACTTCAAACCAGATCTAACCAGAAATGAAGAAAATAAGAAAAATTTCAGATAAGAAAGTTAATGCCTCTCACTCTCTCTAGAGACAAGGACATGGTGTAAGTGGGTTTTTCACTCATTTTAGATTCTGCACAAGCTTATCTAATCATTACATTTCTAAGGGTAGCAAAACACATTTTAATTTTTTTTTTTACTCTTTATTTGTATTTTCATAGTGTCCAAAAGTATTTTAATATAATCTATAAAGTTTTTACAACAGAGCAGGAAAATAAAGATAGGTAATGGAGTTTGAAAACAGAAACACTAAAATATTAATTCATCATTATCAGTTTTTCCCACCACATTTTGTAACACTCCCTAGCCCATTTTCAGGTACATCACAAGCCTAGGGAGATTCTGAAACCAGAATTTAAAATCCAAACTTCCAGTGAAACAGCTTCAGCTGCACTTTGTATCCACATCTTTCTAACTTATTTTGGTTAAATCCTGCTCCTAGAGGTAATCCACTGAAATCAGATGGAGCACTGGCCCAAACCTGTTGCCTGAAAATAACAAAACCAAAACGTAGCACTTATTCTCCACTTAGCAATCAAACTTTCCCCTCCCAATTTCTTACAGAGCAACGTAATTTCCAATGCAAAAAAAATTTCATTTTTTCAAATCAAGTGTTGAGTTCTGGAAAGGTTTTACTGTTAAAGAAAAAACTCTGCCAAATTGTTTTGGCTGACAGCTGGGGGGGTAAGGAAAACCAGGCCGGGGAATTTTTTTGCAGGACTCTGACAAAATTTTTAAATTCCTGCCATTTTCTGATAATCACAGTGAAAGCTTCCACCACTTCCAGCAATCATTTCGCTAAGAGTGTTGTGTAACTCCTGTGAGCATTCCTTGGGGAAGCTCCCAGTGGAGTCAGGGTTACCCTGGGTGTTGAGGAGCACCCACCACCACGGGCACAAAGGTGCCACACCCAGAGCACCCCTTTTTCCTGGGTTATGCTGGGATAGAGACATTCCTGTAGGTTTTCTGAGGTCCACAAGCCACTTAGGTAGCACTGAACATGGGCTCCATCAGAAACATCCATGGAATGGGAATAATAATTAAAAAGCCCCTGCACCTGCCCACTTGTGTAGTGCTGTTTGCATTAGACAAGGTACAAATCTGCTCAGAAGTATCAGAATAAGAGGTGATAGATGATGGAGATAAAAGCAAATGAGGTCCTTAACCTCTGAAGGGGGTTCCTAATGCTCCCTCATCCTTGCCAAAGTCCAGGTCTTATTAATCACATGGCTGTGATTTATTATCCGTGTATGGCCACATTCTGAAAGAAGTCCCAGGGGGTCTGTAAATTGCAGATGTAACCACAGATTAATGCTCATAATCCCTGGTAAAAACTCTGCAATAACACTGCTATAGCCTAAAGAAATTCTCCCACTAATATTCCTAATCCTTTCCCATTGGACTTTATGATCCTTCTGTGATTTTCAGGCAGTCCAGCAGTGACTAAACAATATTTATGATTTAATTCTGCTGGTTTTCATTTCCAGACTAGAGGACTTTTAAAAATTTTATTTTAAGTTACACCCACACACATAAATGCTCCCTCCTATAAATCCAGGAAATGACCAAAAGAAAAAATGATAAGAAATAAGAAGATGTTCCATGTCCTTTATTGCCTCTCCTACCATTGCACACCCATATGGAAACTTGTATTCCTTGTCAGGCACTGGAAAACACATCCAGGAGCATTAGTGACCTTCCACTGCTGCTGCTGTAGCATCACACCTTCAACTCCAAACTCACAAACAGCAGGACAAGAAGAAGGAAGAGCCTTCTATTTTTTCCCCCTTTTATTACATCATTCTTAGTCCTATTCTTTCTTCTGAGACTGAAAAGCTGCCAGTTTTCAAGTGCCCCTCATTAACTTTTAAAACCTAAGCTCTGCTAAAGTCGAGTTATTAGTTTTTTCCTGGCACTGCCTGAAATTGCAGTACCCACATAAGAGCACTAAATCCTAATAGCTACTCAAGGCAAACCAGGGAACACTGCCTGGTGTGAGAGGTGGGATTAAATATTTGTACACAAGAGGTTCTAATGGGCAGGAACTGGAGCTGGAGGTGATTATGGGTGCTTTTGGAAAGATGGTGATCAAGCTGTTTCAAAAGAAAATTACCTTTAGAAGTCAAGGTATAAGAAAATATTTAGTAAATAAGTAACATTTCTGTTATTTATGGACATGCAGGTGTCTTATACAGATAGACAGAATGAGGTTCATGGTAGAGAGAGGCTGAGCTAAGGGGATTCCAGGAATGAGGGTTGGTAAGCACGGGGTTGAACATGTCTTCAGCAATATAAACACATTAAATAGCAAAATAAACACAAACAGGATGCCACATGCCAGATCCTGATCCTCCACAAACCACTCAAGGGTTCTGCAACACCATCAGTTTGACATCTCCTACTCTATCAGGAACCTGGGATTTAATTAATAATTGTCTGGAGGAATCAGATTGAAAGATGCCAAGTCAAATATATCTAAATCTCACTTTGACAGAATGTAAGACCAAAAGACTAAACAACTTCTACTGATTTGCTCTTCCTTTTATAGTGGAATTATGGCCACCAAAGCTCAGACTCTTTGATACCTACAGATCTGCAGTTTCAGTGTAACAAGAACAGCATGAAATTTAGTAAGCAGCTTGTTTTGAAGGTGTCTAAATGCAATGACATAGGAAGCAAGCAGCACAGACCAGCAGAAAAAGCCCTGTTTCCAAATCAAAGGTCTGGCCATCAGCTTTTTAAGAAGCTGGACCTCGTTAGAGTCAACCATCTCCACTCCTTGTGCTTGTAAATGCCACTATGTGGACGCATCTCTCCAATAACTACTGTGCTAGTCTCGAAAATAATTCTGTGCTTCTCTTGAGTTAGAAGGGGGTTGGTAAAATGTGCAGCCAAAGAATGGTCATGCTGAAAGTTTCTTACCCACCTTCCACCCAGCCATGTGGAATATCACCAAGACAGACTTGCAAAGGATGTATTAAAAACAAACTATTATAAGTGCAAAATCCAGGGATTTATGATGCTGCTGAATGAAGCCACATAAATAATTCAATATTAATAGAACTTTAAACCTTCCTAGATGTACTGAACCTGATAGAAAATGAACTTCAGCACCTGACTTTTACTTCCAGAAAAGTAAGGTATCTTTTTCCTTCCTTTCGTATTGAAATTGATTCTCTTTCCTGCCTTTTACTAATCTGGTAAACTGCCAGAATCCCCAGACTGGAGTCCTAGATCAATATTCTATAACCAGTTCCCCAGCAGTGATGATGCCCTTAAGGAGAAGGAAGGATCTTTCACTGCTTTCACAGTGCTTTCATTTCAAATATCCTGAAGCCTGCAGCAGACACCTTCTGTCTAAGCCAGATCCAAGCACGTTCTCCTGAGATGAAGGTTGCACTTAAGTTCAGGAGAACACTGCGGATGTTAAAGAAAATAAAAGTTAAGCGGAATGTCTCAAAATACCTCCTTCTACACCTGCCTTTCTAACTTATCCCTGTGACATCTGCTTAGTAAAGGAGAGAAAAAGATTCATGAGCCTGCAGACAGAAGCTTGGAGTTGGAAGAAAATACAGGATATTCTTGGAAAACTAACCTGGGTTTAGTTCTGTGGCACAGTCAGAGGCAGCACGAGGCTGGATGAGGAGCTGCCCTTTCAAACACTGTCTGTGATGTACAAAGAGATCCCAAACAACCCCAGAACTTGCTCTCCCTTAGAGATTCACACTTACATGTACACACACACGCTTTTTATGAATAGATTTTTATTTCTGGAAAGTTGCTAGAGAAGCTTGATGGGGTGTGCTGGCAGACGGTGACCCACAGGATCATCAGGCTTAGAAGGAATCCCAGATGGGTCAACCCAACTCATCATTTTCCTTCAGAGCAGAAGGGAGCTCACCATCCCTAAACTCCCCCCAGAAAAGTGGGTATCAATCTCTCACCTGCTGGGGCTGGTCACCTCCCCTGGAACCTCACTGCACCGACCCTTCTCACGTGGTTTTTCCTAAGCCTTCTCTGGCCCTATTGCCTAATCAAAATAATTGGTCCCTGTCCTTTCCCTAACAGTCCTTAAATATGTTTGCAGACACTTAGAGTTTTCTTTTGGTCTAGACTGAACACGGCCCTGGAGTTTTCCACAGAGATCTGGAAGGTTGATGATCTCCCTGGGGCTGAGAGCAGGGAGCAGCTGCTGGGAGGACCCAGCCATGCCTTGGAATGAGCCACCAAGGTAATCCTGCCACTCACACCAACAGCTTCAAACATTCCTCACATTAGGGGGAAATTTCAGCTTCTCCAGACCCACAACCATAACTTATTTATTGCTGCTTTGACTCTTGAAGCCGTCTGCTCTTAAGGGAAGTACATTTGGTTCTGCTGTAATGCGTGGGTTAGAATGTGCATCCATACTTAAAAGGAGTTTGAACAAAGAGAAAAACTTCAGGGAAATATACCTACTAAAGGACCTGAAAGATCCTGATCTATTCAGTTCATCAGTTAGAAAAAAAAAGTAAAAAAATTTGAATGCAATCTTTCAGAATTACTTTATATGGAAAGAGTAAGTCATCCTGAACTTAGCTAACACCAGACTAAGTGCTCAAGTCCCTGCATTCAAATCAGAAATGAGATGGAAATTTTTCATGGACAGGTTACCAAGGAATGTGTCAAGATCTCAATCACACAGGGTTCTTCAGTCTAGACCAAGGTCCTTCTAAAGGAGGCCACTTCAACCACATGTGTAACTTTAAGGACTGTTTATGCACAAGAGATCATAATATTAATTTCTGGGAATCAAGTCCCTGTTATACAATTTGCAGGTTTCCTTATGGGAAATCAGCTACAGAATGTTTGAAGACAGACTAGATTGCTGAGCTGTGAATTAGCTTAGAAGAAAACACCAAAGTGCAATTCTATAAAATTTTATGAAAGGTACTGCAATCTTTTCTTCTCCCATTGGTAACTGAATATCCTGCACTTCTGGTAGGCAGACAGAAAAGGGAGGAGAGGAAATGGCTTTCTTAGTAAAATGTAGCCTGAAAGAAAAAAAGCCCATGGCATATTTTGAAACTTTTCCCAGTTCTTTTTGCTATCTTTTTCTCCCCTAACTTTTCTGTACTCCTTGAGAAAGGCCTGCTGGAACATCTTTTATTACCCTTTCCCTACCACCACAGAAGTACTGCACTAATTAGAACTCTCATTTGATTAAGCACAAGAGCTCCCACTTCCCTTCTGTTGTTTTGTCTCACTTGGCCCCTTCTCCCCTCCCCTCCCCTCCCCTCCCCTCCCCTCCCCTCC
>WAAE01001253.1:88702-205941 GCA_013400495.1 Nicator chloris
TATCCCATCCCATCCCATCCCATCCCATCCCATCCCATCCCATCCCATCCCCACTGCAGTTTTCCTCTCTCAAAGTCTATTTTTTGTTTTACAGGTTATTGGTTGGCAATTAGACATCTCTGTTATTAGAAAGGTTTTCCCAATTCGTGAATGAACACTTCAGGCAATGGAATTCTTTCCTTTACCTTATTAATATCAAATACTACTGTTGCTGTGGTGACCACAAGGTAAATTAAATAGGATTTTTTTGGGATCTAAAAGTGGGTTATAGTCTAAGTACCTGTTAGCAATGGAGGGCAATAAACAAATAAATAAATAATGCCCCACAGCTGGAGTAATTTACAAAACATAATAGGGAAAAATGGGCCTTGGCTGTTAGAAGTCAGAGCATTAAAAGGGTGTCACGCAGCACAAGGGGAAGGCCTATTAAAACATTGTGATTTTGCAGCCTTTAATGTTATCAGTATTTTCCACTTGACGCTGCCAGATAATAACTAAGAGTGGACAACAAACATTGTGCCTTTGCTGGAAGAGATTATCCCCAGCCTGAACAAAACAATCCGTTCCCTACACGTAGGTGAGGACCAAGTGATGCCACCTCCATGCTGAGGTGACTCTTGCCATGCTCAGACAGTGCTGGGTGCTCCCTGCCCTGGCAGCCAGACAGGGGCACACCCCAGAAACTGCCTCAGTTTGTGTCCTTGAGCCTCGCTGAGCCAAGAAACACCAGGAGGGGTTTCAAAGTCAAACAAGAATCCAGAGGGTGACATTTGGCAGTCGGGATTGTTTTTGCTCCTTGAAAAGATCTTGCATTTATCTTTATCTTTAATTGAATGTTGGCTTTGGGCTCCTGTTTGGCTCACACACTGCTCCATTGGCTGGGGAATAATTTTGGTGGATGTTTTCCTCCACAAGCTCAGAGAGCAGAGGTGCAGCAGACACCCCAACAGGTGAGCTGAGCAGCACCCTCTGCAGCAGCCCTCTGACAAACCAGAAAAACCAACAGCTTCATGTTTTCAGGGGTTATTCCCTGTGCTGGACAGTAACTTCAGCAGCCCTTGTGCTCAGAGCTGCAGGACAGCAAAGCACAGTGTACAGAGTCATTGTCAATATAAAAGAGACATTAAGCCACCAGGGAGGGTCCAAAGGAGGCCACGAGGATGGGGAAGGGTCTGGAGGGGCTTTTGAGGAACAGCTGAAGGCACTTGGTTTGTTCAGCTTAGAAGAGAGGAGACTAAGGGGAGACCTCACTGCACTCTTCAACATCCTCAGGAGGGGAAGCAGAGGGGCAGGCACTGATCTCTTCACTCATGGCCAGGGACAGGACTCAAGGAACCAGCATGAAGGAGAGGGTGAGGTGGGAGATCAGGAAAGGTTCCTCACCCAGAGGGTGCTGGCACTGCCCAGGCTCCCCAGGGAATGGGCAGGGCCCGAGGCTGCCAGAGCTCCAGGAGGGTTTGGACAGCGCTCCAGGGATGCCCAGGGTGGGGTTGTTGGGGTGCAGGCCCAGGAATTCGACTGGCTGATCCTGACCGGTCCCTTCCAACTCAGGATATTTTGTGATTCTAGGATGGAGTTAGCACTCTGCAGAAGACCCAGCCAGACTTGCCTACCTGCCCCTAGCCACGCCTGCTGGGGCTGGGATTTGGCTTTGTTCGGGATCTCTGGTCTCAGGGATCCCCTGCTCCTGGGACCTCCACACAGCAGATGGAGCTCCTGCAGGACCTGAGCACTTTATCCTCCCCCACAGCCCCTTCCTGCTGGATTACAGCACTATGGTGCAGTTTAGGTGAAGAATCAGTGAAACTTTTCCTGTTACTGACATCAGTAAATAAGAATAGAGCAGCACTTCCCAAAGGAAGTGGGATACATAAAAAAAAAATCTACAAAAAGTTCTTCTACCTTTACAAAAATTTTGCCTTTATCTCTTTCCTCACAGTTCTGTGAACCACTTAAACTCTGTAACACCATAGAAGATGGAAATATTTACCATGAGAAAACTGATATAGTTGTTAAACAATATCAAGGACTAATAAGGAAAAAATATCAATAATGAGCCTGTGCTTTAAGCACCAGGCACTGCTGCATCTGTATGAGATGGATGAGGCTGCTGCAGCGCTGGGTAGGGAGGGGCTGCTCCTTGGCAGGGAAAGGCAGCAGAGGGTGTAATGCTCAGGAACTCCACTATCCCTTGCCCAGCACAACACTATAGTTGAGGGGAAAAAAAACCCAAAAGATGGAAAAACAAGGCAAGAAAAGATGATCTTGGCTGAGCACATAAAGGGTATCTTGAATAAGTGATATTTAAGTCATGTTCTTGTTTATTCTTTTAAACATGCTTGTGGTGAGCAATCGTTCACCTGCTATAAATTACGAGCAACTGATAAGTCTCCATTTATAGGAGTCTCCAGTCAACAGCACTCATACTAAACAAAACATACTAAAAAAACCTAAAAAAACAAATGCAAAAGCAAAGCTATCCAGAACCAACAGCATTTTTCCAGAGCTGGACCACATAGAAAAGTTTCCAAAGCAGATATGTAGCAGATTTCTTTACAATTTAGTAGCTCAAAAGAATCCCAAAGGGTCAGGCAAATTTCACTCCCCAACCATTCTGTTGTAGTTCTTTGGTAGATGTAAGTTCAATACTAAAAAATAAAACTAATCTGTATGCTTGAAGCCTGTTCTTTTTAATCTTAATTAGTTATGATTTTATACAATGTAGAACCTTATCCAGAATAGCTTTAAAAATTGAAAAGAGTAAGATCAGAGAGCTGAGAAGATGAAGTGGGGTTTTATCCAACATATGACTTGATGTTTCCAACTACTATTCCGTGCTAAGAAGGGGAAAATGAGCCATTAGAAAAAAAAAAGTATTTTCATAGGAGATCTTCACAAAAATGTTACCTCTGCTGACCTTTAGATAAAGGTAAAAAGGTTAATGCAATAGTTTGGAAATTATTAGCCTGCAAAAGGACCAGTGACCTTCTCAGGGTTGTTCCCAGATTTCTCAGCATAGCATCTAATTCCTGGGAGATCATTTGAGCTGTGCAGAGACCTTACTTAGTCAGAGTCAAAATATTTTTCTGCCTTTGTAGTGGCTCTCCAAATCTATAAAATGTGGAGTTTCCTTTTGTTCCACCTCCACCCTTAGCTGGGGAGGGTGCCAGTGCAGGCTTTCCTTCACGGCGCTGCAGATTTTCCGACCCGACGCCGAACCGGAAAGAACAAGGGTTGGGGTTGACTTCTCACAGAACGTCCTCTCACCTCTCACAGAATGCCCTCTCACTTCTCACAGAACGTCCTCTCACTTCTCACAGAACGTCCTCTCACCTCTCACAGAATGTCCTCTCACTTCTCACAGAATGTCCTCTCACTTCTCACAGAATGTCCTCTCACTTCTCACAGAATGTCCTCTCACTTCTCACAGAATGTCCTCTCACTTCTCACAGAATGCCCTCTCACTTCTCACAGAATGCCCTCTCACCTCTCACAGAATGCCCTCTCACTTCTCACAGAATGCCTTCTCACTTCTCAGGGCTTGTCCACTGCACCATCAGCTCCCTCGGTGCACCAAACAATGCAAATTCATTTCATCCATTTACATCACTGCTCAGTTTGGCCAAGAGTTAGGAAACTCCTGGTTTACACTGTAGCAGTATTGATAATGGAGACCTAAATGAGGAGCACAGAAGAAATGCAGAGTTCTGGGTTCTTTCCCAGCTCCTTCAATAACCTGAAATCCAGCTTGAGCAAACAATTAGATTTATTTATGCCACAATTTGCTTTTAAAGTTGATGTTGGAAAGCAAAACATCTCTGGGATGGATGCAAGTCTCAGACACTTTTATAAAAACCTCTTTAGAAGCTGGACTGGGCAGTGTCAACTGTAAAGAAACATGGAATGACACCTGAATGGGGCAAATTTCAAATTTCCTTCATAAAGGACCACAATATTATGTTGAAGCAGAAATTCCTCACAAATCCAGCCCCTTAGTTTCTCAAATCTAGATTCTTCTCAACCCAAGTCCTGTCCATTTGTCATTCTGCAAAACACACAAATATGAACCCCAAGAGAGATCCCAGTTTTGCTGCACCATGAAACGCTGCCATTTAATCCTTCAGTCCATCTGCCCAGCCCCAGAAACTGAAATTTCCTTCAAAATGAAAACTACTGCAAAGCAGTATTGCTACATACATCATATACACAGTGCACCCTGTGCAGAAGGGAACGCTGACACAACCTGCACCATCTCCTTGGGAGGGAGGGGCTTTTGTGAAGATTTATTTTTGACACTCTCCTCACAGCAGAACCCATTCCTGGTCTCTGCCACGCCGTGGTGGTGCCAGTAACCCAGCAAAGGCACAGACTGCCATCAGCCTTTGAAAAGCTTTTCCTGCTGGAAAAAGCTGTTCTTTCCCCAGGAGGAGAGGAAGGCTGAGGGCAGGATTCAGCCCCAGTGCTCTGCCAGCCCTGTCGAGGGAAATCAGGAGTCCTCACCCGGACAGGGACTGTCTAGAAATGAGACACACCAACTTCCAGGAGCTCAGATGGTTTCTCTGCTCTCCCCCTCGGCTGTGTGATTCCCAGTATTCACCACGGTTCACTGGTGCAATAGTGCAAGCTCTTTTCCATCTGAGCTCTGTTAAAAGGCAAATGGTATCTCAAGGAGCGAGCTGACCCCATTATCAGAGCCTTTGGGAGTTAAGAGAGCAGCCAGCAGTGGAGCCAGCCAAAATGCCTGAGCTGAGGCCAGCTAAGAAGCCAGCCAGGCACATCCAGGGCTGCTGGAAAAATACATTCTGGAGCTCAGTGTCTGGGACCCCGAGCTACTATGCACACCCTGCTTCAGTGGATGTGGGTGTTGGCTTGAGCAGAGCAGCACAGAAGAGAGGGTGAGCAGGAGAAGCAAATTAGACAGGGGTTACATAAAAGGCCTATTGACTTTTTAACGACTTTGTTATTTGGAAGTAGCAGGTAAATTTACCAGAACATCATCTCCTCTTTTACAGTAAAAGGTTTTTTACAGGGAAAAGATAGGTAAAAAGGGATCTTACAATATATCCTTACAGAAGTGTAGAGGGATAGAATAGGCAGCACAAGAGAAGCGGGATGAACCTGTCTACTTACAGTCTTTCCAAGCTTTGGAAAGTGTATTTTTCAGTCACTGTTGAGCATAATTTCTCTTTAAAGCCAACATAGAGAAGACCTTTACCACCAAAAGCAGTAGAAAGCAAGATTTATTAGGTTCACAAATTATTATTTACTCATTTCCAGATCTTTATTTTAATAATAAAGAAAACTATGTAAGATTTTTTAAATGCAGTGTAAATGGCAGGACAGAAGATAACTCAGAGACACAGGGTCTGTCCTCCCACTAACTGCAGGAACTGCATTTTGAGAGACTTCTGTTGGTGGGATCCCTGCTTCAAGCTTAGCCAAACACCAGGGTGGTGCCATGGCAATGTCCATGTCTGTGAGCACTGTGGAAGAAGTTGATATCCAGCAATATATATTGATATCTACAATCAGTGGATCAACCACTTAGCTTGCTGCACTGAAGTGCTGACCTGTCCTAAGAATATAAGAGCACCAAATGCACAGAGCCTGGAAGAAATCACTGATGAAATTTTAAAAGTCACAATCCTAGATCACAGTAAAGCTATTTCCAAAAACACTGCTCTGTTTTTACCTCTGCTGTCAGGTCTCAGCTCATCACTGGAAAGCTGTGTTTCCATGAAACCATTAAAGTTGTGAAAAATGTTTGTTCCAGGGATCTCTGCTCCCTTTTCTGGGGAAGCATTTTGCTGAAGCACTGTGTAAGAGGAAAAAAACCTATGCCCACAGCAGCTACAAAAATGAGAATCCCATAAGAATCTTGGGAAACTGGAAAGTAGATGGAAATATCTGATTCAGCTTGGGACTAAACCACAGTGTTAAGTCCATGGCCACTTCTTGGAGCATATAGCTTTTCACTCCTGTGCCATCTGAAGCTCAGGCATAACACCTGCCCAAGAGCTCAGGCTGAGGTTTGGGCTTGGCTCCCAGCCTAAGGGAACAGAAGATGATTAAGGCACGTGACAGAAGGCCTGAAGCAGAAGGAAAATAGCCTGAGCTAGAAGCCTACAGCAAAAAAAGAGGATAAGGTGCTCAGAAATGTTTCCAAAGATTGTCAGTCCTTGCAGTGCTTCAGGTTGGAGTGAATTAGCACAGATCAGGTGAAGGAGACTGCTACACAAAAATATCCTGTAACACAAAACTTTCCTGCTGTCAGAAATGCTCTTTTTAATCATTAGTACTTTAGCAAGAAAACACATGTGCACATACACACAAGTTTAATGTTTCTCTGAAAGTCTGATCTCTTGTACTTTAGACCAAATAGAAAACACAGAGCAGGCCAAATTCTGACCAGAATCTGCAGCAAAGTTCAGCTGATCTGTGGTGTTGAAAGCCCATTGCTGCTTAAAACAAGTATTTTACAAGGCAGTGAAATAAACTTTAGATAAACACAGGCAACTGTTGCTTTGGCATGGAGGAGACCGACACGCTGCAGAAATATTACTCCTGTTTTCTGCTCCCAAGACCAAGGAGAGAACACCACTGTGCAGAGGACACTGACACTGCTGGCAGGAGAAGGTTACACATCCACAAATGTCAGAACAGAGTCACAGCAGCCTTGAGTGAGCAGGAAGATGAGAGGTCCCTGGAGAAATGGTCTTGTGTCAGCAAAAAGGCACCGAGAAGCTTTGTTAGGGGAGGCTGAATGTTGCTGCTCTCCCTGGGGGAGGGAGGATTTCCAGCAGAAAGGAAATGTGGGGATGTTTCTTTCATCTGGCACCTGGTGAAGTCCCATATAGGGCTGGGAGCTGTACAGGGAGGAGTGTCAGGGAATGTGGCAGTGCCATCAGGGCGTTAACACTGAAATGTGCACACAGCACACTCAGCATTGTTTGCACATTTTGGTACTAAAAAGGAAGGGTCAGCCCTGCCTCCAACCTCCAGGTTCCTCCTTCCTGGTAACACTCAAGAGTGGAAGCATCTCCATAAAGATACAGAATGAGCTGAAGCAATGGAGCAATTCAAGGTGCAATCAATAATTTCCTCCTGCTGAAGCGACAACCTCTGCCCAAAAGACAGCCAGGAGACCCAGGTACGACAACTTCAAATCCTTTGACAACAATTTCCTGTTACTTCTTTTGCTAAAGCCTTGAAGTTGCCTTTGAAATGGCCCTCAGGGGACTCACGGGAGGTTTCAGTGCTTGAAAGCACCCACTTTTAGCTTCACTAAGAGAACAGATGTCTGGCACTGCACTTGCACTTCCCATCTTGCCTGTGCCACATGATCCAGGCCAATGTGCATGAGAAGCAAGGCAGGGCCCTGGCTTTTCACTTCAACATTAGTCACAAGGAAAAAAATCAAACCAGCAAACGCTTCAAAATATAGGGCACATTCATTCACAAGGAAAATCTGGTTAATATTTGCAATGATAAAAAAGATCTTGCAATCTTGACTTTGATAAAATTACACATTAAAAGTAAAAAGGCAAGAAAGAAGGAAGTAAAGCCATTTTCTTCAAGTTGGATCATGCAATGCCAGAAGTCACAGATGATCACTGCTCGTCTCCCATCTTTTTTATTTGGAGGTTACCATTAACAACAGACAGTTACATCAAGACCTGGACAAGTACTTTTCTAACTTTGAAACCAAACAAAATACGCTCAAATGTAGTTCACCCCCATATTACTGTGAGGAACAAAACACAAGAGGTTTGCCAAGCAGGGTGCTGAGGCAATTGGACAGCAAAAAGGCATTTATCAGCATAATTTTCCAGGCTGATAACTTCAGAGCCAATCTAACACCTTTCTGGTAAAAAGATAATCAACTTGCATTTATTGATATTGTTTGTGATGGTGAATGAACATTAGGTACTTACTTTTATGTCTGCATAATCCATGTGCTTAACCATAAACTGTCCCTTTTACTCATTTCATTTTTTTCACTGTGGGGTGAGCAAATATTTAAAAGCAACATTATCATACATGATTTGATCTAATGGAAAGGACACATTTTTGCCTTCCAGATAAAATTTTCAAACTTCTCTCTCTCTCTCTATATATATATAAATATATATCTATATATCTGGAACAAAACAACACTCAAAATTTTTCATAGAACCTGTAGGTAATGCATTTTTCTAACCAGCTGTATATCTTAAGTTGGAACTCCCTGGAACAAGAATGGGCAGACCCAGATCTTTTGAAAAGGCCACATGAAATTGTGCTAAACACACACTTAAGGAAAAAGGGACCAGCCATTGAATCTGGGCCACAGAAAAGTGACTGTGAACTTCTTAGGTAACCATGTTCTAAAAAGAGCTCCAAAGCCTCTCTGGACATGCTGGATCTCATTATCAAACATTTTACAGTTGTAGGAGACATGAGTCAATATGAAAACACTGGTGTAAAAGCAGAGCAAAGGAGCTATTTATTATCATAGAATCACAGAATGGTTTGGGTTGGAAGGGAGTTTAAACATCTCATCCCACCCCCTGCCATGGGCAGGGACACCTTCCACTGTCCCAGGCTGCTCCAAACCCCAGTGTCCAGCCTGGCCTTGGGCACTGCCAGGGATGCAGGGGCAGCCACAGCTGCTCTGGGCACCCTGTGCCAGGGCCTGCCCACCCTGCCAGGGAACAATTCCTGCCCAATGTCCCATCCATCCCTGCCCTCTGGCAGTTTGAAACCATTTCTCCTTGTTCTATGACTACAGAGCCCAGCCCCAAGTCCCTCTCCAGCTGTCTTGGAGCTCCTTTAGGTACCAAAAGGCTGCAATAAAGTCCCCTGGGGTCTCCTCCAGGCTGAACAAGCCCAGCTCTCACAGCCTTTCCTCACAGGAGAGGAGCTCTAATCCCTCCTTTGTGGCCCTGAGAATGTTTCAGCTGGCTTTTCACTGACCCTACCAACCCCCGAGGTTGTCAGAAAAGGAAACAGCTTCTCCCATTTTAGCCAGGTAATCAAACCCTGCCCAGCAGCAGTGCTAGGAGCAGGACACCACCAGCTTTACCTTCCTTTAAAGGGGTTTTTGCACACTTCCATGCACATCTAATAACCCTGCTTCGACAGCAACGGCCAAAATAAAAACTGGAAGGCTCCACTCCCTGGCAAGGAAGCTGCAGTTGTGTGTGAAGCCATCAGGACAGCTTTGGGTGTTCATCTGGCCCTCACATCCACCCAGCTGGACAGAGGGATCATGGAAAAGCAGAGATCCACCCGGACACGTACACAGCACCGAATGGGCCCTGAAGGATTTGATGAATGAAAAATGCTCAGGATTGTGAAGTTTCATTTGATTTCCACCGCTGAGGGAATAAGGCTGACCTTTTGGTTACCATGCAACCTTGGAAAGTGGGAGCTGGGAGAGCGTGTGTCACCCCAACCAAGGCTTGAGTCAGCTCTTGCTCAGCATCTTGTGGACCAGCTGCTGTCTGGACACATGTCCTCATTTAAAGCTGGTCCCCTGCCAAGGAAATAAAAGGCAGTCGGAACTATTTCTTCCTGAAAATCAGATTAAGGGACCTTGGAAGAAAGGAAAGATTGTATCATCTTGCTACACTACAAGAATCAGCTGAAACCCAAGAAATAACACTTTAGATAACAAAGACAAATGGACTCTGAGTACAAAGGGCCATCAGAGAATTAGATTCTCCAGGGGATAAATTCCCGTCAAAGTTCAAGACTCAGAGGCTGATATAAAATGAAAAGTGTAATGCAGCTTTATAACCCACTAAGATGAGAAAATCAGGCATTTCATCATCCAGAAGAGACAGCCATTTCATACAACATAAAACAATTTAGGTCTGATAGTAAAAAATCTGGTGCAACTTCAAGGTAGCCCATGTCCTCAGCTAGGAAAACATCACTCACAGTATTAAAAGGCAGTTTTTAATAAAAAAGCCTCTCATTTTTACTATCTACTTCCCCTCAAAAGCCATTTGACATGCAAATGAATACATAGGCAGTGAAAGACTTCAGGAGAATCTCCAATACTAATTGTCAACTTTTCAGCAATTCAGCTGAATTTCAGCATTTGATCCTCAAACAGGAGAACAGGATTGCAGCCAGAAGCCTCTAAATAGTACAAACATTTGTGCTCTTTTACAAGGCAGGTAAAAACCTAAATTATGTTGCTAATTAATTTTGTATTTCCTTTGGGTAGCCAAAGAAACCTGGAGCTGCTCAGCAATCATCGAATGATGGGGTTTTGCCAAGTGTTCAGGTATGTTATTAGCAGAACAAGCCAGCAGGACTGAGATCATGCTCTTTGCAATACCTACAGGGGAAAAAGTCCAATCCAAAGCAAGCTCACACAAAGCAAATATCTACATGAGGCAGAAAGGGAGAAAGGAGCACCAAAGCACCCGACACATTTAAATACAAGTAAAAAAGTCCTTAAAAACATTTGTCCAAAACTAAGACAACAAATCCAAGACTATAATTCAATGGCAGTGAGTACCAACTACTCCAAAGAAAAATATTTACAAGAAATTGAGGACAAAAACTTGATTAACTTGCAAAAGATGTAAGATATGATTTGCAGTATGCACACATTGTCCAAATAGGCTACATCAGACTTAATTGATTTCTGTAATTGAGCATGGCACGATAAGCCAAACTTTCCTACATACCTGCACTGTGTAGGTGTGATGCCCTGGAGAGAAATAGACAGGCAGGACATTAAATAGAATATTTTTACCTTCAAAGCTGCTTCCCTGTCTCCTTTTAACCTGCACAGTCTTTTTTGTTTTCCTTACAAAGATCTTGTAATTCAATTGAGGAACATCTGTGTTCATATCAGCTTTTAAGATACTTCAACCCTGATTACCATACACAAATATTCACTTCCCTCTGCACCCACCAGTGTAAAGCAACAGCCTCCCTTCATTCTCAGGGCACAAATTAAAGCCAACTCTCTTTTCTTCTTAACAAGTTCATCTCTTCAGCTGATGTTAAAAGGGTATCAACTATTGACCACAATATGAGCACTTAATAAATAACATTTTAAAAATAGATTTTAAAAATATGTGAATAAATAATACTTTTTCTGCCCCCACAGAGCCTTCAACCACAGTCCTCTTGAATCTACAGTGTGGCTCTATTGCTTATAAAGGTATATCCTTATGAGATTTCCAGATTTCCCCTCCTAAATCACTCCCCAAATGAATTCCAGAGTCTACACTCTTCTCATCTCATCAGTACAAAAGCTATAGTGGAACGTTTGGCTTTGTTCAGCAATCAAGGAAATCCTTACAGAGGCAGATACACAGATAACGACCTTGTCTGTAATTCACAACCAGTTCTCATTTCTCTGCTGGGAAGGGAATTAATATGGCAAATTTACCTCACCACTTCATTCTGTTTCAAAAGGGCCAACATTTCAAGTTGCATTCTCCAAGGGAAAATGTAATAATTTATCCCAATTCCTGATGCAGCATATTTTCATAAATCCCTTTGAGATTTCCTTCAAAGGAAAGAAAAACATCCCAAACACCTTACTCCACCTACTCCCCAACAGTTGAGTTTCAAAGGTTTTGGCTCCCTCAACAGCAGCAATTCAAGAATTAGCACCAGCCAAACACTTTGAGTCACTATTTTAAGACTGGATCGATCACAATCGCGTATCGCCAGAATTGTTTTCAACTGATACAATTCCATTCCACTGAAAGAACTTAACTCCTTTGCAGGTTCCACTACCTTCATCTCCAGGTTTTATGAACTAAGAAATCTCTCTTAATTGCTGAGAGACTGCTGCAGGGATAAGGTTCCCCATCCCTCTGCATCCTCTGCCTCCGCTCAAGCCGCGCAGCAGTCCCAGACTCTGGAGGAGAGGCCAACGTTAACGAGGTGCACTCCAGCTCCACGTGCTCAGAAACACCAACAACCAGCTGGGACAAAGGGCTTGGAAATGCTTACGGGAAAAGTGGAGCTGTGCATGAAACCCCAGCAGCTCCTGCTTTATGGGCCCTGAAGAAATGGACATAAAGGTGCACGGGACGTTTGCGGCGCTCTGCCGCGCGGGATCTGCCGCGCTGCAGCGCACGTCTGGGCTTGAGGCAACTCTGTTCCCCTGCCAAAACCGTGTGGAATGCACCGAGGGGTCAGGCCGAGGAATTTATGTGTTTTGCAGTTATTTAGAAATTACGGGAAAGAGAACTTGGCTGCTCCTGCCGCTGCACAGGTGTAGTTAACTCCGAGTGCTCGGCGGGTCAGGCCTTTTCAATCAAAACTCCACTTGGCCAGAAGCAATGGCCCCGTGCATGTGAAAGGATGGCTCAGTCTGGGGAGACAAACTCAGGCATCACCTTCAAATTCCTTTCTTTGAACCACCTTTCCATCTCACCAAAAGCCAAGTCTGGGCTTTACGTTGGAGGACAATTATCTCACAGATAACTGATGATAAAATATTAAGTTTATGCATGTGAAAAAAACCCTAAAAATGTTACTCTAAGTTTCATTTGGTTATGCTCTTCAGTGGAACAAAACCTCTCAAAAAACCATCACAGGAAATGTCATTTGAGCCCGTAGCTGAATGATGAGTAAAATGTTTCAGAAGCTGAATGGAAGAGCTCACTGGCTGCTCTGTCCATAAGCAACCCTGCAGCCCCAAACCTTTATGGCTTTGTGCATATACGAAGAGCCCCACTGGTTTACTCTTATGCTCACTGAAGAGAATAAAGGCGTGGTGGAAGTACAGATTTGGGGTTTTTTGCAAAAGAAAGGACAAGAAGATAAAAATGCAACAAGAAGCAAAATGGATGATGGAGGGAATGGAGGAAATGTGAGAACATGCAGGAAGAAAATAGAAAAGGTGCAACAGTAAAAATCAGCCCAGACAATTGTCCCAGATATGTGTTAAGGTGGCCCTGACCATCTGTCACCTACGTGGAACTGTCAATTTTTTGCGCTTTCAATATTGGATCTGTGAAAAACAACTCCACATTACAGTTTCTCAGGAAATAAACACAGTAACAACAGCTATAACATTGAAATTCAGGAATTGATTTTTCCTTCTGAACATAGGAAACGCCTAAGAAAACCTTCTGGGTCGGTGGCAGCTCCTGAGGAGTGCCCCAAGGTGGCTTTCCAAAGCAGCACACAGCTTGGTTTGTGGGCACAAACAGCAATCTTTCCACAAGACAGAGAGTGCTCCTCCAGTAGGAACCTGTCAGTGCATGGAAAGTTAAAGAGTGTCTGGGCAGCACAGTGGTGGGTAATGTGATACAGATGATTTCACCTTTAGGTCTCCAGTTCAAAAAAACTCAGCCCAAAAAGTGTCATCACCTGATAGTTTTTACTACTTCTATTTACAGTACAAAATTTCCCAGAGGGCCAGACTGAGATCAAGGCTCTCCTGCCTCCCTCCATGCTCTAGGGATTGTGTCTGAACTAAGGAACAGACCTTCTCTGCAGATGCCATGGTGTAAACAGGCTGCAGATATAAGGGAAAAATGCACAGAAGACTGAAATGTGTTGTCAGAGTTTAGTGAGTCAGACATAAAAGCGAGTCTGACTCCAGAGCTGCTGACATTTTTACTCTGCCTTTTGTGTCAGGAAAGTTTCTCTACCGTGCCCCAAAGGCAAAAATGCACATGTGCAGCAAGACCTCAGCTCCAGGATGCATCAAACCTCCTAGACAAGGACATATTTTTGTTTCATCCCATGTGGAGTGGGGCTGCTACCTCCCAGGAGTGCTGGGCTCACTCCACACAGGCTGCAGAGGTGATCAGTGCACAGAGGGAGCACAGCCAGGATTCCCAGACATCCAGCAGCATGGTCTGAGCCCCCTTCTGACTGCCTGGGGATCCTCAGCAAAGGTTTAAAAAAAAGCAACAACAACAACAACAAAATCAACCTCAAAGTTCATTTTTACCCTGACAAAGTATCCATATCCAGGGTACCATAACGTGAGAATGCAATTTATCTTAATTTGAGTAAAAGGAGCAGGAATTCCTGACCCTACTTTGTCCCTAAAAACAAGACCACCTATGATTATAATTAAATATGAGATCAGAAAAGCAACTTTTGCACAAATTCTCTTCTAGCTCTAAAGGTGGCCTTTTCAGGTCAGGCTGGCAGGCTGGGCAGGAATCTGGCTGAAGCTTCATTCACAGTATTCATCAAACTCATTCATTCTATAAAGTTACTCCCATTTCTCAGCAAAATAAAAAAATTTTAAAGTATTATAAAAAAATTAAAACCTCAAAAATGAGGGAGCCCATTCAGAGCAAAGCACCAACAGCATCAAAGAGTTATCTCTCCACAAAAATATATAAATATATCTCACCATATTATATCTCTATAAAACCAACCACCTCCTCTCCCTATTCTGCAATAACAAGCAGTAATTCTATTTCCACTGTAAATCATTTCAATTCTGACATCTTCACTGGGGACTTAATAATATGTGACCTTATCTAACTTAAATCTGGTATTAATTTTAACAAAAAAAAAAAAAGCTTTATGAAATTCAGGAGCTTAAGGGTAACTGGGGGGATACAGGTCTGCCTCAAAGGGTAGCATATGGATTTCATTTTCCCTACATTTTTCACCAAATTCTAGGAACTACAGTAATGTTTTGCTCTAGGGTGCCACAAAACTAACCCTCAGTCTTGCCCAAAAGAATCAGGATCTGAATGGTGCATTGGGCAAGGGAAATTTGGAACATTTGAACAACAATTGCTAAATCTTACACAGACTTGATTTTTTTCAAGCTTTTTCATGTACCTTGCAGAACCTTTAAAAAAATAATTGCCTTCTTTGAAAAGTAGGAGCATGATCCTGTTATGAAATATAGATAAAGCCTGGTTCTGCTTCCAGTTACGTTTTTAAGTGGGGAATGAAATCCAGGAAGTTAAGCTGCTATGATCGTAAGTCTAAAAATTGATCCTTCAGGAGACCTTGGATATAATTTGCCAAAAAACTTCCGGATTCTTCAACATCAACTTTCTGAACTTCAGTGGGAAAGACTTCTCCATCCTGAAGACCTTTTCATCTCTCTGTACACAGTTTTCTCTCTTCTGTTCTTGTTTTCTCCTAAATACTTGCATGCCACCAAGAGGCTCTGCTGTGCATCCATACCTTCAAAAGCAGGAAAACCTTCTGTTGATTTGGCACTGCCACATCTGGTGAGGACAACCTGCAAACCCACATGCTCTGGCATATTTCAGAGCTCCTTGAATCAGAGATCTCATTATTCCATTGATTTTACTTGTATTAATGAAAAAATATCTCCATTATCTAATTTTAAAGTTCTCAAGTAAGCTGTCTAAAAAGCACTTGGTTTTGTTTTTCTTAACACCTCACTGATGGATTTTCTTGCATGTCCCCCAGCTCTTGTACAGTGAAAACCCCCCAGACAATAATCATGCATTGGGGCTCCTCCCTGCTCTCCCCCCAAACACCTTTCCAGTCCAGACAGAGGCTGCTCCAGCTCTGCTGCATTCTGCACCTCTCTGTATCTTGGCCCTTTCCAAGATTTCTCTAGTTCTGCTCCATGTTAGGACAGAGGAAACCAATCTGGTGGAGATATGAGTGTACCTGGCACTTACAAAACAGCCTGTGCTGCTTCCATGCCTTGTTCTGATTCCTTCCACCACAATCCTTGCCTGCCCTTTGTGGGTTTGATAACCAAAAGTAGGTTCTCCCTTTGTAGTTTGAAGGGAAGACACAAAAGAACACATTGATATAGGACAGAGCTGATTATCATGACAGACAATCATTGAAACTGCTGTGGGGAAGAGAGGAAGAACCTCAAAATAACAAGGTTTGGCTTGCAGCTCTTTTCCTATCTCTTTTCCTATTTTCTGTTCCTTGAAGAGAACTTCTTTCTGTTCATCAGGTCTAAAGAAGTCTCACTGAGAGACTTCAGAGGTGTTCAAGGCCAGGCTGGGGCTTGGAGCAACCTGGGATAGTGGAAGATGTCCCAAGGTGGGAGGAATGACATGAGCTTTTAGGTACCTTCAAACCCAAGCCATTATTTGATTCTGATAAATGTAGTGAGTGTTAAAATAATAATAATAAATTACACTAATTCAACAAAAACTGAAAGACAAAACCTTTCAATACAACAGTACTTTTAAAAATGGTTTTTAACTTATTTATTAAATCTGGGAAGAAATGAGGCAGAGTTCACATTCTTCCTTCCCACGAGAAGGTCACACTTCATTTTGCAGCCTCATCAGCTGCCACAGAATGGGCTGTGACAGCTGCCATGAGGAGCTGCACTGTCTCCAAGGCCATGGGTTTCTACAGGTAGGAAAAAGATGAGATCTGGAGCAGCTCCCCTCCCACAACAAACCCTGCCCCGTGTCAAAGCCAAGACAAGCACTTGTTCTGCTGCAAACAGACAGCTCTCCTTCAATTCATGCTGCATCAGAAAACTCAGCTGAAAAGAGGACCAAACACAGGCCTCTAGAAGGAAGGACTCCTTACACAGCATCTCTCCCCTGTGCCCACCAAAAAACCCCAAACAAGTTCAGGAAAGGCATCCTGCTGGACTATTAAAGAGCTTGGAGCCAACAGTCAACACATTAGGTAACCTCATTATCCACTGCCTAGTGCCAAAGGCAAAACAGGTGTGAGGATACCAAAGCAAGAGGAAAGCACAGCCTGTTAAGAGAAATCTGCAATTTTAAGGGCATTAAAATATTTCCAAATGTTCAGAGAAAAGCCTCACAGTGGAGCAGACATTCACTAATGGAAAATAAAAGAAAAATGTGAACTGCTGGAAAGGTGCATCACCTTTAAGATACAGTTTGTTTTTCCTCTTTTTCAGTTCAGATTAAACCTGAGACTCAAGGGCTTGAGTTTCCTTTTGTTCTCCAGAGTGTGGCACAGCAAAGACCAATCCCTATCTTTGTGTCACATTGCTGAGTTTGTCATTTCATGGGGATGGAACACAATGGCTTTTTTTGAGACTCAACAGTGAAACCATTCCACAGAGAGGTCATATCACACTCACCACCTTGTCCCTTCAACTTCCACTATTCCACCATTCCCGGTTCAGACCTGCAAGTAACTGCTCTCAGACACAGCTGCCAAGCAGTAGCAAGTTCTGGTGAAGTTAGAGGAACTACACGACTGCAGAGGCAAAGCTGAGGATCAAACTTTGTTTCTTCAGCCACCACAATAACCAGATCCTGCAATCTGTATCTGCTGTATAGAAATATCTGGGCAAGAAAATCAAGTCTAGCAGAGTTCCAGAAGTTAGAGTTTCACACCACTTTGATTCTCTGATGCGTTTCCTGAGACATTCAATGTCACAATTCAGCTGAATTTAGTTTTGTCCATTCCCTCAATCTCCACACTCGAACTACACAATTCCCTTCCCTTCATTACAAGGCACATAAATGCATTAACGTGGTTCCTAATGAGTAGTGTTCTTATGAGACTGAAGACATCAGACTTTGCTATTAAAAACCACCTCAATGAAAAAGACAGCAAGTTCCAGAATAATAATATAAAAATATTCTTCTATGTCAGCTCTGTATTCAAAATGCAGTTTATTTTCACCAAAATTTACTTCCACACACCTCCTGCAGATGCTGCAGGACACACTGATGGAATTTGAATTTCAAAGGGTACCTGATGCTCAGAGCTCACAGGTTGAAGACCACATGAGTTTCATTTATAAATTTCATTTATTTCAGTGAGCCACAGAATTTGCAGAGGGGACTTAAGCTGGAGAGGATGATGCCTGTATGTGAGGGGAACATTGCACCAGCTGAGAGTTAAAATCCTGTAAGAATTATTTACTAGCACTTTAGATACTTTTCACATTCAAAACACAATAATGAGGTTTAATTAGTTTTTAACAGCCATGATAAATTGGTTGGCAAGGATATACATAGAGACTGTGAAGAACAGAAGGAAAAAAAAGAGTTTTGACAGTATATTACTTGCAAGCTGTCTTCAAAGTGTGGTTTAGTGGTTTAAATGGAAATCTCAGCCCAGTTGAGCCTGGTTCCTGACCTCATCCATGCCACGGTTGGGTTCCTTGGGATTGTTTGCCAAAATACTTTAGCAATGGACATTTTTGTCCATTCTCTCCTTACCTGTGAAAAACATGACAAGAAGTTGGAAGTCTCTTATAAACTCTTCAATGGGCCAGTGGAAAAGGCTGTGCTAGCAGGACTTGGGTGTCCCTTGGTGCCACAAAATCCCCCAGGGCCAGGGCTTCTGACACAGCCACTGAGGAAAAAATTCACCTTGCAGGGAAACACTCTGAGCTTCAGCCTGCAGATCTCCTCACAGAACTGCTGCCAGCAGGTACATCTGCTCTTTAACAGGCAAGCAACACCATTTAATTTACCATTTAACAAGAACAAAGTTTCCTACACTTTTTCCACCCTTCCACTATCAATCTGCCCCAGCACCAACCTCTGTGTCATTATTTCCACGCAGTCATGTAGACTGTTTCATTGAAAAAAATCTTTCCAGAAGTTTTTGTTGAAATACCACTTTGAAGACAATCTATGTACAACTCAAATGCCACATTTGGGGTTTTTTTCAGCTGTCACTATTTTTCTCCTGGCTTTTAAAAACTCACGAACTTTCTCTTAATTAAATCTCTGGTTAATCCAAGAGTGTGACAACTCTAGAGTCTCAAGAAGCATCTGAAGCAAATTCTACATTTCCAATCATGTTAATCTATACTTGTGTGTTTCAAACCAGCTCCTTCAGAAGCTGTAAAATCAGTAAATAAATAGTGAAAAAAAATATATAAAACCAGTACTGAGGAAAGAAAAATCACCTCTGTTATTGAGCTTTCTCATGTGGATTTAGTGCAGTAAAACTCCAACTCCTCTTATCCTGCTGGACAAAGGTGAAGGAATGGATTAAACGAGAACTTTGACAGGGACCATCAAAAGATGGTAAAGACAACAACATTGTAGGAACATGACAATGCCCATGGCTGTTGTCATGCTGGGAACCTGCACACTAAATAATGCTCACTAAACCTAAACTGGAGTCAGAGGAATTTAGGAGGAAATTCTCTCAAAACAGAAAATGCAGTGGAAATCACAGACGAACAAAATGACTGCAAGTAAATCCTGGCAGTGAGTCCCCCCTTCACACACACACTTCTCTAATGTTTCTCTTGACTGACTCTTGTGCTGAAATGAGTTCATATGACAAGCCTGATTTTTTCCTCTACAGATCACCACACTTTTCCAGCACAAATAACCCTGAGTATAAATCATATACTTGCTGAAATGCTTAGATTGGCATGTTATCTCATGTAAGAGCAAGGTACCAAGATCTCAGTTGTAGAGACGTGGTATTTTTTTTGTTAGGCAAATTGCACTGGTTTTTTCTTTATATAATGCTTCTGTAGGATATTCAACATTTTTTCCTCCTCTGATAAAAGATATAGACTGATAACTCAGTGTGTCTGTGCTGTTCTTCACTCATGTATTTCAAAATGCAGATAATTATCACCAATTTAATAATGAAAATCCTGATAAAAAGATCTTTCTTCTCATTCCAGCGGTAAAACATGGACCAAAATTTGTGAGTCTGAACACTCAGTTCAATATGTTTTCCAAATAATTTACATCCCATTATAAAATAATTAGACTGGCTCAGACTACAAAATGACCTCAAGGAAAGTTCAGGAATTTTGGGTCCTAGGATGTGTACCAGACTCCCACGCCTGCTCAAAACAAGTCTTAACACCAACAGTTCAGCAAACATTGAAACTAAAAATTTCTGTGTTTAGTCCTATTTACTCCAACCTCAGCATTTATTTTTCTCCAAGACTGTCCTTGTTTCAGCATCCCCTTGCCTTCCTTCACCAGCCACATCTCCCACCCTTCCCTGTCTGTCTGGAGAACAGGCAGCCACTGACACCGTGAGCCAGCCCATTGGCAGGATGATGCCTCAGGATGGGTAACACTTAAATTCTGCATATATGTCTTCTTGTAAGAGCACCAGTTTCCTCATCTTTCCTTTATTCAACTCCTCTTTTCCTCAAAACTTGCAGAAACTGAACTCCTTGGAGATGCCAAGCTGAACAAGAATACATGATATCATTCTGTCTGGAGACAGGGGTGGAGGCAGATGGGTAACAGTCTTCAGACACATCCCTGGGCTGCTGCAAGATGGATGAGTGTTCCATGAGTAGGATGAGAAGAAAGAAGGCTGAATTTCATCCCAAAATGTTCAGCTTAGGCGTGTAAGGAATTACCCAACAGTTGTAGCTTAATTAACTAAATTGCCGATAGAAGGTTGGAATGGCATCACTGGGGCTTTCAAGAACAGGTGAGTTGAAAGTGCTGGAAGGAAACCAGGTGTAGGATGGTTGTGCTCACTTGGTGGGCAAAGCACCTCAAGAAGCCACCCATCCTTCTGAGGCTGGGCCTCAGTTCAGAGCAGGAGAACAGGACAGACACGGGCAGGGCAGGAATCAGCAGCAGGCACAGCAGGAGAAGACACGGAGCTGTTGGGGCAGGGGCACAGGAGGCCATGGAGATGCTCCCTGGGCTGGAGCCAGGCTGGGACACCCGGGGGTGTTCAGCCTCAACAGCCTGGGGATGACTTCTTGTGATCTTTCAGTGCTTAAAGGTGGCCTACAAGAAGCATGGGGACTGTAGCTCTGACACCAAATTAAGAATTTAAGCTCCTAAATCTGTGGGGAAGACAAGGATCAATTATAATCAGCTTGATTCATGTCTTGCAGTCTTTATTCAGAGATGCCCACCTTATTCATCACTGTCCTCTCTCACTCAAAGTCACTGAACATTTAGCCAGGAGTTTGTTTTGTTACTTAAGCAGTATTGGGCTTTTTCCTCCCCACTTGTGTAAAATGACTAAATGAATCAGTTTCCCTTTAAGAGCTGGATGGCCCTGCCAGCTTAGCCAACATGAAGCATTTCCAAAGAAGTTTCTTGCTCATCGCAGTAAGGAACAACATATTTTAAAACCCCAAACTCCAAAATCCCAGATGGTCTTGAAGGCCTTTTAAAACAAACTGTGTGAGTTTACAGTCAAATCTGCCCAAGAAAATCTTCTAATGGAGACTGAAAGCTATAAATGCTCTCAGTTTATTAAAAAATGATTTGACACCAGCACAGACTATTTCCATTTTTTTCCTCACGTTGCAGAGCTAGACACACTTCTCAAAATATTTGCTTTCAACGAAGTGACAGCAGCCCCTCAAGAAGTGTTATGTATGAGCCAGTATTTGATTTTTTTTTGTTATATTTCATATTATATTGTCTCTTGAATAAGATGTTTTAAAAACATTAATGTAATATAGAATTTCAGACTCTTAATCATTTTGACAGGTTTTCTGAAACTCTTCAGAGCAGCATTTGAGTAACGACCCCGTGCAATACACGGCCCTGAAACAGGCAGGGCTGGGGGAAGGGGAGAGGAGCTCTGGAAAGGTCTCTGCTCTAAAACACATGCATTCATTAGGAGAGAAAAATGCCTAGAAATTTGGCACTAGGAAGAGTGTTTAAATGAAGTCTGCCTGAGGGGATAGCCCTGACTTGCACTCTTACCAACGGGATGGATATCATGTGAACGTTAACAAGAATTACGTACCAGGTTAAAAATCTCCCCGTAAGAAACCACAGCGCCGTGCCACGCTCTGCACCGCTGCAGACACAATGCCTTCTGCAGGGAAATGATTCCACACTGATGCACAGGCTGCACACAAACACATCCAGACAAAAATGGCAACAAGCTAAACCCAAAATTCACCGTATTCTGTACTTTCGGAACGTTCGCTAACGGTGAATTTGCTTGTTAACAGTGAACAATCTTATTAACAAATAGTCAGGGTTTAAGCTCAGTTTATTTTGCATGGTGATTATTTGACACCTTAAGTCCAGTTTTTCAGTGTGTCTCCATCCCAATTTTTTAACTTTTAGACCTCCATTCAAGTCTTGCATCGTAGCTCTCTGGAAGGACATTTAAATGCCAGAGTCCATGTGCCAGTCTATGTGCTCCCATCTGAAAAATCAAATCCACAGCACATGAAACACAGCAATGGACTCAAAATGTACTTGGTTTTCCAAACCACAGTTATTCAAGAAATACTTGGGGACCAAAACAAAGCAACCTTCATTGACACTACAGAAAAATCCTGTATTGGCCTGGAGCTTTTGGTATTAACTTTTCCCCATAACTAATTTCAAGTATCTATAAATAAAATGTACAGTCTTTCATACAAGGGTCTATTATAGCTCAAACACCACAACAGGGAACATACATGGAGCTGTCAAATGGAAAGGATTTATAGTTTTTTGCTCTATATACTTCCCCTTTTGGAGAAAGTTTGAATGAAAAGGACCTCATGCTTTGCTTTTCCAAACATTACAGTTAGCAAAGTAAACTAAAAGTTTAACATACATTTTTAGTGTATGTTGCAATCCAATGTCACATTCAGGGGGAGACAATTCCCTAACAAACTACAGGCCAACCAGCCACATTCACCCATTTTTAACTTATGATGGATATTAATATTCTGTATGAGCTGCTTCCCCAAGCAAACTCAGCTCCGGTTCAGCATCTGGAGGCTGATGAAATTTCTCTTTTGCCCATTTTCACAGCTGCAGCAGAGCAGCCAGAGAAGGTCGAGCGATTAACCTGAGGTTGCCGAGTGAGTCAGAGCAGCAGGATTACAATCATTAGCACTCCTGCCTGCCAGGCTCAGCCCTGCTTCTTCTACTTCCACATGCACAGCCCTCACCGGCTCTGGCACACAAAAATGATGGAGTAGTTGGTGCCAGGCACTGAGAGAAAGGGCAATTTTCCCTGGACACAGCAGTGCCAGTCCACTCAGCCTTGATCTGTGAGCAGCCTTCAGGCCCAGCACATCTCCCTGCTGGCCTGTCAAACCCCGGGGCTGGGGCTGTGGGCCCCTGGTGAGCAGGGACTGCCTGCTGAGCCAGGTGGAGAGGTGGCTGTGGAACCAGACAATTAACTGGAAAATTCACCACCAACGTGCACCTGCAGCCAGCAGTTCACTGACACTGCAGAAGGCAAAGAGGGTGTAGGCAAGCCAAGCCAGAAATCCATGGTGCATTCACCTCCTGCCCACAGCAATACCTGGCTGTGAATACTCACAGCAGTGCAGCTACAACACAAACACACCCTCACTGAAAGGCTGCTTCCATGGTGGAGATGACAGCAGCTCCACACCAAGATTTGGGCAATCTTACTTCCTTAAATCAAAGTTCAGGTCACATACACAGCTCTGACTGTCCCTTGCCCTGCACCACAGAGCTTTCATCAGGTTGGTGCCATCATCCTGCTCTTTGCAGGGCAGAGGTTTTGCTCACTGAGCCACTGACAGTGCATCCACCCTGCCCAGGATTCATAGCTCGTGGTGACCTCCTGCAGGGCAGAGGTTTTGCTCACTGAGCCACTGACAGTGCATCCACCCTGCCCAGGATTCATAGCTCGTGGTGACCATGACCTGCAGGCTGGAGTTTGCTTAGCTGAGTCTCTGTGGGATCACAGGCAAGAGCTCACAGTATACGAATCCAAAATCTCATGAAAAAAATGTTCTCATAACCGAGTTCTGTACATCCAAGAACGTGGAGAGCCTTAGAACTGTCATCTTTTGTCAGATTTGCGAGCGCTTTTCTGAAACAAAACTCCAAAGCCTCTGTGGGTCACGTACTGATGGTTTGTAATATTAATCAATCACATCTAATACACTTGATTTCCTGCACAAAAACTAGAATGGGTTTCGCTGCATCAATTCACTGCCAAAATCCTGCAGCTGGTGTCACGGCGTGGTGGCGTTTGTCACGTCACAGCACTGAGCAGGAGACAGATTTAGCAGCCAACTTACTCAGGTGGAAGACTTGAGAACCACAAACAGATGGGAAATATATCCAACTCTACAAAGGACAGGGTTTACCTTATACCAGGGTTTAATTTACTTCAGGTTTTCCTCAGGTTGTTACTGGTACAGCTCAGAACAACACAAACCTGCAGAGATGTGAACACAGGAATCCTAAACACTGTGGTTTTGAGTGTCACCCCTGGGAATCCTGGACATCAGCAGCAAAGGGGAAGAGTCAGGTGAGGCCAAGATAGCCAGAGTCACCTGATGCTATCCCAAGGCCACTGTCTCTCTTCACTCTCACATTTACTGCCTCTTGAAGATGGGACTTTCCCAGAGTGATCCTCATTCCTGCTGCTACTCCCAGGAATATTTCCAGAGAGTCCAGAAATCAAAAGAACCCCAAGACAGCCAGGCATGCACAAACCAAGGCAGAATAGCTGCATTTGTTTATCACATTTTGTAGTAGAATTCTTCAATAAAACTACTGAATAAACCAAATAACGCCTTTTATTTGAATACAAGTTCTTCAATCATTAAAAGAATAATAGAACAACAAAAAGAAAATGAGCACAGTGCATAGGCCATAATTTACAAGCCATATGTCCCCATTTCAGGCCTAGCTTGATCTTTTGAGCCAGATAAATCTGCCACCAACTGGCAAGTGCTTGGAATTCCTTGGTTCCCAAGCATTCAGTAGTCCCTAGAGCTCTTAAAATTCAAACTACATACAGAGGGGCATGATCACATCTACAAACTCTGTGTTCTTCCTACAACCATCCCCTTTGGAATGTTCTGCATGAGGAAGAGAACCAAGTACAGTCTATCAAGCAGAAGGATTTCTACAGCCAAACAGAAACACCCAACTCTTCACCAGCTCCAGATCAAACTCTCCCAGGAAGGGATCTCATTCCCAGCTAACAGAGCCCACACAAGAAATCCCTCAGCCCTTAGTATTTGGATTAGGAAGATTCTAAATCAAGTGCTTAGATAGCAGTAAAAGTCAGGTGTGCATTTGTAATAACAGGTTTTCACAGAGGGAAACCCAAAGGTTTTTCTCCAAGTTGCACAAGATGTGGGCATTTCACCTGCTGCCAGGTGCCAGCAGTGACCCAGCCCCAGCACATCCAGACTCCCACCTGAGGGTCCCTGGGGACACAGGGCAGGGACCAACACCTGGCAGCCCCTGCTGGGACTGATCAGGACACATGGATGGAGGCAGGGATGCCTGGGTTCTTTTTGGCCCAGGAAATACCATCTGCAGCTGTGAAATGCACTGAGTGGGTGAAGGAAACAGGTGGAAATAGGAGAAAATGGTTAAAATGTTCCCTTCACTGCAACACATGTGAAATCCCTTATTCCAATGGGCTGCTGCAAACCTACCACTGTCGGTGCACATAAAATGGGTTGAAGAATTTTTCTTCACAAGGAAGTAAATCTGATTTTTATCTAAGCTGGCAGTAAACAGGGTCAAATATTTAACTGTTTCTGTGGCAACTTCCCCACTGTTTTTCAATTTTTTCAATCGGTTTTTGATTTTTTTTTTAAAATAATGCCAACAAGGCCAGAACACTGCAGAGCTACAGATCACAAGGATGTGAACAAAGGTGAAGGGGGTCCATGGCAAACACCAACTGCCAAATGAAGGAAGTAAATGCTGATTGCAAAGAGCAAACACTGGTACCAGATAGAGGAACTCGGCTTCACCAACACTGGATTTATTGTGCATGGTTTAGTCAAGTGATTTATATGGATTACACCACATTTTCCCTTTTTGTAGCTTGCCTTGGTAATCAAAAAGTCTTTTTGTAATTTACATTAATAGCTTTGCAACATTGTGGAAAATATTAAAAAAGACCTTTATATTTTTGGCACCTCCTACTTCAGAGGACTGCACACAATCAAAGCTCCTTTGAACCGTTCCAAAGGGCTTGGCAAGAATTGGAGGTACACCCAAAATGTCATGAAAGCCCCTGTACAGAATCCTCAGAAAAGCTGGTCAGTGAATGTCCAGGTCAATAGTTTTCTTAGGCCTGAGTCTGCAGCACATCCCTGCCAGCAAGAAAAACCATTACACATCCAAGGCACTTCCATTATCTTAAATCACTGGGTTTGAATAATAATAATAATAATAATAATAATAATAATAATAATAATAATAATAATAATAATGAGACACGTTATGGAAGTGTTATTTCCACAGTCAGTGCGTCCCAAGTTGGGGAATCTTTCAGGCCATAAAAGGATATCACCAGAGAAGATTTCTGAATTAAATCAATTAAGAACTAGCACATGTTGCTGCCTCAACAACACAAGGAAACCAAGCACAGCCAAGTGTAGTGCAGGAAGCCAAGGATGGAACTCAAAAGCCTGAGGTTTTGATTGTGTCTACTATTCTGGACAACCATGCCCTTATTTTCTTATCCATAAAAAGGATTCTATCTCAGAACAGGGCTGAGAGAGTGAAAGGATAAAATGGAAGTTTTGTAAATGTTAATTGTGTTAATTTTGGCTGAATTTGTGTTGATGCACCGTGCAGTGCTGGCAGTGATCTGTAACACACAGATCAGCCTAGTGACAACTGTCATAAAATTGCCATCAAGAGTGTGATGCTGGAAAGAAAACAAGAAGAGTTTTGGTGCATCTTGCCTGTCAATTCACAAAATATTATTTAATTACTGCTCCTCCAAAGAAAAGCATAAAATGCAGGATGAAATGCATGGTAAGAAAGAACAGGAAACATGTGAAGCTGAATTCATGGCCTCAAATTCCAGCTAAAGACAAACTTTTTCCAAAACTTCCCATCAGGATTATGTGTTTCTATCACTTCTGTAAATGTAATTATCTTGCTTTTCTTCCACCTCTTCCCTGCTGTCTTTGTGAGCTTCAGGAAAATGTGACTCAGAACAGGAGTGGAGCCAGAGCTGGGCACTAAGCAGAGACACTAAAAGACATCTGCCCATGCGCTGCACATTTGGAACTGTTTAACAAACTGTAAAGATATTAAAAAAGGGAGTAAAATCTATTAGCACAGCAGAATGCAAATGTAACAACTGATGTAAAATGACCCAAGAAATGCCCAACAAAACTCTGGTTCCCAGAAGAACTGGTGATTTCCCCCGTGATTCCCAAACTAGTGAGGAGGCTTTGGAGCACCGGTTCAGTTTCCTAAAGAAGATGAACGGAGAAGAGCCACAAAGAAATCTCTTTCTGCTTTCCAAGCTGTCAATCCCCACACAGGGAGAAGAACAACATCTGACCTCAGAGCTCTTGCTCCTCCAGACTCTGCCAGGGCTGTCCACACCATAGGAGGATGAGGTAGAACTTGCAGCAAATATTTGCTATCACTAAGGTACCAGGCCTACACACAACCAATGCCTACATTTGCTGCTTTAAGAACATAAAATTAGAGCTTTCATTGTTAAGCTAGAGCCAAATCTTGTTCCAAAGATATGCAAGACCTATAGAAGCTTCTCCCAGGGCCAGGATTCAGTAACTCTAGGAGAAAGCTAGGGACGTCTAGAATTTCCCCATATACATATTTCATTTTACACACAGTGAATCATCCTAGAAAAATGCTTTCCAAACACTTTGAGACAAGCTGGATATGTGGTATTTGGATAAAGCAGTATTTGAACATCATGGAATAAGAGAAGCAAAATGGATTTTTACAGGCTGACCCAGAAGAACAGTTAAAAAAAAAAAATCAAACCCTTCATCTCTGAGAGGAATCTCTTTCCCTTGCATTGAATACTAAGCAGAAATAATCAGGAAAGAGAATAAACCTACGTGTTTAAAAGTCAAGCCACAGACAGCAGCTCCCCTCCAGCAGGGTGACAGTGATCAGATCTGTAATTCCAGGCAGCAGATAAAAGCTGTGATGAATTAGCACCACAGAACCAGGCACTGAATTTTCCCTGGTTCTCACTGTTCTGCATCACTGGATTCCAGGAGTTAGTTAAAATCTGACTACATATGAACTGGATTGACTTCCAAATTTTTGCAGCCATTAAGATACCAGTTACTGTTAACAGCTGGATCAGCCCAGCTTCAGAATCCACCCAAGCCTGAGCTAATTCCATATTTAATCATGTTGATTCCAGCTTTAACAGTGACAATATGTAAACCTTGTCCACATGCTGAACAAGAAAGTGAGGCAGGAATTTATCTCTTAAAATAAAATACCAGTGATTAATAAATCACATGTTTATAACTCTTTGGAGGAATACTTCTAACACAAAGCAACTCCAGCCAGGGCATTCCATGCCAAATCAAATACTCAAATATGAAAAGACAATTTCTGCCAGTTCCTATGTCCAAAAAAGCTTTAAAAATTGGAAAAATGAAAGCATTTGCCCTCTTTCCATGAAAACCCAGAGTGCTGGGCACCAGAAAACAATGTTCCCACCAACCTCCAGTAACTGAGGTGAATAATAATTCTGGAGTTATGAGAAGTAATTTAATGCATTCCACTCTGTGGAAAAAGCAAAAAAAAACCACCCCAAAACAACCAAAAAAAGAGGCGACTCCTTTTGATGCTGTAAAAACTGCCATACAAAGATATCTGCACTGTGTAAAAATTCCGATTTCTTTCCCCCTGTATTGTCCAGCTAAAGAGAAGATGTTTTCCCCTCCCAGGGGATTTGGAAAAGTTGTCAGAGCCACAATAAAAAGAAGGCACAAGCTGTTTATTTATTTATTTATTAAAACTAAATATTGTTTTCCCTTACTCTACAGGAAGCTTATAAAGATGACCCAACTTACAAAGTTCAGGCAAGAAGAGAAGCAAGAAGTTGCAGAAACCCTTTAGTCAAAGTACCAAACAGAGCTCGTGGAAATTCTATCTTTCCTCCCAAGAAAACACACAAGTATTTTCCAGAACTACTAGAAAAAGGTTGAGTCAATTTGGGATTTAAACAAAGCAAACCAAAGAGCCAACAACCATTGAAAAAGCCCAACTAAAGAAAGCCACAAAGGCATGCAGAAACAAAAACAACCAATGGTGAAAATATAATTTGCCACAATTGACAACCAGCATTTTCAGTTCCATCTCCACTTATCACCAACCTTAGAAACTTCCAGCCCGTGTAATTTCTCACATAAATACAGGCAATGTTGATAAGGACAGACTTAACAAAGAATATGAAACCTTTAGAGGGTTTTCAATGAGGAAGTCAGATCCAGCCCCACAGGGCAGTGAAGTAAACTGGAACTACACCCTGTGTTGTTTAGAGTATCTCCATCTCAGGTGTATAATTTATCTGAAATCTTATTTTTCCACTTCAAGTTTCATAGCCCCTTGGTTAGGCTCTCCTGTCCATGCTTTGTTTTACAGCAGCACCAGTGTATAACATTTGGGGGGCCATTCCCAAATAACTCTTCTGATTTTGGGGAACTGGAAAGAGATGCAAACCCTTCCTATTTTTATTTTTGTTAACCAAGGAATGTAATTCTCCTGGAAAAGCATCTCCAATCTACTGGTTCTCAGACAACTTTCACCAGCCGTGGGGAATCTGAGGCACTGCAAAGTTTGCCTCTGCTCTCCAAGGATGAAGATATCTGATAACACAGCCCCAGCTCCAGCCCAGACTTTACCTGCTGGCTTGTCCCTGCTTCTCAGTGGTTTTCTCTACCTATTTTTCCTCCACTATGGCAACTTCAAGTTTCTAAACTCCATTTTGATATCAAAAGCAGATATCACACTCGAAAACTAAATCCCAGGCTGAGCACCCAAATAGTGAACATTAAGTTCCTGACAAAATTATCTCATTGAGACAAACTTGGACTTTAGAAGCCAAGCAACTCTGAACAGGGAACCTGGCAAAACATTCAACTGAGAAACATCAGAAGTCTCATCGTTAAAAAAAAAATAAAAAATATTCCATTTCCTGACTAATTTCAAATCCTCTAGAAAAAAACTCCACCATGCCATAAGTTGCACTGCATGAAACACGAGCCATACTGAGTCAGTCCTGGCAAAATCTGCAGGAAATGCCAAGAATAAGTTTTGATGGAAACGTTGTTTAACAGAATTACTGAGAACACTGATGAGAACTCTCTAATGGTACAGAGCAAGGAGGCCAAAGAGAGTCAAGAAAATGCAATTGTCTCCTCTCCATTGTAAGGCTTTACAATCTGCTGCAGCAGCAGAGTCAGCAGCTGTGCTGAAATCTTCACTTCAGAAAGATAACCAGCAAAGAGAGTGGCATCTTCCTCTGAGGGGGAAAAAGGCACCTGGAAATGATACCTGCAAGAGGGAGACCCTTCCTTCACAGGTGTCACATCTCTTCCAGAGGTGTTCCTGCTCTCCTGGCTGCCCAGGGCAGCCTGAGGTGCAGCCAGACGGGTGTTTTTTAATATCTGTGCAGACACAACAGCTCTGATCCTTCCAGTGGAGCAGGAAGGTTTTCAGTCCACTCTCCCAGCTGGACACGATGTACAGTCATTTCCAGAGAAGAGACACATGTCAGATTGCACTTCAGATCAGCTCCAAGGTCCATCCAGCCTATCTCAGGTAATTGTGTTAATTGGAACATGTATACCACACTTCCCTTCCAGCCTCGACCTATTTTCCACTCCAAGTTGCCAATCCTCAGTAGGCTTCTCCTTCATGAGCTTTGTCTGCCTGTTCTGAAACCTCTCATTTGGAGCATCCACAGTGTTCTTTGGCAACTTCTACAGGTCTGCTCCCCATCCCATGAAGAGCAGCCTTGGCTCCCATTTTGAGTGAGCCCCAACAGCTCCACAAGACATCCCTTAGTTCTTGTATCAGGAGAAGAATTAAACCCTTGACTCACTCTGTGCCATTGAGACTGTGCAAATACCCACCATTTTATTTGTTTCCTTCCAGACTGAAGGCCTTACTCATTTCTAATACTCAATTGTCTCCACCCGTGATTTTTGCACCTTTTTGCATAAAAAGGTTACATATTCACTTGTTTTATGCCCTTTTAGAGATACAGGTAGCACACAAATAGGCAAATCAGACTTTTCTAATCCAATACTACCACTGCACAAAAACTGAGTTCCTTTCTTCCTCCTGCTGTTCCAGGGACTGAGGTGATCTTCCCTTGGAACTGTTGTCATCACCCTCAAAATCTTGTTTCACATTTTGCATGTGAAGGCACTATTGTCATTTCCCCACATGCATAATTTTGTGGAGCATTTATTTATGCTGAATTACATCAGCCATTTCATTGCTAAGTCAGTCTCAAAGTCTTTCTGAAATTTGGCCTAACCTATGTCATTTCCCTTGTAACACATAATCCTAAGCCCTGTGATACAGGCTTGAAATTTTAAGGACAGGGTTTATCTGGGGTGATTGAGTATATTTTTAGAAAGATATCATAATAAATTATTCCAGAGAGAGAATACATTATTACAGGAGGATATTCAATTCCACTTGCTACTATAAAAATACCACACAATACAAATTTCCAAGAGTTCTCCAAGGTTCATTGCTCTATTTCAAAAGCAACTCAGCTACAACTCCCCAGTGAGCACACAGAGCTTTTTTTCCTGTAGAACAGTTAAAACAGTTGTACAGGAAACTGAAGCAGAAAGTTTTGAGTCCCTCTATCCTACAGTCCCCAAGGCAGTCACATGGGCCTTGTAACTAAACCCAAATGGAGCTGCTCTGTGGGGCTGGAGTGTCCCTCTCACCTCTCAGGAGAGCCCAGAGACAGAACCAGACCTCAGTAACTCCACCTTCACACAACACAGGGAATTGTCAGCTTTTCTGCTAAATGGAGCAGCTTCAATAGGTGAGGAGCTGTTCTCCTGCTTTTCCCATGTTCCCTGTGGAAGAGGGAGGAGCAGATGCTTTTCCTGTTTTATTCACAAGGAAGACACCAGGGTTACCAAAGCAGGCTGTCCATGGTTAATTCTTAAATGTTGTCTTGGCACAGTTATGGGTCAAAACCAGAATCTCACACCACTTTTTTTTTTTTTCCTCAAGTTGCCAAAAAGGAATCTAGGCTACTGTTGAAAATATTTGAATGTATCTGAATTTTAGACAGCTTTCTCAGTTTGACAGAACCTGCAGTGTGGAACACTTGGCTCAGAGAGACTGTGCTGGAAGTTTACAGGGGTTCAAGGGAAGATCAAATGAGATAATGAAAGAAATTCAGAGGGATTTAAGGCACAGTCAGTCTGCAGCAGTTCTTGAATTCAGAATTCTTTGGAGAAAGTTTGGGAAAATATCCCTAAAATAATACTGTAATATTTTTCCCTAGGCTTATCACCAGGTAAAATGAGGTCCTGTTCCATAAGGTCTCACACCTTATCTAGAGTAACTCATTCCTGTGTCAGCAGCAAGGCAGACAGAGAGAAAGGAACAATCCTGTGCCATTTCCATCCCCAAGCAGGCAGTGCAGCCTGGAGGACGGTTTGGGGTTCAGGTCCTGCAGCTGACTGGTTGGACCAAGCTGCTCTCAGGCTGCACAGTTATCTGCTGGTGATCACACAAAGGCCCTGGAATGCCCAGGTTGCCCTCCCAGCCTATCCCAGCAGTTCTGTGTTCTACAGGACCAGCCAGTTCATTTGGCCATGCCTCACCTTCCCCACTGGGGTAAGCTTCCACCTTTAAAGCAGTCGTGCATTAAAATAAAGAAGTTGCAATCATAACACACAATTCTTTTCCTGCAGCTATGAAAGGAGATGGATGCCTTTTCTCCCTGTGTTATTGTGGACTCTTCTTCACCAACTCTGAAAACTCAAAGCCATTTGGTAGCAGCTGTGCCTTGACTGCACACCTGTGCTCGAGCTGAACAGGGGGCAAGCTCAGGAAGGATCAGACTGTAGGTGCCAGAACATCTCACTTGTTCCAGAAATATCTCACAGATTTAGTATTTCCCCCCATTTCCCCCTGAACTGGTTTGTGCTCTACCCAGGACACAGATTAGAAGGACAAAGCCAATTCTGGAGCACACGGAGCCCTTGCTGCTGGGAGCACTGCAAGAGTTTCCATGGATCTCTGTTGATCCTGGACCTGTGCTTGCAGAGCTCTATTGATTCAGGACAAAAATAGGTCTCTGGCTGGGCACCATGGCTTTCCATGGATATCTGCTCATCAGCAGGCCAAAGCAAACTGTACTGACAGTGAAAAAACACCGAGCTGAGGAATTAGACAACACCAAGCTTGGAAACGACGGCGGCCTCAGGGACAGCAGAGGCAAGGGCACTTAGGGAAGACTTTCAGGATAGCATCTCTGACTCTCTCCTTGTCTACTCATTACTTTAAATTCAATACAATAAGAAAATTGTGTAAGCAGGACACGCAAAGAAGAACCTGCCAAGCTGCAGAAGAGCTCAGGACAGGCCCAGTCACACAGGCCATTCATGATTCTTCTTGTATAGCCCAGCACCACTTCACTGCTGGTGATTCCCTCGCTTTGGCTGCAATTGCAAGTACACACATTTCTGTAGTACTACATTCTGCAGTACTCTCCAGAGTTAGGCAGTCTGAAGTGTGGGATCTCCCCAAACTTTCATCTTCTTACACCAGTGCTACTTGCCATAATCTAGCACGGGCTTTAAACCACGGACCTGAGCTTCAGTCCCTTCCCCAGGAAGCTCCCACCTTGTTCCCATCACTTCTTTGTCAAAGCAATGTCCTGCAGTTTCTCCTCCAACTCAGTGTTCAGCCAATGCCTGAGCTTGGTTCTAAGAATGCTGTGCTGTTAAAGACATTATCATTGAAATTAAAGATATCCCCCAAGCTATCTGCAGGTAATTATTTCTGACCCTACAGCTCCATCCATCTTTTCACCCCCAGAATCACTGGTAAGGCTCTGGAATCAGCAGCATCCTCTCAAATGGCAACATGCAGAAGCTGAGCAAAAACCCCAGGCTTTTTTTTTTTTAGGAATAGGACTATGAATGCTGAACCTTGCAACATTTCAAGTTAGATAACTATTTAACCTCTAATAGTACTTTTGATTCTTGTACTTAATCATTGTATAGATTTCATGAGTGTTCAACAGCTGGACGAAGTGCTGTGGGATTTTTCAGCATTAAAACTGTGTGAGATACAATTTCCTTCTACCCCCTTGTCTCTATTAATCCATTAAAGTGAAGCAATGCAGTATCTAATGTAAGTTCAGCTGCTCTCAAAACCCTTCTCTAGAAGACATTAGTCACACTTAGGTGCCCTCCCTGTAGAATCCATGGGCACTTCCATTCTCTCCAGGAGTGATAATGCATCACTTACAAGAGTGAAATAAAAAGCATTCCCTGATAAGAACAAAAGCTTTAACAGGATGCAATTCTCCAGAAGTGGAAAAAAGCTTTCTTCCAAAAACCCCTCAATGTATAAAAGCAAGTTTCAATATCTAGAGCAGCTCTCAACAGAAAGTTGTGGAATACAGAACTCATCATTTCCACATCTTCCTTGAAAATCTTTTAGCAAAGCAATTGAATTTAGAAAGAGACAGAAAAGAGGTTAAATATTTCTCACCATGAAATTTAAATCAAACAAAGAGTCTTGGTTTTGAGCAAAGATGAAGAAAAGTAGGGTCTTCCTTGAATGATGGAATGTACTGAATGAACTTCCAAGAAAATCAGGTGGCACTTCCATTCCCTGTAAAGTGGAATATTCTGTTATGGAGTCACCCAACGGTTTGGGTTGGAAGAGACTTTAAAGATCATCTGGTTCCAACCCCCTGCATGAACAGGGATGCCATTCTCCAGATCACATTACTCAGGGCCCCATCCAACCCAGCCCTCAACACTTCCTGGGATCAGAGTCTACAACCTCTCTGGGTACCAATTAAAAAATCCCCTCCTAAAATGAAAACTGCAAGGTGATAAATGCTTCTCATTATGTACAGAGGAGCTCAGGCCAAACCCCAGTGTTCCACCCCCTCTACCAAAGGCAGCTGGTTAAAATCCAAACCCAGAGTCACAAGCTGAGCGTGTTTTAATGGCCAGCTTGGCATGTGACATCACCTTGGAACACAAGCATCCTTCAATTAATGCAAGCTCTTCTAGGGAAGGAGTTTAAAGCAGAAGTATTTCACATGCATTATCTCATTCTGTTCCAATGATTCTGATGATGCTCCATCGTGTCATCCAAGTGAGGAATCCCACAGCACCCCTGGGACAGGCAGCAGTGACTGGGCTGTGGGAGCACTTTGGGACCAGTCTAGAATTGCACCCCTGCTGTGCTGCTCTTGTAGAATGGAACAAAAGACAGATTTGGGCCAAAGAAATTATCATCCAAGTACTCCAATTCCTATTTTGCATTTGTGGGAAGTGATTCACTTGTAATCACTCAGTAAGTTAACAACACAAAGTGGGATTCAGCCAAGCACAGTGCTTCATTCACCAGGGCTTGCAAGATACTGTGAGATCCTGTAAGAAGGAATTTCTAAGGGGGACAAGAGATAAAAGCAAAAGCTTTAAGACTCTCAAAATGCAACAGTTGCCATTTGCTTCCACACAGCTCGACTTGGGAAACAGTTCCTGAGCCAGAGCTGTAATGGCTCACACGGTGCCGCTTTTTCAAAAGCCATGAGAGCCTTAGAAACCCCATCGTGGTTATTTCACATGACTGGAAAACTTCCATGCCAGGAAAACATTCTGTTCACCAGCCTGAGGTAGGGGAGGCTCCTCTCTAATTGGGCTGGTGACCAGTTCTTCTTAAGAAAAGACTTTTGCTTTATTTGAAACTGCTTCCTTGAGGGTTAAGAGAGTATTTATCACGTGAGCAGCCTGGTCAATAAGCAAATGCACAGCAAGGCAGTAGCAGATCAGAGATTTTCCATCCAGCCTTCAGAGACCACTGGTCAGATTGAATACCTGTGGGGAAAGCAGCTATGGATTTTTTACTACTTTAAAAAGCTCTGTTAAAAAGAGATTAAAAATACATTGAAGAGGTGTCAGGGGTACTTACAGATATTTCTTCCATTCTAATTGCCTTCCAAAAAGAATGCAGTTACCTTCATGGTACAGAAAGAAAGGTTGTGCCCCTATTTATGAAGTTGTTCACAAGATTCTACTTTAAATGCACAGTTGCTCCCACTTCCAACATCACCTACAGTCAAGTGAGTTTTAAGAAGTTCTATGTTCATTGAAATCTCTTTTCATGGTGATACCACATCCTGATGCAGATCAAAACTGACACCTGCAATGATTCAGCCCTTATATTGTACCCTTAAATCACATTTAGCCATTCATGCCCCTTTAAAAAAAAAAAAAAAAAAAGCTGCAAAAGTGCAAATAAATTTAAAGAGCTACTAAGCTCCCACCAACCTAAAATGAGCCATAAGTTTAAATAAATAAACAAAATCTGCTCCTTTCCTTATTTTCTCAGTTCAGTAGGGTTCTTGCATGGGGCTCATGAATGAAAGAACCAAAACAGTGAAAGAAGTTGCAAAACTTGGAAATCCAGATTATACTGAAGCCTCGAGAGATTCCTCTAAGTTTGGATTAGCTCCCAAACTCCTAGATGCTTATTTTAATTGAAGCATGATGAGTTTATTCTTTTTTTTTTTTTTCTCACACTGCTCTCTCCTCAGGAAATGTATCTCAATCTCCTCATTTTCAAATGACGTTACGAGGTAAAGAACCAGATCCTTCAAGCTCAACCTGTTGTGATGCCGTGCGTGTGTGCATGTACACACACACATATATATAAATATATATATGTATACATACATTACATATTCCTCTCGCAACTCCAGCCCACAGTTTCTCAGCAATTCATTCAAATCATGCAAAGTTCGGGGGGAAATGGGTTCATCGTGCGTTTCCAGCCAGCTCATTCATCTCCCGAGCCCGCCCCGGGGCAGAGGTGCGACAGGAGCGCGGAGGCTGCGGCCACCGCCGGGTCCCGCGGCCACCGCCGGGTCCCGCGGCCACCGCCGGGTCCCGCAGCACTAGGTGGCACCCGAGCATTCGGCTCTTCCCAGCTCGGACAGCCCTCTGCTCACCCCCTTCTCCAAACACAGCCACCTGAACTTCAGGCGGGTCAAGAATGGGGATTTGGAATTCTTTATGTGGGAATGTGTCTTAGGAAATACCATCTGATGTAGTAGTGCTACACTGCAAATAAAAAATTAAGGCGTTTTTCTGTTCTACGTGGGCAAAGTATTAGTTATTCTACACTAAAAAAAAATCAGAAATGAGCAAGTAGTTTCATTCACTGCCAGCAAATTAAAACCAGCCTTTAGTTTACAGGGAAAATACCATGCTGACATGTTGCTCTACTTGGTGCCACTAAGCAGTCAAGAAAAAGTTGTGATTAATTTCTGAAAATCTGATTGCCTCTGTAAACACTGGACAAGTCAACAGAGTTGATGGCATGCTTAAGCAAAGCTGCCCTGAAACAACAAGATCTTTGTGTGTTCTGCCAAGCAAATTGGCATGCACCTCTTGCCAGAGCTGTTGGGGTGCAAGGAGGCTCTGTTATCTCTAGACAGCACACTGATAAGGAAATCCAGCCTTCCAGCAATTAAATGATATGGTCAAAACCAGAGAGGAAATCTGTGTCAGAGCTAGGAAATGAAGCTATTCCAGGTCAGTGACTTACCCAGGAGGTATGAACTTGCTCAAATGTCCTCACATCCAACTGGAAACAGGCAAATTCCCTTCAGGACTCACACAGAGCATCCAAGGGCTTGAAGTACAGGAGCTGGTTCTGAGCAGGATGCCATGATCCACCTGCAGACCCTCCCATACATCCAATGCTCTCCCTTCCTGAAGCAATGACAAACCAGGATGCTCTATCCAGTCTCTGAATTATTGCCATGAAATTTTATAATGGCAGGGAAAAGGCAATGCTAAGACAACAAACACATTTTAGGTACATTCCATAGCACTGAAAGAAGAAAGGATCACAGCAGACAAACACAAAGCTGGTTTATGGTGATATTATGAAAGGCAAGACCAGTAGAAAAAGGATGGCTTAGAAATCTGAGAAATTGGAAGGAAAAAGAAGGTTATACAAGCAAAAAGCAAATGTGCTACGGTTTTATTTAAAATAATAAAGAGGTCCAGGCCTAACTAGAGTTTAAATCAAACAACTGAAACTGATTTTACAAACCCATGTAAGTTACACCAGGGCACATGAGGTCAGAATTGGACCCAAAGTGCCCAATCTCTCACCATATCAACAAGTTAGCAGGTGGTCAAGACAGTCTAGCTGGAGAATGGGCTCAAATTTTCAGTGAGCTAATACACACTAATCTTTCACTTCTGCAGACCTGGACTCAAAACCTCAGATCATGAACTAAAATTAGTCTGCTGGTTTCATGCTGGTCCCCATTGGTGCACAGCACAAAACCACCATAAAAAGTGTCCTGATTGGCAATCCCTGAGACAGCCCCAGCTCTGGAAGAGCAGGAAATGTTGTAAGTTAGGACTGAAGCACATTGGCCCAGCTGTGTTTGGAGTTTTATACTGTCTACCCACACCACGCTTGCCAAAGCCAAATGGGTTTTTTTTTCCCTTGATTTCTGCAAGTGTCACATTTATGCTAAAAAAAAAAATTAAGCAAGGAAAGAAAAGAACTGCAGAATGAATCACTGCAGTCACTGATTCACACTGTGCATCTGTGGTAAAGGCAGTGGGATATAAATGTGCACAGAGTTTGTTTACAATAAGTAGATGTGGTTTGGTTATTTTTGGTTGCTTTGGGTTCTTTTGCTCTGGCATAGTAAATACCTTCCTTTTGTCCCACAAAAATGGTGCAGACTGCTAGACTGGGTTTGTAACTTTTGAACTCGACTAAGTCAAACCCCTGTAAAGACAGAAGATGCTCAAGTGACTGTCCCTGCTCAGCTGACTAAGGACCCAACCTGGAAACATGCTTCAATTTAATAACACAAAATATTCACAGTTACCCATGACAGTTCACTGTACAAGCTCCAGCCACAGAAAGCAAAGATAATCAGCCACAGGTCAATAAAGAAAAAACACATCCAACTCCTAGGTCCAAGGTAACATCATGCATTCACACTGGATCCCAGATTCAATAGCTACAATCTAAAGGAAGGACTCCTGAACTATGCCCTATCCCTCTAAGTCCTTTGATTATTGAGAAAGGTTTTTTGTAAGGAAAATGTCTCAGTTGAATCATGAAACTCCCAGCCAAGGCTGGCAGTGAAAAACAAGGTCTTCAGTAACACAGAAGGATTACAGAAGTATGAGCAGCTCTGGGCAGCTACAATATCTTTAAGATGGCAATGAGGGAATACACTAGACTGAGTTAAAAGGAAATAAGGACTGAACAGATTTCAGAGCTTAATGAATTGTTCTGTTTGACAACTGTGGGCCATAAACCACATGGACTCACCACAGCATTAAATGGGACTGACTGGAATTAACCAAAGCAGGACCATCACTTGCCAGCAAAAACACAAACTCCAGATAGCAGCAGCAGCAGGAATTGCTGTTAATCCCAGGAACACTTTTCTCTTTTTGCCAAAGCAGCCCTTCTCCCCAAGAGCAGTTCTCACTCCGAGGCCAAGGTGGTGCTCAAATATAGTAACAACCACCTGCTTCAACTCCAGCCCTCCCCATGTCCTCCAGAGGGGCAAGAACCAAGAAAAACTCCTCTTTTCCTTTCCACAGGAGGACTTTGACATGGTACAAAGGAGCTCGTCCAAACAGCTACAAATGTGAAAACGTGCACAGGAAAATGCAGATTCAAAGTTCCTCTCTCCATGAATTTTCCTGCTCCCCCAGAGACCACATTTCCTAAACACACATCACGGTCTTTGTCTGAGCTGTACTTTGAGAATAGCTTCAGTTTAGGATTTGTCAGCTTCTGGATGAACATGGCAACCACTCCAACTGTGTTTTGCGTCCTCACACACCTGGTTCTGGTCTGTACATCCACCACCAGAGATGGTTTCAAACACACAATAAGGACCTGAAATTTCCCTCCCTTTAGCGTGTGAATACACTGAGTAGTCATTGCTAATGGGTTTGTATGTCTTGTAGGCTCAATGCCTCTAGAAACTCCTTCCTCAGGAAGGGGAAAGCCCGAGGTGGATACCCAGGGGTGCAGAGCAGAGAGAGCAGTTCTATTTCTGCAGCAACAAACCCCAAGGAATAAATAATGAACACAACCTGAAACCAGCCACAGACTCGAGATGTTTCAGCCGTGCATTTACAACAGGCTCACTCTGTTCCCATTGCTCACAGAGAACATGGAAATCAAAGTGTGCTTTCTGGGGATTGGGCAGGTTGGGCAGTGAAGGTGATTTTCAGTGGCCCAGTCTAAGTGGGCATGGGAACACTTGGGTTCTCATAGGTTTACAAGGCAAAAGTCAGGAGATTTATTTTTTTAAAATAAAACTTGCAATGATAAAAACGGTCAATTCCCCTCTCGAAAGTTCAGGTTTTTATTTCACATTCCCACTTGCTACTGATGTTGGTGCAACACACAAATATGTAAAACAACAAAGCCTCCAAGGGCAGAGGCCAGGGACTCCAGCTGATTTCCTAATTAGACAATACCACAAAAATCTCACATGAAGAGCCCTGAATACACACAACACAGCCAAAGTCAAAAGCCAGAGACCCATGTTTATAGAAATGTTTTTAGTTTACATGGCAAGAAACCCTTCCTGGTAGCAGCTCCCTCCTCAGCCACCCTGGTGCAGAACAGTTTGAGCTGAGCAGGTTTTGGCTAATTCACACCACTCTACCTCAGGTGCTTGCACAGGTGGGAGCTGCCAAACCTGGCACTTTTGCAGGCAGCTGTGGCAGGAAAAAAAAATATCCTCAGACTACAGCCCAAAAGCAAAGTAAGGAAGAAAGGAAAAAAATCAATTGACTTCTGCTACCAAGTAAAAATTTTACAGCTGTTTTAAAAGGTACTGAGCTACCAATTTGCTTTTCTATCACACCAGTTATTAGGCACTCCTGGCTTTCGTGACCATTTTCTGCTCCAACCATTTGTGTAATACCAAAGGAACACAGGGCAAGCACAGTGTGTTTAATTAGAAGTTCTGTTTGCTAAGCATTCAGAGGAAGTTACAGAAAGGTGTGTTCACCATAATGAGATTTAATCTAATGAAATGTTAAAATGTCTTTAAAATCGGTTTTGTCTCCTTTACATGACATAAACATGTTGTTCACAGTAATTACAGCTATTCACACAAGAAAGCAGCTACCAGAAAACTAAACCAGAGACACATGAACAAATCAGCACAGGGTAAACTGGGTTATGAACCTTTAGGGTGCATCACCTGTGCTGTGGGAACATCATGTAAATGTTTTCATCCCATGGTAAATTAAAAGTAGCTGATCCTTACTCAAAGAGCTGTTGAAAGAATTTCTGCTCCTTTGCCAGCAAATCCTCTGGCTCTGAGCAGATGTGGTCAGAGAGTGCATGAGGCCAAGCCCTGGCAAGAACCACAAATCAAGATACAGCCATTAAGCAAGAAGCAAATACCAGCCCTGCTTAAAACACTGTAAAGGCTATCACAGGCTTCAGTGGAAACACAATTTTGCCTGCTCTTTCTGGGTTTGTTTCTTAGAAACTACCTGTTCAAACTGCTTAGAGAAGCAACCCAGCCCTTGATTCAACATTTTAGTGGTAACAACAGACATTTTAGCTCTGGTCTGACAGTGCTTCAACTCACACTGTTCCTTTACAAACATCTTTACATGTGGGGACATTTTCTAGCAGCTCATGAGGACCTCTGGTGCACAGGATTTGCTCTTTTAACAGCAACAAACACACGCACAGTTCAAAAGGCAAAGTCAAGAGCAGGTTGTGTGTACACAGAAGCATGGATGAGTTCCCAGGAGTCTCCAGGGAATTTTGACATACAATATAAAGAACTATAACGAGCAAAAGAATTATCTGAATCTTCCTAGAATACCCAATAAAGTGTTTTTCCTCATATATGTAACATTTTGGATTATAGCAGTAGCATTTAAAAGAATGAAGAATTCCTTCTGTAACCTTGGGATTATGTCTAATAAACCTAAATACAAAGGCTCTGGAACAAACCATCTGATAACTCAACCAGAATATTATTACCTACTATTGATCCAAGAACTGAGCTGAAATGTGGAAATTTGAGTTATTGCAGTTAGAATGGAAAATACTTGAACTTCCACAGCTATGATTTCAGATTTCAAAATAAGTGTCAGATATTCCCTTTATCTTCTCAGAAGCAGGTTATGGTGACATTAGGCCTTGTGTCCTTCAAAACACAGCCATTTATCAACAAAAAATGCAACCCAAAAACCCAAATCACCTACAAATCCCCCCTTGATCTGAGCCACATTATTAAAGCTTTTAAAGCCTGAATGTGTCTGGCATTTCCATAAAGATACTAATCATAATAAAATACCAGTTCATTTATTCATTTTCATGGCTACAAAGATTATTTTTAAATTCCAGAAATCCATTTTTGAAAAACAGTTCAGCTTTTGGATGGGCATAAGTCTCCAGTTAGTGCCTGTATTTAATGCCAATTTGACAACTCAGAGTCGAAATTTATCTTCTCATGTGTCATAAGCTGGCTAGGACCAGTTGTTAAAAGACAAAATTGCACAAAAATAGTTTCCAACTTTCATTCTCCTCATTAAAGACAATTTCTTTTCACTTCTCCAGTAAATGATGAGGATTCACTAATGAATTCAATGGTCTCCTGAGGGCACCTTTGGTCTCCCTTTCCTGATCTTGCTCTGGAAGTCCAAATTAACTTGTGTGGTTCTGTCCAGCCATTCAACTGAGACATGTGATAAATCTGAATCAAATAAGTTCAGTCAGTTTTGCATTATTTGGACGTGGCCACTTCGGCCTCTCCCCTTTGGAAATCCCTCCATCACCAAGAAGGCTCACTTGATGTTCCATCACATTCAGGTCTTCTTTCTTAACCCTCTGCCATGGCTGAGCTCCCTGAGAAGCCTCAGGGAGGCAGAAGCTCCGATCCCAAGGCAGCCCCAGCACTGACCCTGTGTTAATTCCCCTGTCTGACACAAGAGTTGAACCACAGGCAGTGCTGCTCTGCCCTCCTGACACTCCCCACCCATGGCAGGTTGGGCTCTTTGCTCCCATGACATAACTGGATCAGATTTCCTTGGCTGAGCACGTGCCCTAAACGAGCTCTGTCCTCCTGCTGACCACTGCCACGTCCCTCAGGAGGAAAAGGAATCCAGAGCTCCTCCCTCAGCTGCTCAGGCTGAACACCACGTCCCCAGGCCTGGCCAAAACCACCCCAGCCCTGCAGAACCCTCTGCACCAGACTCACCTTCACTCAGTGGAAAAATCAATAATGGAGAACAAAATTCTAACAAAAGTATTATTTTTTTAAGTGCTTGAGAAAGTGAGCATCTCTTCAGCTGTCAGATCAATTATTGTGTTAAGAATTAATTTGTTGGTGTTGCCACAACTCCAGCTCTCCAAAGCCCACACAAGTGGGCTGGGAGGAAAAAAAAGGGGGAAAGGTTTGGTTTTGTTTTATTGAGAGATTAATTAGAGCAGGGCTCAACAACTGGGAAATATGGAGTGTATAAGGACTACTGCAAAGTGGCAACCAACATGTTGTTCTATAGAACTCTTAGATACTGGGAATATTTTCCAGCTGAAATCCATCCAAGTTTTCTTCTATCCAATGCTCCATGTTTAGTCCAGGAACATTAATGATGAAAATCTAGACAGCATTACACAGTGTGAACTATTAGATGTACACTGATGATACTTGATTTTATATTGCCTTTGGCTGAGCCAGTCCATAGAATTTAAATGAGCTGAATTCTGGCCTGCATCTGCTGTTGAATGAGTAAACAGTAAATCAAACTTAAGACTTCATTACAGAGTTGAAAGTCTGTTTTCCCCCAGACCTGGTGTACCACATGATGCAATCAAACACATTATTATCTGTCAAGCATCCAAAAATGAACTCAATGAGTCATAAGAGCAATAAATAAGACACGGTCTGTGCCCCTGTAATTCTTTACATTGTAAAATTAAAACAAGGCTCCCAGAAATTCCAAACCCTGAGGAATTAAGACCTGCAGTGGAAAGGGAGGACATGGGTTATAAAATACAACAAAGCAGTTTTTCCCTAGATGGAGGTGTCTCTCTTCCCTCATTTTCAGTGTAACCTACACAGCCATGAGGTTGTTGTAGGACACTCCTGAGTGCAGGGCTGTCTGTTGGATTTGTCATTTCAGGCATTCCCAGCAAATGGGGCTGGATCCCCCTGACTGCTGCTCCCTCACTAGGAACTCAGTACAGTCGAGCTCCTAAATCTTTAAAACACCAGAATCCTACTTCAGGCAGCAACAACCAAACATCCCAGCTTCAGAGTGGACTCAGCAGGCGTCCATCCCTCTGATTTACAAGGCAGCCTAACAAAGTCCTGGCTCAGGAAGAGGGGGGAGAATCCTCCTGCACCCCAGCAAGCCCAGCCCAGGCAGCTGCTGCTCCCAAGAGCTTTGCACAGGCAGAGCAGGTTCCAGTGACACTTTAAACATCCAACATAGCTGGACATGTCCAAGACCAGACACACCATAAAAATACTGACTAATTACAGAAATCTCCATTATACTTATTTACATTTTGCAACTAGATACTAAGCCTATTATATTTCAAATATACATCAATTATTTCTTTTTATTGGGAAGGTCTTGTAGTCATAACAAAAATGCTTCTGCATTTTGTTAATGAAGACTTGCTAAAATTACCTACTTTTAAGTGTAATTATTTGGTCAACACTAGGCACAAAACTCCAAATTTCTGCTTTGGTCTTGACAGCCAAGGAGTCCTACAGGGACAGAGGAAACTAAGCCTGCTGGTAGTGACTTTTAAAAAGTTATATTAGACCTTCAGAACCTGACAAGTATATTGAATGTTAAATGGCTCATGGTACCAATGGAGAGTATTGATAACTACTTTGAAACAGAATCAGATAAAATTTTGCACTGCAGTTTCTGAACCCTGAAATTTTCACTACTGCCAAATCATTTTTATATGGACAGACATTTATAGATATTGGTTCTCAGACAGCTTTAAATATTCTTCATCCAGGGCACACGTGGGGAATGAGATGAAGAACTGTTGGAATTTTTGCCAAACTTGTATTTTTCAAATGCTGCCATAGCCTTCCTCTGCTGTAATTTACCTGAAATCTTTGCCTGGGACAAAAACTGAGCTCCTGATGCACTTTCCACCATCATGCAGCTGTGCCTGTAACAGCTGCTATTCTTTTGGGATTCCACAGCCAAAGAGTTACTATAACCTATCTACAGGCATAAGTCTTCCAAAATGCTGGTGTTGAATACATTTACCTTAAGAAGACACATCATGATAAAATGCCAGTCTTAAAGTAAAAGGTGCCCACCGAGCTTAGATCAAATAAATGCATTTTTTAAATGTCAATAAGACTTGATGAAGCTTGAGAGGTTTTGATGGATTTTCTTTCTAGATCTTTATCAGATTTTCCTTAATGGATGTAGAAAGTCCCCAAATCACAATGTAAAATCGATATTTTCATGCTAGCAAATCAATACTTTTCATGCTAGCAAACAGAAATGAGGAATAAAGCTGCTGGTATCTTGATTGATAGAACATTATTTCAATATATGCCTAGTAACAAAAGTTTTACTCAGACTGTTGCCATGGTATTTGTCACTGGAAGTAACAGTCACTCAGAAGGAAAAGCATGCAGCAGTTTTCCTTTCAGATGCAACAACCACCAGGCCAGCCCACCTTGGCACAAGAGACACCTTATTCCATTAGCAGTCCACAAAATTGCTGCAGAATCTGGCCCTGAGCATTCTCTGCTACCAGGTGCATTCTTCACAATTTTATTTTGAAAATACCTACTCCACACTACTGGGCCCAGTGGTTCAAATGGATGGAACAAAACTAGTCACATAAAATGCAACAAATTCAAATATTCGCTGTGTTTTCACACAAGTGATCTACATTTATTGGCCTGTAGTGGGACAAGCCTTTAAAGCCCCCAAAGGTGAGTGGATTTGTGCTCCCTCTTGGATCATTTACACAGAATCCAATCACTCTAACACTTAATCCAGAAGGCAAGGAATACCCACCACTGGCATTGGGCAGATCCTCAGCCAAGAGACAAACGCAGACAATGAAAAGTGTGCAAAGGATTTCGAGCATGTGAAGGTTCCTGTGTGTTTACACATTCTTTTAATAAAGCCTCTGAGTGCCATGTTTACACGTGTGCATGGTTTATTATACCAAACAGGGTGTCAAGATGCACACATCTTGGCTGGCTGAAGTTGAGAGCAGCACTGAGTGCCCACAGGCTCTGCCTGCCGTGAGAAATCAGTTCTTGCTGTAAAATATCAGACTTTAGCACATTCTGGAGAATGACATCACCCAAAGCAGCCTGCCAAAAATGTTACTTTCACATTTCTTCAACGAGATTTCCTTTCACCACTCTTTTCAATTTTTTTTAATTAGTCAATCATTCTAAAACCTGAACGTTCTAAGTATTTCCAGGCCTATAGATGAGCAGCTTTTAACACAAGTGACTATGCCTTTTAAAAATGTTGTGTGTAAATGTACCTTTTCTCCTGGTTCTTTTTAGGAGATTTATATTTTCAACCACACTGAGCTAAAATAATACAAGTTGCTGCAATTGCCATACTGGAATGACATTTTTTGCTTTAGAATTATCCCTATTCCTCTGAAGAATACTCCTTATGAAGTTACTTCTGCCTGCTTAGGGACCTGTAGGTAACCCAGTGGAAATACTGAACATGAACAATGAGATAAACCAGGCAAACCAGAACATTTCTGCATTTTCAAGAAAGCTTTTTAAAGGTGACAAGTGCAAGTAATGCATTCCACTCCTCCAAATAGTGTAAATAAACAACAAAAATCACTAGCTTGCAGCAATTGTGGTTCTTCCACTGCAAGATTCAAGATTAGCTCTTCCCTTTTGCAGTTCTGAGGAAGGTTTTGCATTTTACCTTGGTGGGAGCCACAGCTGAGGCACACAGCAGCTTTCATCCCGTGCCCATCAGTCCCAGGTGTCACTCCTTTCCCTGGCAGTGTTATCAAGCCCACACCCACTGCAGAAATTGTGTCTTCATTGCTAGGTTTGAACCTAAATAAGATCATTCCATTTTAGCTTGTGCTGTAAACACTGGGATCATTTCCCTTCTGAAAAAACAGATAAACTGCAGCATGTTCAAGGTAGGTGTACAAATTAAAAGCTGTCCATGCAACCCAAGGGCACTTCTTTGGTGCAAAAGAATGTTCTGTATTCATCTTTTGTAGCTCTTGTTATTAAACAAATGAATAGAAATACCACTGAAATTCAGATGCCTTTTTTTTTTGAGAGAAGCTGAGCTAGTCCAAAATATGAAGCACTTTGGCTGGTACAGAAAATAAAGCAGCTTTCAGACAAGAATCCAGTGTTATCAAGGGGGAAGACAAGAGAATTCAACACAGTCAAATGACAATTTTCTAATGTAATAAACCAGTGCTAGAATGTCTTCAAAATTTTGTCACCAAAATTGTCATACTTCACATAAACATTTATATGTTCTATAGGTACAGGGTATCTTTTAAAGACACACCTGTGGAGGAAACACCATTCTTTGGTTCTTTTTCTTAGTGCTTCCACAATGATTTGTTAACTACAGATTGATAACTTTAGAGAAAAAGTAGGGCAGGCAATGAATGGAGGTGGTTTGATTTGCCTGTAAATACTAACTCAGAGCTAATGCTCTCCAAGAGCAGGTTGCAGTGCTTATGTAAGAAACATTAAAATAAATTACTTCTTAGTTATTTTTTTGTTAGAGTCCAGGCCACAGTAAATTAAGAACCCCAAATTTGTGCTGAACTCTCATCCATAACCACATTTTAATGTAAACCTAAGAAGCTTCCAGAGTTATTTTGGACTATAAGTGAGAGAGAACAAGGGTCTAAGCCTGATTTCATGATTCACAGCTCATCCTTCCACATGGCACCCAGCTGCAATTCCTCCAGGGATGCTTTCTACTGCCTGGCCTCAGATGACTGAGAAAAGGCTGATGCCACCCAAGTCATTCTGCTTCCTTGGGACAAGAAAAAACTGCATGAATTCTCCTCACATTCAAATCCACTCATCTCAGGGTGGCTCAGTGATAACCATGGAGACTTGAACAGGGATAAAATGAACTCTTGTTTGCTCTATCAGCTCAGCAGTTCCAGGCATCAGAGGATCCATTTAGATTAAGTGTGTTTATACACTGAAAGGTATTTTTAAAATGCAGAAGGGGGAAAAAAACCCCCAACACATGGCCCTATTGCACAGAGAATGGGAGATTTGATTCAGCTGTGTATGTGATACAATATTCTTTTGAAGTTAAAACACTTATTTACAGTGGCTTTACTTGCAGATTGCAGCTCCCTTTCTGCAGAGGGCATCACTGCAAGGTGAGATTAAAGACAAACTTTACAAATCCCCATTTTGTGGCATTAAGAGCAGAAAACAGAGGAACTTTCCCCTTCAGTGCTTGTCAGGGCTGCCCTGAGAAGTGCAGTGCTGGATGCTCGGGTTACACATAATCCCCCAGCTTCCAGGGACAATTAGCACCACAATCTCTAGAAAAGCTTTCAGCTCTCAACAGGTGCCTGGGCATTATGTTCAGGTTTAAATCTCAATCTGGCAGAGGGAATGTCCCACCTCCTGCCACCCCTCCCCTTTGAAACAACTCTTATTACAGCACAGAGCAGCTCCACTCCCATTTTCTCCAAAAAGACCCAACATGACTTTCACCCCTTTGTTTGAGTGCTTTTTTCCTTTATCTTCCTTCATCTCTCTGACTGAGAGATCTGAGGGTAGGAAGTGGAATTTATTGGTTGCATACTACGAGTCTACTACTTCTAACTGGTGAAAATAGGAGCAAATCCTTTGAGAGCTATATAATTATATTGACAAAAATCAGAAAGCCTTTCCCTTTCTCTGGGCAGTTTCAGAAATTAGAGTCCAGAAAAATGCACCAGTACACCAGCCTAACACTAATATTGTATCTGCATTAAGGTGTCAATTATAGATCTGAGGGGTTTTTTTTAATATTGTGCATTATAAAATCTACTTCCCAATCAAAAATCATATTCTTTAGATTAAAACTTTTTCTGTCTTTCAGAACATCTTCAGAAGGCAGGAATGGCAAAGTGCCTCTTACAACTCCAACTTGTACAGTAAGTAAAACAACACTGAACACTTCTCAGAAACATTCTCTTTTTTCCAGTGTAGAGGCATGCTCTGCCCAGAAGAAATATTTATTAGGAAGAATTCCCTCCTTAGTAGTCAGGCAAGCTTTTCTGATCCAGTAACAAATACTTTCTGGCAAAACAAGCAATTTAGAGCCCCACATTACTCAAGGGAGGCCGACTGCCTAGTTAATGAATCATTTATGATGAATAAAAAGAAAATCGTTATGAGAGATATCAAAAGATGCAGTAAAACACAATGGCACTTAAAAGAATAAGAACTCTTGACATTTGATCTAACTTGTTTCCATATGGAGACAAAATTGATAATACAAACCAGATATTCCTTTGGCACAATCCAGATGATAAACTCAAGTCTCCACAACACAATGAGAAAACAGCCAGTAGATTCATCATGCACAATTCCCAGTTTGCTTTCTTCTCTGCATCTTGTGGAGTCCTGTTGCCATCACCTGTCTGGGCCATGCTCATGACTGCTGCTCCCAGTTTTTGGCTGCCCTCTGGTTCCTCTGCTCGTCCTGTGGGCAGGTCCCAGGGGCTCACACCCTGCACCTGGCAACCAGTGCCCAGGGCACTCAGCATCCCAAATGGTGTGTTGGGCCTGCTAAACCTTTAATTACAGTTTTTACTATTATTTTCCTCCATCAATCTAAATTTAGTAACAATTAATTCTTAATTATGCATCTCCTTCCTCCCTTGACTCTGAAGCCTCCCCTGGGTCAGAAGTGCTGAATACCATGAAAAGGAAGGTCACAAATATCAATTTTCACGTACAACTGAAGCCACACATGACCAATCCTAGCAGCCATGGCCAGAACATGGAAATAGCTCCCAGTTATGCTGTAACATCCTTCCATTCCTTTAGGATGGCTACAGAAAGAATTCATCTCCTGAGTTGAAGCTGGCAGCTAAAACAATGGCAACCCTGGAAGCCAGGACCCTCTGAGTGGGGCTCACTCAAAACCAGAAGGGCAGAGAGGTCTGCTGGGCACAAGGGACAGCTTGGTACAGCAGGTTTGGAAGAGAGGTGCAGATGAGACAAAATGGTCTGAGAAAATTAAATCAAGGCAAGAACAGAGGAAAAAAAAAATAAAATCGATGCTCCTGGCAGTTTGCCACTGGCACAATGAGCTCTGTATTGACATCAGTACAATCCTGTAACTGCAGCAAATCTAGATTTGCACCTCTGTCCAGTAGAATTCATAAGGTACAGTCCTACTAAGTAGCAGAATTAAACTCTTACTTACAAAAAAAAATCAGTCTCAATTTCAATATATTGAATTTGACTCAGACAAAAATGGAAAAACCACTGCAATGTAAAGATCTTATTGTCTTTAATTGACTTAGTGCAACTCCCATGGCTTGCAGGAGGAAAGTCCAGAGTCTTTTATTCTCCCAATAACATTCTTACCTTTTTACAAAACAGCAAATGCATACTAAAATAAAAATCCTGACCTAAAAGTTTCCAACCCACCTTCCCAGAGAGAGGTTTCATGAACAGATGTGGTTGCAGGATGACAAAAAGCTCATCTTGCTTATTTATTTCTTTAGGCAGGTAATCAGCAGAACACACACAAAGCCAAAATGACAGGATTTGGACTCCCAGCCATGCTGAATTTCATGCCAGTTACAAAGATAAGTAGACAACTTGAGGTCAAACATCAGTATGTTTCATGTTTCACTGGAAAATATTCATCTTTTTTATGGGTTCACAATGACTGTAGAAAATACCTTACACAGAAAGATGAATTTCACTCTGCTGAATTATTTTGTTATCAGCAGCTTAGGATTCACTCTGAGCCTTAAGGACAAGCCAAAATTTAATTGTCCTGTTTTCAATAATTGTAATAAAAAGACAAGACCCTGATCCAATTTATTTACAATCTAAACAAGACTGAAAATAGCAAGGAAACACCAAAGAAATATTGGTAACAATAAACAGGAATAATCTCAGGAAACCAGAAGCCCATTGCAGTTGATTTTTGTTCATGTGAAAACAGAAAGTTTGGTTTATTTTGGGGTGCTTCTAAGGAGCCTCTCCAAAATGTGAAGGAAGCAAAAGCAAGAACATAAACTTAATTTACCTGGAACATCATTGAAGGAATGACAAAGCCATATCTCTAAAAGCAGGGCAAAAAATTACGGAAGAGACATTATTATGGAAGAGAAAACAAGACACCAGAAAGCAAAAGAAAATTAAGGAAGAGACATAGAAATCAAGACAGCAGGAAGCAAAACAAATTAGCAAACACCTGTATGGGGAAAGAAGAAGGCAAAGGAGAAAAGGAAGTTTAAGGAGCAAATGGGAAATGGTGCAAGGATTGCTGGACTTCAGATGGGCAACTCTGCTCACTCCCAGAACTTCAGCTGTTCTGCTGAGGAGAGGGCAGGAGTGATGGATGCACCCCTGTGTGGGATCATTCTGAAGTCAGAGAGCATATGCTTTGAGTTTAATCCAATTGCAGAGTCCTGGCAAACATGCTGCATTTGGTGAGGCAAATACATCAACTTCAATTTCTGAGCAGCTGTGCTGCCCTTTAATTCCTCACACCCTGAAGTGTACACTTGTACCCCTCTCCCTCACCTCCAAAAAGCAGATCACTTAGAACAGCCCAGCCTTCCTATCTGAAGCCAACTAACAGCTCTTGCCCACTGGAATTTTCTCTGAGATATACTGTTATTTTCCACTTGTTCTGCCCATTTTCTTCTTAATTAAATACACATTGAAGTGTCTTCCTAGGAAGGCTGAGCCATACCAGCAGGAACCAAGACTCCCTAGTTCAGCTGGCAAGCTCCTCCCTAGAAACCCCAAATTATCCCAGATCCAGAGAACCTTCTCTCTTTCAGAAGTTAAGGCTCTCCTCACAGACTCACCAGCTCCCCAGCTCCAGGCATCTCAGTGTTAACTCTCCCCAGGGTATCAGATCCAGCTGAAGTCAGCAGCAGCACGAGAACACCTCCAACTCCCCCTTTCCTTGCAGCCCTCAGTGGGGGCTGTGCTCACACACCTGTCTGCAGCAAAGCCAAGCTGCCTTCCTGCAGAGGTGAGGAGCAGGAGGCAACATCCAGACCTCTCCTCACCACCAATCAGCCCCTGGCACCCATCAGGCTCATTGGCACCAGGTTTTTATTGTTCCCTCTTAATGACAGCAAACACTCTCTTACACCTACAAACCTTTTAAAGTGAGCAGGGCACCAGGTGCCAGGAGTTAAAGGGGTGATGGCAGTCAGGGCTGGAACAGTCCCCTTGAGGCCAAAGGGGAGAAAAGGGTGGTGCAAGAGAGATGTAGGAAAGGAAAAAGTGTTAATTTTGTACCTGTATTTTCCTTCCCCTGGCAGCTGAGGGACAGGAGGAGCTGCACAGAGGGGAGAGGTGCAGAAGGAGGGGGATGCTTTGTTTTAAGGCCAGTGGGGGAGTGAGAGGAGCATTTGGCTGAGGCAGCAAATGCAGAAGAGGGTGAACCCTGCGCCCCTTGGGGCCCATTGCTCCAGAGCCCCTCTGGCTGCTCAGCCCCAGCCCTGCCTGTGGTGCAGTGGGCAGGGAGGAAGATCCCACAGGGAATGGGAAGGGACAATAACCCAGAGGCTGGGCTCCCCACCACCACACACAACAAGGAGAGGCAACCCTGCCTGCTTCCTGCTCCTCAGGTTTCCATTTTGCACTTGTCACCAGTTAACACCTTGCTGTGGCAAAGCCCTTCTGTAAGCATGAACTGGCAGCTGATTATGGAGGTGTTTCCCAGGGCTGGCCTCTGGTATAAATGCATTTATTCCCTATCTCACACTCAGACTCAGGAACGAACTGCTGTGCATGCACTGCAGGCACCCATCAATCTCACCTGCAGGCCTGGGTTGGTGGTGGTTGGTTTGTTCTTGGCTGCTGAACTGCTGAGAACCCCTGGCCGTGGCTGGGAGCAGGAGCTCAGCACCCTGCACTCCAAAGCACAGGTAGAGCTCACCAGCTCCTCATTAGCTCAAAGCACATGTCCCCAGGCCCATGGAACCTGCCTGGGGTGCCTTGGGAGCACAGAGGGATCACAGCTGGTGAATGCCCCACATTGCTGTCACCTCCAGGCCAGGGAGGAAGTTCAGCTGGCACGGGGTGTTGGAGCAGCACGACAAACAGGCTCCCAGCACTGCTTCCCTGAGACACACATTTCAATCTTGTTTGTTCAGAAACGACTGCCGCCCGTGTCGCCAAGAAAACCCAGCTCCCTGAAACACAGAAACTCTCATTATTTATAAAGACTTTGTTTGGCTCCTCTCTAGCTTTGTGTTTTGTTTCCATTTGCCAGGTTGAGCACTGCTTGGCTGTATACTGAACTACACCATGACCCCTGATTCACTCTTCCACCAATTCTCTTCATATCTCTTAATTGTCTTGAAATAGCCAGACTTCTGCATGGTAATTAATGCTGCTGTGAATTGGACACTGGAAATCTGAAAATGATTAGATTTCTGGAGGGCTGAATGAACCGGTGTCTGCCAGTGTAATGGTATGTAGTGATCTGAGCACAGAACTTGGAACTGTGAACTGCTGACTCCAAAACCTGGGCCTACCTCGTTATTCCACCTCTGCCCTTCCCTCTGCAAAAGGAGAATCTCTCTCTTTATTTAGCTGCCTCCCAAGTTTGGGAATAAATTTGGAATGTGACATAAGTGCTAACACTGTAATTAGTAGGAAAAACTTTCCCTGTTCATCTCAACATATTCAACAACAGATGCCTATCACTTAAAAAAGACTAATCAAAAATTTAAAACATATATTCTGGGCAGAATATTTTTAAAACAGAAAGTATTCAAGATGGAATTGTCCTGACAGTGCCTGCTGTAGACAGACTCAGGACAGCTCATTTTGTTTTAAAAAATAAAACTGAAAGCTTGTGGGACTTGCTTTTGTATTTTTCTGTTATAAATTTAAAAATGTGTTATCAACAAAGAGATAAAAAAGAATTTTCTTAGTGCTGGTAGATTAAGACACTATTTGTAATGCCCAGGAGGGGGAAACTTGGGATTTGCTGCTTTTGGAGCTTTAAGAAGAATCCTGCAAAGCTGCCTGACCTCAGGCTGTGTGGAATTCTCTGTTCCACAGCACAGTGAGGCTACAGTCCTGCTCTGCCTTGTAGTCGCATCCTGAAAATGGACCCCACATGATTTTGGCCCACAGAGGGTGGAAAGGTGGCTGCTGTTTTGATCATCTAATCCTCAGTGATTGTACAGTGAAACTTTAATTCATGCAGAAGAGAAGAAAGGCAAAGATCATTGCCGAGGAAATGAGGATGAACGTTTTCTGTAAAATTCAGACAGGTCACGTATAGAGAACAAACCTGAAGCACTCACAAAACTTCCAAGTAAATTCCAACAAACTTCTGGGGAAATAGAAAATAGCCCATGATGTTCTCATAGTAAAGGTGAAATTGTCAGATTTAGTCAGGAATTCTTTTCTCTGTGCTGTGAGACTGTAGATGCAGGCTGCAAGACAATAAATATTGCACAACAGGAGGAATAAGTATTCCATAACGCCCTATTCCAAGAGAATGACATTTCAAGTTTCAGGCTTTTTAAAGCCTTACTTTAAAAATAAAATATAAAGAGAATCTGGATATTCTATAAATACATATGCTGGAGCCAGGCTAAAATGTTCTTCAGGCTTCCAGTTTCAAGCAAACAACTGAACAGTTCTTGCATATGCCCTTGGTGTCAGCCTGTCTGTCAAAGCTTAGCAATAATAGAGCTGGGCCTCTCCCATCATTTCCAGGAGATGAGATCCCTAAATCCCAGTATCACATTTTCTAGAGTTACTGATATAAAACCCAAATTTTCCATCCATGAAGACGTCAGCATGCAGCTCTGCCAAACAAGAACCCTCCTCAGCTGAGGAGTGTGAAATGATGCACGAGCACAGTTTTATACTCAGATACACAAAACAAAATAATAAAATGTTATAAGGTCATGCTAGGAAAATGATATGACTGGAAAGTCATGACTGAGAAATTATCAACTAATTTCTAATCTTCTCATGCACGTTAGGGAAAGCTGGATGCAGAGTTGTTCACAATGATTTTGGCACTCTGAGAACCTGTGTTGCTGTTTCATGGTGCTATTCTATGTTGTTACTGAACAGCAGACAGGCAAATCTGCAGGACCAAAACTTTTAAGACAACTGGTCTGTCAGCCACCCCTCTGATTATAAGGCAGTGACTTTGGAGAACTGAAAATCAGCAACTGCCATATCAGCTATCTGTGAAGGAAAAGAAAAAATTGTGATTTAGGCAAATAATTAGTCACGATGAATACTTTAAATTTCATAACATAACTGCTTACATCAAGAGTAGGAAAGAGTAGACATAGTGATTAAAATGTTCGATTTTTAGAGAATATGCAACAGTTCTAAGGTTTCACCTTTGAAGAGGTAACGTCCTGCTTTGCAGAGCATAGCCAGCGTGTGTGTGACTCCTGATACACTTCAGATATAAACACTTACATAAGTGCCAGGTCTGGAGGAAACAAATGAGTTACAGCCCTGGCCATTTGCCAGATCTCCAAGGTTCAAGCTCTGGGTGAAACGGGAATGTGAATATGTTACAATATAAATCTTGTGGTGGTGGATGTGAAATCAGTGTTCACAGAGCAGTTTCTGGTGAGCAAGCCCCTGCTGTCCAACTGCACTGCTGGCTCTGACTGTCGGTTTTTTGCTGACAGTCTTGGCAGAGCAAGCGAGGACTCGCTGATAAGAAGGGACTCTTATCTCCAGAGGTGGTCCTCGGGTCAGAGTTGAGGAATGTTGGCTGGATAGCACCGGAGCATGTGCTGCTGCTGCTGCCTGCAGTGTGTTTATCTGTTCCCTCCGTGAGCACCTAATGCTCCATGACATAATTAGGACCAAGAGCAAAGCTACGTACGAAAAGAGCCAGATATTGCATCAATGACAACAACACCAAGAGCTACGTTACCAAGAAATAAAACATTTTTGAACCTCAGGAGAGAATTAGAATGGAAATAAACCCTTAAACATTATTTTTTAATTACCAGATATCAGGAAAGAATGTTTTCTTTGGGGGAGTTTTTCTGAAACTAGCAGCTGCCATTCCTTGTGCCTTCATCCCAGTTTTGGAGGCACAGCACCAGCCTAGACACACAAAGGCAACTCAAATGCCACTGCAAAACTCACCTGTAAGCAGCTTATACCTAGAGATCATTTGGAAGTTTCTTACTGTCAAAGTTGTTTGAGCAGCAGAAAAGAAATACAGCAGAAAAAAAATGCTTAGCAATTGCAAACACCATTTAATCCAGAAAGATGGAACAGGGAAACCCAAGTTGTTTTTTAAGGCAGGGCTGAACCATCCAGTGTAACCATTTGAGTCCCACAAGAATGAGAGGAGCTGGAAGGGTCAGAATCAAAACCCACACATGAAGTGTCCCCCACAGCAGGGACTGTGCTCATGGCAAAAAGGGATTGCCCAGGGTATCCTGATGTGAGGTCACTGAGATAAAACATGCTTAACTATAAAAATTTGTATGTCTTTTAAGTCATCTGAAGAAAATCTAAACTGAAATCTTCCTGATTGTTAAGTTCTTGGCAATGTTGCTTCTGTCTTTTCTCCTTGACTGAGCACAAACTAACACACACTGTGTCAGTTAAGGTCAGGCTTATCTGAGCCGTCTCTGAACTACTAATTCTTCTCTCTCCCAAAAGTGAAATCCAAACCTGTTGAAACTGGCCTCTCTTTTCACAAAACAGGATGTGAAACAAGGGCTGATAGCCCTGAGAGTAATGAAAAAAAAATCAAAAGAAGTCTTCTTTTGTAATGGTTTCAACAGTCTCAATATTACAAGCTTTAATATATCAAATACTCAAGGAATATTACAAGATAATATTAATCAGGGAGATGAAAATTCAGAAATTTATATTTGTGTCAAATGTTGTACTTATATATTATATATATGTATAAACACAGACAAACAGAGTGTGTTTGTGTGTGTATCAGGAGCACTTCTAGCCACCTGCACATGAGTGAGTTAAGTATTCACTTTGTGCACAAAAATAACCAGCTGACAGGTCCTTAGAAGAAATTGTCCCAAAAGGACATTATTTAACAAAATTATTCTTATCATAGAAACCTATACCTGTATCAGGTTATACACAAACAGTTATTAGCTTTGTAGTAGAACTTTGATCGTTGCTTTTGGAATTTGATTGTAAAATTGAAACATGCTGGAATAGTTTGGTGGACCACACAAAGCATTGTCATTAAAAAACAAAATTCAACATATTCCACACGTTATGTTTATATGCATGAAAAGGCTAATGAGGGTATAGTTATGATTTCCTATCCTCTATCCCCTTGTTTGTTCTTCTCTCCAGTGTTTGCTCTCTGATCCACACAACAAATATTCTTCAAGGAGCCCATGAGTGCCCTGACAAGTGCAATGTTCAATATGTAAACCACTTGCATCCAACCTTCTGCAGGTGTTCAGCTCTGGGTATGTGGAAACACACCCAGGCATGGTTTCAGACTCTCACATCACTCCCAGGACATTTCTTGCACACAGATAAAAAGTTCAGAACGAGCAGGTGCTGTCTGAAGGTGCTGCCTGCTGCCCACCCTTGACACAATTTACAAATCTCCTGCATGTTCCCAGGATGTTCCATTAATCCTATTGCAAATAAACAAACACAAATAGCCAGCATGGCCTTTAACATGAGATGAAAATATTTGTATCCATTTAAATGTGCATTATTCTGTGCTTCAGACAGCTCACCTGTTCACTTTGGCCTACCATGGTGGTAGTTTGTGATGAACTTGTGTAAATCAACGTAATGACTTCTGTGTTGTGGATATCTGAGTTATGCAGGCCATTTCATCTGCCCAATCCCATTTTTTCTGCAGAGGGACAGTTGAGTGTCCCTGAAATGGAATGCCTGTTGTCTTACTCAAAACCAGGCATCACAGATAACAAAGACACAATTGTTTTGGACATAGAACATGAAGTGATGATTAATCCTTTCCCTGTGCATTCTTGTCAAGTGCTTACTTCACCTCCCACTTTAGTCAGTTCTCAAAAACCATCTGGCCTACAGTTCTTTTCTTTTCTGACTTTTTTTTTATTATTTTGTTTTGGTTTTGGAATATGTTGCCTAATTTTTGTTAGTCATGATGAAAAGCTGAAACCAACGGTGATGAGTCTGCACCAGGTGCCTGGTATTACATCATGCTAGACATTATCTTGCAAAACAGTCAAATACTTATTTTGGTTGAAGGGTTTTTTTCCAGAGCAGGACTGGATATTCTTCCCACCCACAAGTATTATCTTCTATTCTACTACCCAGAGAGCCACGAAAGAATATGTCACTTTGCAAACAAACAGACAAGAGTGTTCTCCTGAAAAATGGAAACTTCATTCTTTCACTTGGATCTTCATGTACCAAAACCAGGTAAAGGATTCCCTAATTCCATACAATACACTGAACTGCAATTGCCATCATCTTGTACAATGACAAGCACAAGCATGGTTCAAGGTAGAGAGGGATAACCCAGTAATGTTATGTCCAAAGCCATCACCCCATACAAAACAGACTTGAGGCTCTTAAGCACACGGAGCCATCTGGCCACAGCCAAGAAAAGCTCCTTTCAGGAAAGGCAACACTTTGCTTTGATATATGAACTTGTCCCACAGCTAAAATGTTATTCATTACACGGATGTTGAGTTCAATCATTACAAATAAACAAGCCCATTTCCCTGTCTGGACATTCTTCTAACAAATAAAAAGTGGTTTGCTTTGTTTCAGGTGAAATCCCCTCCAAAGCGACTTGCCCAGATAACAGTGTTTACTTGAATTATTTTACCATGCAATTATGTTGTTTTCCATCCATGGTCTAGCTGAGATCCAAGATCCAAGATCATTCTGTTGCCATTGGATTGTGATGTTGGACCAGCACTTGCAAGGACATTTCATCCCACCAGGGCACGATATCTCAGCCATCTCTCTATAGTGTGATGGATCATCCCTGTCTTTCCTTTTTGGCTACACAGGGAACCCTGGCAAACAGAAATCTAAATTTTTTATCTGGAACTCTTGCCTGATCTCTGTTAAACTGGCTGCTGACATTGGGGAAAGCCATCCTTCTCTGAATAAAAAAGGTTAAACCCAATCACCAGGAGTTATCTTCAGTGTTAGGGACCTTTTATTGGCAAATAAAAGCTCTTGACTCTTTCTCGAGATCTCTGATGTTTGTGTGTTTGTGTTGCACATTTTCATTAAATTCTTATTTAATTGTTCTGCTCTGGCACTATAGAGGAGTTGAGGCATCCTTTTTGTTATTCATTCTCCTTCCTAAAAAAAATGATTAAACGATGCCTAAGCCCACACATTTTTGTAAATCAATACCAAATTGTCCCAATATGTATATTGCTTTTATACCATTATTTTTACATTTCTCTTGAACTTAAATATACCTATCTTTCTAAAACATTAATGAAACTCTTTGCAGTAACAAACACCTTTACTGAAGGCAACTTTCAAAGGACTGTGCAGTGACAGTATCGAGTTTCACTGTGAAATTTGGGAATGTGGAGCCATGACAGACACAGTAGGTTAGACTGTAGGTTAGACCCTGGATGACAATCCAGGACAGATAAAAAGTAATCCTTCCTCTGTCTTTCTGCACCTTCTTTCCCCTCTTTTATTTTTTTTTTAACCTTTAAAATTACCTGATCATATATGAACCCAGACTATCCCACTTCCCCACAAACCTTGCTAGGTTTGTACTATGCCATTATTTTAAAAGTGACATTGATTTCAGGACTTTCAAACACTGTGTAAACTGAGAAAGTAGCCCAAAGTCGGAGAAACTGGTTCCCAAGCAAAAAATAAATGACCAAAAAATAAAACACATGTAGCAAAAAATACTATTATAAAAATTACAGATTTACAGCCTCAGTTTGTGATCAAAGGCCTCTAAGTTGCTATCACATAAAAGCTCTGCTCTGTCGTGGAGGAACATTACAGCTCCTCTATTGTTCTCAAACACAGCTCAGGTCAAAGAAGTAGCATAGCAAATCAATTAATGTCCTACCTGCCTTCCTCACTAATTAGAGACTCAGCCTCTCTCTCTGCTCTTGATATTTGAAACTTCTCAGAAGGTGAAGATTAAAGTAGCAGCTCTCAGACTTTTCCAGAGGGTTTCCTTTTTAAGCCTTACCTTCCCTGACAAGTATGGATTCAGTTGAGGTGAAAGAGCATTAGGAAATTTTCCAAATTTTACCATCTCTGCTGCTTTTATTTATTTTTATTTACCCCCATAAACACCCAATGTTAAACATTTCCACAAAGGAATATCTTTATTATCCTACCTCCAATTCTGGTTCTAAAAATATTCAGATAATCCAGAATATTGAACCTAATTGCTGTTAAACCTAATTATTCATGTTCCTCCCTGTTCCAGGAAATGTGGCCACAGTACACCTACAGTGAAGGTCCCATCAACATCCCTGGTTTTGTAATCATCTTTCAGTTATAAACCAGCATTGTCCTTCTTTTTTCCATAAGAGAAATTCTTCAGTCCATGTGTCTGAATTCCCACTGACCCATTTAGACAGATGTTTTCTACTCTTTCTCCTGGTCATTCCACTCTGAACAACGAGGACATGTATGTTCTGTTGTTGTTATTTGGCTTCCTATATTTTCCATATCCAAGACTACGGACTAGCAAAACTTTCAAATGCCTTTCCTTTTACTCTCCCCTTTTTAGGCATGGGGACCATCCACCAGCACTAGGGATGTAATCCAATGTAATTATCAAATATGCAGGGTTTTGTTTCCATTACACAACTCGTCTGTGTGAAATAGAAGATTTGGCTCAGCTTCTTGGACAAGCACATATTCACTCACAATTAAATGCAATTAAATGGACGGAACCTGCACATGTGTGTATCACACACAAGTGAGGCTTCTGTGCACATGAAACTGCCCTGGAGTGATCAGAGCATGGTGACACCGGGTAAATGCCTGGATGTACAAACCCGAGACAAGAAAGCAGGAGTGTTTTTGCAGGAATTCTGGGTTTGGAAGGGTTAATCCAGGGCTTCAATCTCCTCTGAACGCCGCATTTATGACCCATATCACACACCGGGCTGTGCACTTGCAGCATTCACAGAAGCCAGTGGGAGCTATAGCTTCTTCCAGCAGCGAGCCACACACACAGACACCGAGTTAAAATCTCTTGTTTACATGCTGCAAACCTATTCAACGGAATACGGCATACTGCAGAAAAATGCAGAAAAATGCTTACTGCAAACATATTCACAGAACTCCTGGCACGGCACCGCAGGAGTTTCCCGCAGACACAGCCGCTTCTCCAGAGCTGGTTTTTCACGTCTTGGTAGCAGCTGACCCTCGGACCATTTTCAGACATCACTCAGTGTTTTCTTAACCTGCCCGTGCCCTACGGTGAGCGGGCCCGGGAACGGCTGCGCCCGGAGCCCCGGGGAGGAGCCGCTGTCCGGGCACCGCTCCCTGCCCGGCTCCGCAGGGCTCTGCCCGGCCCCCCAAGGGCCCTGCCCGGCCCCCCGGGGCCCTGCCCGGTCCCCAAAGGGCTCTGCCCGGCCCCCCAAGGGCCCTGCCCGGCCCCAAAGGGCCCTGCCCGGTCCCCAAAGGGCTCTGCCCGGCCCCCCAAGGGCTCTGCCCGGCCTCCCAAGGGCTCTGCCCGGTCCCCCCAAGGGCCCTGCCCGGCCCCCCAAGGCCCTGCCCTCCCAGGGCTCTGCCCGGCCCCCCATGGGCTCTGCCCGGCCCCCAAATGTGCTCAGCACAGCCCAGCCAAGGGCAGAGCTCCACTGCTCTCTGTGCTCATCGCTCCAGGGTGTTCCACAAGAAGCTGAGCAAGAAGAGCAAGCAGAGCCCAGCAGGGTGAAGATTATTCCTGACAAGTCTCAAATGAGCTACTTTATTTTTTTTCTTTCTCAGTTTAGACAATTTTAAATGTATTTAATTGCTATATGTTTCTTCATCCTTCCTGATTTCCAACTATCTAGAAGATAAAAACTTTAAAAGTATTGAGTCAATCTCCCACCCTCAATTTATCTCAGCCTCAAACATCTTAAAAGGTTCCAATTACCACATTGGTTGACTGTTAGTTTTAATTTAACTAGACCATTACTCATAGCAAGCTTCAGGTTAGGAAGGAATTGTTCCCTGGCAGGGTGGGCAGGCCCTGGCACAGGGTGCCCAGAGCAGCTGTGGCTGCCCCTGGATCCCTGGCAGTGCCCAAGGCCAGGTTGGACACTGGGGCTTGGAGCAGCCTGGGACAGTGGGAGGTGTCCCTGCCCATGGCAGGGGTGGCACTGGATGAGCTTTGAGGTCCCTCCCAACCCAAACCATTCCCTGATTCCATGAAACTCTCATTTAATAGTCCAAATTGATCTCAAGTGTATCAGGTCCAAGCTGGAATAACAGTTTTAAGAAAGTGGTAGGGGCTCCATCCATTAAACCACAGTTAGGGAACAGTTAGCAAAGGCTTCTATTACTCAATATTTAAGATGAATTATGTAATTTCATCATAAGCTAATAAATAATTGGTATCGAGAGGGAAATTCTGACATCATTCTCAAAAATGCAAGTCTGTCCTGTTATCTTTCTCTATGAGCAGTTTTTATACAGAAAGGTGAATCTTAGTTCTAACTTTTCCTAAATGTTTCTTAGATGACACCTTGAACAGTACAAAATGTTTTAATAGAAAACAAGTAACTCTAGCAAGACAATTGTATAATTATAAAATATTCTGATTTTCCAAAAGCAGATGGAAAAAGCTTATGCTGAAAGACATTTTTCAGGAAATGTTAGAAACGTCTCTTCTGTGGATTTCATGTTGATGGAAACACAAAATGATATAATGAAAAAGGACAGAATCCAATTGTTCTAATATTTTATTTCTATCAGAGGCCAATTTTAGGTATTCCAGGGAAAGGCAGAAAACCATTTCTGAACAATACAGAGACTCAATGGAAGAAGTCAAAAACCAGAGCAGGTGTTGGAAAATTGTATCTGCCCTTTCTTTCTGTAGTTTGTCCAGAAATGTAAATTGCTTTTTACCAAAAACCTTCCAGCTACATATTAGCTTGACAGAATTTAGCATCTATTCATGCTAGAGCTGAGAGAGAAAGCCATAAATGTCAGCACACAGCAGTCTGGATTTTATAATCCCATGTCTCTCAACATCCTTCTACATAATGCCTAGGACCAAGTAATTACAGCACAATTTTTTAAAGTCTCCTAATTAAATAAAATTAGGATAGAAAAAACAGAGAAGTAAGGAAACATGTATTGGGGCTGCCAAATATGGATAATTGGCCCCATTTTCTTTAGTAATTGAAAGATGTAAGCACCAAAGCTATAAAAAAAATCAGCAATAGCAATTTACACTCACATGTAAGATTCTTTAAAATCTATATTATCTCTGCTTTGTTAATGGCATAAATAGTCAGAGCTATGGAGTCTAGGAACCTAACATCAAAATTTTTATTTGCACAGTGCTGAACAGAATCCTTTCCATGTTACAGACACTCTCACCCAGCCCTCTACCTTAAACAAACACAATTTTCTCAATTCCTACGCCCAGAAGAATGAAACTACAGCAGTCACATCCTTCAGTACCTTTCCAAAAATCCCTGTCCCGCCCAACATCTTCACTGGATATTAACTGGCCTTTGTTTCATGCTGCTTTGGTGCATTTTAGGTACCTCAGGCAGGGCTCTGAAGTGCTCACATGAGCATCTGATGTGGCTTTGTGCCCAAATATCCAAGTGGAAGGAAACTGGGACGAGCAGAGTGGAAGGACTGGTGTAAATCTAAAAGGACCAGCAAAATTCTCTCTTTTATTTCTCTAACTATGAAATAAGTTGAATTCCTATAATCTGGATTCACCTAAAGTTGTTGCACTGCATACTTTGACAGATATTAATACAGCACCTGGACAGCATTCCAGAGTCACAAAGTTTTCTATAGATTACCCAAGAAATTCAAAAGAAGAAACAATATTCATTCTACCTTATATAAAGTTGAAGATTTTTCCTGCAAGTATGTTAAATATACACTTTCCATTCTGGGTGCTTTATTTTATTTCCAGAGCTGGACAGTCTTTGTTATCCACAATATCTTGCATCCGTTTGGGAATTGCTTGCAGAAGATTCCCCTGCTGACAGTTCCCATTAGCACACATTCATTTACACATACTTTTTTTTTTTTTTTGGCATTTGTGAAATTCCTTTCTTCAAATGAATATGAAAGGTTATTCCTTTAATAGTCCCTTCCCCACAGGTAGATAAGTCTCATTCAAGGAAGCTGTCGCTCAGCATGACCACGAGATCAAAGGGGCTGCAGCAGAAAGACAGACTCTGAATCTGTGAGAGGCCACTTGTCCCCTAAGCCCTGGCTGATGTTCCCATCAAATGATTGTCCAGATCCATCCCAGCCATTCTGACATTGTGGCTGGAAGAGTGGGATTGTCAGGAATGCTTCCTCAAGTCAGCTTACATTCTAATCAGTCACTTCATAAATTAGTACAGAATTTATTTGATCAGTGTAACCTCCTTCTCCTGGGCACTAAAACACACAGAAAACCTTGGCTAGTGCCCACAGGTAGGGTGAGATGATTAACTGCACATTCACCCAAAGTTTGCTCTGTGGCCACCAGCACATCTCAAACTAGAATTAGTTCCTGCTTCCTCTGAGGACCAAGTGCTGACAGTGAACTAAAGGCAGATCCTCCCTGTAAAGGCTGAGTTGCAGGAGTTGTGGAAACCAAAGCAGAGTCCATAGGAGAGAGGAAGTTCTAGTTCCTAATTTCTGTGAGAATGGACATCCCATCAAGGTATTCATTTCAAACCTGTGCAAACCTCATTGAGAAGGGGGAGGACTTTGGTGGATGAGATCTGAACCCAGTGACACACATGGAGTTTTGTCTGAGTGAAAACCAGCAGTTTTAGCCTCTTTCTGTATTATTTACATTAAAATGTAGAAAAACCAAGAGGTATTGGAAAGGTGGCTCAGGGGCAAAATGGTCTAATAACTACTAGTTCACAGATAAGGGTAAAGAATACACTGAATTTATAAAATCTTTCCTGTTTAAAAAAACCCAACAAAGCAAATCCTTACCTGTATTATGGGGCACAACAGCTTCTGTTCCAAATGAGAGCTGAGCCCCCTCATGAAATGCAAGATCCTGCCTCAGGAAGGAACAGTCTGGAAGCCCAGTGCCAGGTGAACAGCCCTGGACTCTCCTGTCTTTCCTTGATCCCTAGGCAGTGTCCCCCACTGACTCTGGACAGAAAAGATGGTACTTGGAAGATCTTAAAAAGTCCTTGGCATACTGCAGAACCCAGTCAGGCTCTGTGCCCTCAGTATTTTGTGTTATCCCAATTTTAGAGGTCAGTCAAGCACCAGGCACCCTGAGTAGACAATTCAATTGCCCAATTTGCCTTCAATTTTCTTCTTTCTGTAGCTGAGCCTGAGCTGGGAATTCAGCTGCAAGCATTTCAACGTTGATGATTCACTGTTTGAAGGACCTCCAGGGAAGCCCTGCAGTACCTCCAGACAAAGTTCTCACCTCTGGCTTTTCTTGGCTTGCAGGTTTATTACCCACCAGGGAGCTGAGAGGTATAATACATCAAAACACAAATTCCAGGCTCGTACATGTGCTGATAGACCCTGGAGCTCCTAATTATAATTACATATTCATATCAGCTGAATGAGATGCTAAATCAGCCTTGATCCACTCTGTGCCTCTGCACAAAGCCACAGCTGATGTTGATTCTCAACAGGAAGAATGGGAGGGGGTACAGGAACATCCAGCTGTTGTGCATTTGACTCAAGAAGTCATTTACTTTCTGATGTGCAAAATGATGAGAATAAAATAATGGAAGCAAAATAATATTCCCCACCCTGTTTTGTTCACAAAAAAATTGTTAATGACCTCAAACCTAAGGCTCTAATGAAAAGACAATAATGGCAATAATAATGGGAAATATTGTTTAAAAGCAAGCCTTTTTTCAATTAATGCACATTTTTACACTTTGTTTCCTCCTCGAGTTTGGCCAAAACAAATCTTCCTAAAGTTAATTTGTCTCAGGAGTAAAAGGGTCGATGCAGCATTACATGGTCATGCTCTGGATTCCAATAAAAGAGTTGTTACCATAGCAAAAAGTATTGTTCCAAAGACAACACACACAATGTAAGATTAAAGAAAAAAACCTCTAGAAATATTTACAATGCTCAACAACAACATAGGAGACTTTGTCCTAATTACATAAAATGAGACTGTGCTACTGCTGTGATACTGGCTCCTTTAAGATCCATTTTTCAAAAGGCAAATTTCTAAATTATTTGGGTTTTTTCAAAATCATATAAATTACTTTTAAATTTATGTACATCAGAATGGCCTGAGGCTTGTCAAGGATTGGAAAAAAGACATATTGTGTAAGATCTGTACATAACTTGTAAAAAAAGGCAGATCATACCTTATATTCTGGGTTAATTTCAGGAAACAGAGGAATGAAGGGGGAAAAAGGCTGAGAAATATGAATGGAAAGACATGGCAGCAGAAATCTGAATAGAGATGCTCAAGCAGCTTGGCATGCCAGCACTGTTCAGCAAGCATTTTGATAGAAGCTAGTTCTAAAAGTTTCAAATAATGAACTGTGAGCTTTGACTCTCAGACCCCTCAGATCACAGGAGAAGGCATGGAAATGATTGCAGGAGCAGAGTCCCATGTGGGGAAAGCTCACACTGCTGGAAAGTGCAGACAGCTGTAAATGATGCAGCACCAGCTGAGACACAGAACAAGTGGAAGAGCGAAGAGTAAGACAGCAGAACGTGTGAAACAGGGTGAAGAGCCAGGAAAATGATCTAAGGAGCAAAATTTGAAGGGACTGTGCGAGGGTGAGACTGCCAAAAGCAAGGGCAGAGGGGAGGGCTCTGCCTTGGTAAAACCTGAGCCAAGAGGAGCCCAGAAACATCTCTGCAAAAGAGGGCACCTGGTGATGGACAGGGCAGGGGCTCTGCATGCCCTGTGGAAGAGACAGAAGGATTTTCCCAGAGCCAGCGTGTGCCAGGCTAGAGAAGAGATGGCCAGGCTGAAAAAGAAACCAAGATCCAGCCTTCAGCAACAGGAGAATGCTCTGTCTGTTCACGGGAGTGAAAGCAAAGGGGAATGCAATAGAAAGTGTAAATGTAGGGACTAGGATTTGAGGGAAATGGTCTAAAAAGGGGAACAAAACAGTAATGGGAAAAACCGGGGGTGTGAGGGGAGGAGAGCAGTAAAGGAGTTCACTGAAGAGGGCAGCAATGAGATGGGAACACGGTGTGGGAGGCACAGGGTGAAAGCTGTAGGTCAATGGCAAATGGACATAAATGAACAGTTACACAGCCCAAGATATTAAAATAATGTTTCAGTTCTTAATTAACCATCATAAGACCTTTGACTTCACATTGTAAGGATTATTTTAATAGTTTGTAGAGAGAAGGGGGGTATTTATGGACTTGAATAAATCCTTTAAAAAGCTTACAGTACAAATCAAATGTCACGAGGCAGAATTCCACCCTTCCAGGCGGTCAGCCTGCCCAGGATACACAACACACTCTGCCTGATTTGCCACTGCAAAGAGATGGAGAAACAAACCTCCTCTCTGGGTTTCAAGTGCAGAGGTGTAATGATTATAAAGCACTTCTGTCCCTGTTTCTCTGCACTGTCTCCAGAGTATCCTTTCCAATTTTTCACTATTTTCTCTACTGTTTTTATACTCTTGCCTTCCTAAATTCCTTTTGTTTTGTTTACCACTCTGCTCTTGCCCTGCCACTCTTCCCCTCAGCCACTGCCCTTCCACTGTTGTGCCTCAGCAAGGCAGACCCCTCCTGTTCTGCAGTGCCTTAGCACAAGCCAGGAGGAGCACAGGGAGCTTAGGAGCACCAGCCATTCCTGTTTTTCTCTGTTCTGACCAGACTTATTGCAGCTACAGTGCAACCAGGGGGATGCAAATGTTTGCTAAGGCCTGTCCAGCCCATGCTCAGTTTGTCTGCCAAAGGGGCTGCATGTGAGCTGATTCCATATCGGAGCGCTCTGGGGGCACCTCCCAAAACACAGAGTTGAAGAATTCAAATTGCTCCCCCTGAGCATGTTAAAATTGTCAGGTTTCACATTCAAAAATAAAGTCCTCATCTCACTGCAGACCGTGGAAGCACTAATATTTCTCAAAATTTCTTGGGTTTCTTACATATACATACACATGGCCATAATTACCTTCCTACCTACACACAGCCCTGTAAACACAGGTAAACCATATCTCTGTTTTGTTTGGTTGTTTGTTCCTAGTTCCAGCTGGAGAAACGGCTGAGGATTTTAGAGTAAACTCTCAAAAATATTTTCCCAAGGCAGACAACATGGAAAATTTTGGCCAGAATGATTGAAGTTTGGCAAAGCCATAAGCAATAGAAAGCAGGACGTTATAATAGAAAGTGCTGGGCAGCCTTATGGCAGACACCACGATTTGTGTTGCTAGCAAGACTTCATTTTCATTAATAGGAGCTGCATGGCAGGGCTGGAATACCCTGGGGCTTCCTGTCTTTAATTTCCTTTGAATATAATCTTGGTTTTAAGCCTTCCTTCCTAAATAACCTCTGTCTTTAATTTATTTTTTTAAGCAAATTACAACTTAATGAGCACACATTCTCCTAAGGCAGAGCCTCTAATTATCAAAATGACAGTGCTGCTTAGAATCTGAATTTCACAGTCATTCAGTGACCAATTCCACAGGTCAGTAATTATAAACCATCCCTGCCAAAAAATAATTAAATAGGATATTATAATACATCACTGTGTACACCTACACCTTGCATCACTCGGTCACCTGGATGATTCTTGCAGAGGAGTTTTCATGAAGGGAGCAGCAGGGAGGTGCAGATGTGCAGTCCCAACACAATTAATGAACATTTAGAAGGTGTTTCTCAGCCCTTATTGAGGCACAACTGTCACAAGTGCATGTAAGAGACACCAGGATGTAGCTCACCATTCATGGATACATTAGGCAAAATTATTCTGCTAGAAATAATTTTAAATTACTTATCTTGCTAGGAATAACTTTTAGATCCTTAGAAAGGATAGTGTCATTTTGCAGGATTGGCTTTGCAGGTTTTCTAGACTTGCAGTACTTGCAAGTTTCTTCATCCTCTGATGAGATATAGAGCAATCACTGGTTATGAAGCCAAGGACTTTTAAATAAAACCAAGTTTGTTGCAGAGTCCTTAATTCCCAAATCTCTCAGGGCAGTACATGTTAAGCTGGAATATGGCATTTGGAATGCCTGCCAGTTGCTTTGGGCCTCTACTGCTGCATTAGTGCTCAGAAATTCCAGTATAGTTTCTTTATGCTGCTTAAAGAAACGTGCCCGGCACTGACCCTGACTGCTCCCCATTATTAATCCTGCATTTCCATTACCACACACATCCCATACCTGAGGGGCTGAGATCCAAGCAGTGAACCAAGGAAAAGTGGGCATTTCCTAAACTGTTGGGGAGTTCTGAGACCACCTCCTCTCCGTGACCTACCCCCTCAAGCCCCATTTTTCTCTTTGCTACCACATGTGCAAATCCATATTTCATTTAGATCTAAGAGGAAAAGAGCCATTTTCATGGTGTTCCCCCTTTGCAGAGGCTGTCAAGAAGGTTTTAATTTCTTGTTCTGGTTGCAGACTGCCTGGGGTGGCTGCAGGCTGCCTCACTAAACTCTCCTAACACACTTCTTAGTGGCCAGCAGCCTTCAGTAGTTACCAGCTTTGGACCAATGTTGAATTAGAACAGAATATTTCTTCATTCCTATGCCAATTTCCTTAATTTAACCATACAGCTCCTTTACAATGTATTTTTAAGATTATTCTTTGTGTGATTTTAGAGGTTTCTGTATATAAAAAAACCACATTGCTTTTCTTTAGTGACTAACAAAATTATACAGCAATATCCTTTGTAAAACAACTGCCAGTTGTTTCAAGTAGCTGTTCAGAGTGAAAATTAGTCTGAAAATCGTAAATCATTCCTATAATTAATCAGCAAAATTATACAACAAAGCTTTTAATCCCTGCTTTGAATACGAATGAAAATTCCTGAAATACTTGAGTTGCCTTATTCGAAGTAAAGACCTGACTCGAGGAAAATTGATCCATCTTGAAAGCAAACTACAAAATAAGGGCTACACACATCTTCATGTGTGTTAAGCTAGTCTGAGTAAAAAGTTGACTAACATCACCCTAGATTCAACTTTCCACAGCAATTAGCTAAAGTATCTCAATTTATCTTTTCCTGACAGTTTATGATTTTAAGGAAATTTGAGATGTTTGGGTTGTTGGTTTTTTTTTCCTTTTAATGGACATTTTAGCACCATCTGCTGGTGTTAAAACTTGCTCTGGAAACTAAACACCAGCTTCCTCCTTCATTTTAACTTCCTTAAGGCCTACTTCTGGCTCTTATTAGGAAAGGTTAATTGCTTGCTTTTCTACTGGAGATCCCAGGATTGGATAGGTAATTCAGCTGAATGAATCATCCAGATGGAGGATACTTTCTGAGGCCATAGATCAGTAGCAACACACTATTAAAGAAATACCTCATCTACAGCTACATCCAAGGGTAAGTGCAGTTGGTTTTCACTGTATAAAAACGACAACCCTCAGCCCTCATTCTTTAAGAGGTAATAGAAAGTTTTTTCCATTGATTTATTCTGGGTTCATACCAGTATTTAGACTACAGAATTATGCTGCGGTGTTGGAGATTTAATGTCTGGGAGCACAGTCATAAACTGACCTGCTAGAATTACCTCTGACTGTATCCAGTTATACAATTATATGGCTTATTCCATCTAATTCATCCAATTGCTTTTTTATGTCCTTAGACTGCTTCTGGCTCAAAGCCAGTTCTTCTTCCAGAACCTCTCAGGGCACAGATAGTCTGAAAGCATTTCAGGAAATCGTCCCATTAGGTCTCAGCTGCCTTTGTGCAGCTCCTGTCCTGAATCCATGAAACACCTTCAGTACAAGTTTGATCTCTGCCTTGCTGAAGCCAAGCTCAGAGAATTCCTCTCTACAGGACTTGCCAAATGCCTGGGTTTGAGTGACAACATCACAAAGCAACAAGAAACCTGCCATGCACTTCATGGTCTCTGCAGTGGAAACAGCCCATTTGGGTTTAGGCAGGTCTAGCAGGTAAATGTGCCAGGAGAATTCAAGCTGTTCACATCAAGGATTCCTGTAACGTGAAAAAATGGGAATGGACCTGGGGGTCATTGTTTTAGTCTTCCCTTTCAATACTCAGCATGACTTTTAATGGCTGTACTTCAATCTCAGCTCTCAGCCACCACCATCCCAGCCTGTCTGTACATCTCTCACACCCCCTGCTCTGAGGAATACCCTCCCTCCCTCACCTGTCCTCTGCAGCCATCAGTTTCTCTTCTCAGTTGACCTTCCTTTGTGCTGGGAACTCGTCCTCACTGGATACCCATGGTTTAAAGCTGAATTTCAGTTGTCTGAACCTTAATAGGACATAGAGAAGCAATCTCTCAAAAAAGTGCATTCCAGATTGCTGTGAAAAGCTGATGTAGAAGCAGCTGACAGGATGAAGTGCCAGTTTACCAGCATGGGGTGTCAGGATGTTATGGGCCAGTAAAAGGGCTGGGAAATAAGTTCCTTGTCCAGCAGCAGGGCTATGGGCATCCCTTCCCCTACAGAAATCAGTAGGCTCCAGGAAAACTGGACCTTGCCATGGTCAACTTTGGCAGCCATTTTTTTTGTCCCATGGAATCTAAATGGCCAGGAGACAATTAATTATCTTTTGCTTCCAGTCATACAGATGAAATTAATCAAAGCTCAAACCTTGCTTGCCCATAAATTCTCTGTCCTAAAGACTGACTGAAGACTTTTCAGGTGGATGTCGCTGGGTTAGTTTACAAAGTTGTGCTTAAAAGGGTGAAGTCAAAAAAGAAATCCAGTTATTTGTTAGAAAGATTCATGTGCACACCTCCCACATCCTCTGCTTTGAAATAGACCTCTTAATGTCTGTAGGGGATACCAAACCTAAGGTTCTCCTAAGGTTTCAGAAGGAGGAAGAAGGCCATGATCTTCAACAATTATTCTGCAGAAACAGGACTACTTCTCTTTACATTATGTTTTACAAAATAACCTTGGGAAAAAGGTGCACTGCTGTGAGCTGAAACAATTCTTAAGAGCTGTAAAGAATCAAGGAGGGCCTTGAATATATTAAATGTATTGATGGAAAAACTATGATCAAGAGATCCAGGCCAGAGGTGTTTCCGCTTACAGCACCCAGCCTCTGTGGATTGCAAAATAAAGAGGCAAATTTGGTATAATTAGTCCAATTATCTGTGCCAACAGTGATGAATGTCAATTCAAACCCATTTCTGAATTTACTTTTTTCACATAAATATCATTTATATCCAATTTCTGGCAATATCAATGAGATTCAGAGGGAGGTTTTTCAAGAGGAGTGTATTTGGGTGGGGAGGGACAAGAAGACTCTCTGCTGTTCCAGCAAAAGAGAAACTGTGGACACAAATTAATTTGGGCAAATTTCCCATTAAAACAAAGCCAAAACCTTTTGAAATTGTCCAATGTCCTTTCCAAAATATTTTGAACAAGTGAGTTCCTTTGAATTGCAATCTACTTCTGCTTTTCAAATTTAAGTGAACATACATTCAAATAAAGGTCAAAGCTGAGATGAAAACTTTCCAAATTTCATAAAAAGAATTGCCCTGATCTCCCAGATAGCATTAATGACAGGAAGCCACCACATGCCCTGGAACTCACTGTGCACAGAGACAGCAGAGATCCCCTGAGCTCCACCACACTCACACAAAATTTGCTATTTGAGTTGTCAGAACACTTGAAGAAGCTCCATGTCACTCCCTGCACCTTCAGTGTCTGGTTTCATGTGTGGTCACTTTGTCAAATACAAATGCCATACTTGCACATCTCATGGATTTTTTCATGCCTTGGAAAAGACGACAAATTTTTCTTACATGTATATAATCTTAATGAAATAACTTCTGGCTTAATTATGATTTTTTTCTACCCCAAGAAGTACCAAGTTGCCAGCCATCAGCCACTCATCAGAAACTCAAATTGCAGCAAAGAATGTTTCTAAGTGTGACAGGTTCTCCCCCACCCAGGAGTGCTCCAGCCCTGTCCTTTGGGGCCTTGTGCCCTTCAGTACCCTCATCCTCACATTAGGCTACATGATATACTGACAAAAAAGAGTTTAAGTGGATGAAACAGTTTTCAGTCTTGCCAAGAATAGCTTTCACTGGATGAACAGGGACAGTGTTGGATCAACTACCTAATCCAAATATCCCTTTTTGTGCTCATTCACTGTCCATGGTTGATTATCAGACAAATCAAGTAATTACCCATCTTCACCTCTAACCTAACATGGGCACTCCTCCTCCGTGGCTGTGTTTGCTGCTGCTGGGAGAACACAAATAATCTCCTGTTCAAATTTGATATGATAAATTATATGTTTCCTCTCAGAACTAACCCAGCTTCCAGCTTCCCAGCCTTTTTATTGTTGGACACAACAATAAAAAAAGATTAATAAATGATGAGAGCTTTTAACAAGTATTGTGCTGGAATTTTATTAGCTCACTTCCTAACCAGCACTATTGTTCAGATAAATTCTGTTCCTCCAACCTCTCACAACCAATTTGAGAGTTCACTAAGCCTGTAATTAGTTAGTTAGTTACTAAGTTAGTTAGTTAGAGAAATATTCTGACTAAGGTGACATCCAAATGTTCCCTTCACTGCAGCAAACCCCTGCTTCCAAACATGCTCCTTAACATAAAACTATATCTTAAGTTGCATTTAAATCAAAATGCAGTTGCAAAACTTAAACCTGTATTGCAAACTTTTTAGGTTTATGGAGAATCCATGCACTTTTCCTTCCAAAGATCACCTTTTGTGATCAGAAGAGCTTTCTTCTTAAGCAGAGCAAAGCTTAAGTATTAGTGAAAGGAACTACAAGTACTTTGCAGTGAAGCAATGCTTAAGGTGACAATGAATTCAGCAGCCACCAAAGATTACCATCCTGAGGGTTTTTATTACCACAATATAACCTGATAGCAGAAAAAGTGGGCTCCCTCCTCCCACTCATCATTCTGGTGAAAAAAAAAAATTTAAATCTTGAGCAGAAATCCCTTCAAACCATCATGAAAAGGTCTGTGCACAGCCTTGGTATAGTGCAATGAAATTAAAAAAGATGTCATGGAGCCATGTCAGCCACATCTGTGACCCATATGGTGCATGTAACAAGAGCATATGTCTGCACCTAAAGAGAACATTATAGGCTGGATAAGGCTGGGACAAATGTAAAAGTGAAGTAGAACACCTTTACATTACAAACACAGTTTGTTATTTGTGTCACATCAAAGAAAGAGAATCTAAGAATTATTGGCCTCTGAAGTCATTTAATTATGATTAAGTGAACTAAGAACTAATGTAAATGGTATTTTATACCCCAGTGAATTAAAGTATGAGATCTAGTCAAGGTGAATAAGATTTACAGCCAAAACTCATGCAACCTTACAGTAATTTCAGGACACTTTTACTACTAGCCTAGATATTTCTGTTCTTGAAATAATCAAAAGTACATGTACAAATTTTATTCTTTGGATGCTTAAAATAAACCAGAGAAAAGAGAATACATTGCTTTCAAGTGAGCCATGCACTTCTACTTTTATTATAAAAGGAACAAAGATTATGCAGGATAAATACAAATTTCAGATTTTACTTAAAAAAGGAAGGAAAAAGAAAAATAAGCATAGCAGAATGCTCATGAATCTCTTCCATTTGGACTAAATCTGACACACATTAAAGTCTCAAGACTCATCTCTGGCTAATCCCAAATACCTGTCTAGTAAAGAACACATTTTTTAAGTTGAGACCCTTTGCATAATAGGAGCAAGTCAAACCAGCCAACACACTTTAAAGGTACTAATGGTCTTCTCACAGATTTTTAAGGAAAACTGTTCCCAGGTATTTGCCTTCAAATAGAATTAAGAGTGTCCAAGCAGAAGTACATAACATAGAAATGAATGAATAGTTATATTTCACAGCTTTTCCAGCTGGAAGCAAACTGATTTTCCAGTGACAACTGTTAATCCACTCTCTTCGAGAGTGGCTGCTTGAAAGGCTCCAGGTAAGGAACAGAAACTTGGCTGACAGAAGAAAGCACCAGATGGCTGCTGGGATGGGAAAAAAAATGAAGGGAAGAAAATGGTGAAATGTGAGTTGTAGAAATAAGGATTGAATCACAAACACAATGTAAGTAGAGAACCAGAGCCTCAGGTTTTAACAGGAGCAATGTTTGCAATGAAGCATCTCTCCAAGGCACAAACTGGGTGGCCTCTAGAGGCTCTTAAAATGCAACAGAGCATTAACAAATTGCATAAATTAAACAAATAAAGAGTGTTCTTTGAACAGTCTCTTTTGGCTCATGTGGCCATACACTTTTGCACAAACTGATCCCCTCATACCTCTTACACATAAACTGTGCACTTTTTCAATCTTTTAACAAAACTTTAAAATTCCCAATAACCTGTTTAGGAACCAAAGGGATCAAAATCCACATGCTAAAAAAGTAGTAATTTGCTGAGGTAGTAGACCTTTTCTTTGGTAGAAAATGGTGTGGAAGAGAAGGAACTGTGGGGGGCAAAATTTAGCTCTAAAGATAAAACATGTAACTGACTTAGGAGCACCAAGGAGAGAGTTTGGGTTACAAAATACAATCTTGACTCATTGATCCCCGCCTTGTGGCTCTGGACACTAAAGTTAGTAACTTTAAATCTGTCTCGTTTTAACTTGCCTTCAGAAATACTGTCCTAAAGGAAGCTACTAATACTCCACTACCATTCATGAGTATTCAGATTTGTATAAATTTTGGATATTTGTAGAGTAGCCACCAGCAGGGGACAAGCACAGTGATTGCAGGATATAATCCCCTTAAAGAAAAGGGCCACCACAGTCAGATGTGCTGGGTCACAATAGTTCAGGCCCCCATTTCATGACCATCCTGACAAGCTGTGTGTTAGGGGGAGTTCAAATAGTTACTGCTAAAGCTGTTTGGGAAATAATGAGCTCTGCATTTCCCACAGCAATCTCAGCACAGCGTGGTTGTCCTGAGCTAGCTCAGACACCCGGACTCATCACAGCCATTCTTATGATGCCTTAGGATTTCAGCTTTTCTAATTTTCATATATTTGTAATCCTGCAATTTTTTAGTGTTTAACTCTAAACTCTATATCCAGTGCTAGCTACTGTCTTCACACCTTAGTCAGACACAATTCCTCTCCAGGCCTGGGAATCAAGGGCACCTCACTGCCTCAGGCCCCGAGAAATGTAAACAAAAGTGAGTTGGGGGGAGCAAACTGGGGGTAACTTCACTACCTGAAGCTGTAACTGGAAGATTAACCTCCAATATGCAAATGGATCAAACTTACAAAAGTGTGAAAACCCGTGACCATTGTCCATTTTTGGGTGTAGCCCCTGCAGGGCTTCGTCTGCCCTGAAGGTACCTGAAGGCCCTTCAATAAATAGAACTGAGTTTTATTCCCTTAATTTTGTCTGGCCTCTGCTTTTAGGTAGCCCCAAAAGGCATCAGTCACATGCTTCTGTCACCTCTTCCTAGACACAGCACTGCAAAGCAGCCTTCCAGAATATCCCCATTTTCCCTTGCCTTTCCTCCCATTAGATGATCCTCAGCGTGCCTGGTATGAGAGACTTCATTAAAACATTCCAGTTGAACTGAACTAGCCGATTCTTCCTGCCAATGAAATTGCTTTTGCGAAAAGTCCGTGTAAAAGACCAGCACCTGGAGACAGGAGATTGCTCAGGGGATTGCTAACAGGCTGTGGAATATTTAATCTCTAGGGCACTGGCTCCAATCCAGAGCCAGGACCAAACGAGAAGCATCAGTCTCTTAGGCAGGCTGCCACACGACACCTTTAAAAAAATCATGGAGCCTCACTCAGGAGAGCCCTCACCAGCCCTCTGCTGAGAAACTTGCTCCTCTCTCCAGCCTGAACCTCACAGCTGAGACAAGTTGGAAGGCTTTAATTCAGAAATGTGCAAAATGTTATGCCAACACGAAATAAAAGTTTTAGTGCAACTGCCTGAGCAATGCCATGAAACAGATTTAGTGGTCTTTCAGGGGAGGGATGTGTAGGCTCATGATTTTTCTGTTCCAAAATAGCCCCACTGCAACACAAGAGACAAATGACAGCAGTTCTCTATGCCCAGAGCAGTTATGCCAATAATCTTTTATTTCCTCCATACTGAATCTTTATGGATCAATAATCCAACTAAAAATCCTTTATAACGGCTAAGTATAAAAAGTAGAAAATTATTTTAATGGAAATTAAAATGTAGGGACCATCAAAACTTAAAAAATCACTCAAAGCCAAATGACACAATGGAAATTGAGTCTGTTTTAAACAAAGGACATTCCCCTGCACCTTTTCCCATACACAGCAGCAGCAGTAGCTCTCTGCTCCTTCTCTGTGATGGCACTGGAAAGAAAATTCCTGTGCCACTCCCTTCACTCCTCCTGTGTTATTGTCCACAGCAGATTTCTTCACACCCTTCATTACTCCTGATCCCTTTACTATTTGAGTAAAGACAAAATTATTTCCACTTGATGTTTGGTATCATTGTTCATCTCAATGAAAATCCAGTAACTCCCTCTATTAGTGACTGAGGAGGTCTGTGACTGTACAGTATCAGTGAAAGCACAGCTGGAGAAATAAAACCCATGTAAATAGCTGAAAAGATAGGTAAAAGTCTGGGCAGGGATCCAAAAACACTAAACTACAGACTCCCAACATCTGGTTCAGGGTGGATTCCAAGAAAGACAGAAAGAGAGAAAAAGAAAGAAAGAAAAAAAAGGACTGATTTATCTGTAGAATTTTGACATAAGGTTTTCATTTAATTTTTTAATTCATCAAAAATTTTACTCAATTATTGTGATTTAATTTCTTCACCTTACTGCATCCTATTTCTTCACTCAGAAGGAAGTGGACAGGAGTTGGACATGAGTTGTAAGCAGCCCTCAGATCATACTTTCATATTTTATTGTGATAAAAGCAAATACAGGTTAAAACCTCAAAACCTTATTGTCCAGCCTCTCTCTCTGTTCAGCTAGGACTGGGTTCATGACACATGCATGAGAATCCTATACTGATTTCATTGCCTTTCAGACGAATCATTACAACACAGCTAAAACCCTGTCAGCTCCTCAGCCTGTCCTGAGCAAAACCCCCTGGCTATGCACCCACCCGGGCTCCACCCCTGCTGTGAGGAGTATTTTCTGCTTTGAACACTTTTATTAGCCAAGAGCTTCTGCTGAGGACTTCAGAGACAACATAACTTTCAAAAGCTCATAGATGACTTAAAATCATAAAAGCCCCCTATTTTTCAGGGATGTTTCCAGTCTTAATGTACCTGAGCTCTTTCCAAACTCCTGCCTCCCCAAGATAAAAGAGCAGATCACCCATCCCACACGGGACTGCCTGTTCTGGCCACACAGAACGCCCCGGGCTATCAGTGCTGTCACTGTGCCCCGCTGCAGGTAGGACTCTTCCCTCTAGCTGCTGCCAGTGGCATCCAAACCTCAAAAACTGCGCCCACAATAATCATTAAATGCACAAATGAGATAATGAGAAGCTCTGAAACGTCTCCAAACAATTTCAAATTTGCCTACTTTGTGCCTCAGCACTGCCTCACTCAGAGATGAGCCATGAGTGTTTGTGTGCTTTCCAAGTGTTATTACATGCATACAAACACAGAAAGAGAAATAAATTCACATGTGGTAACTGTGAGATTCTCCTGCCTGAGGACTAATTCTCCACTACATTTAGGCAAGGTGTACATTTTCCTGCTTTCTCCTCTCTCCAAACAGAAAGAAGGTTCAAGACAGAGTTCAGGACTTGGCACTGAGCAAGTCACAACAAGGCTGGACTCCAGTCTCTTGTGTCTTCACTGCTGTGCCCTGGCCACGGGCAGCCCAGGATATATATCCACCAGAAAACCTTTTTTGCAACAAGGCAGCGCCTTCCAGGTAGTTCAGACTGCCAGGATGATGGCAGCGGGCCTCTGAATCTGTGATGAGCTTTCCACCCAGGAAAGGAGGGAATGACATTAGTGAAAGGGGAATACCCTTAGGGCAGTGCCAGGAGGAGATGAATTCTGCCCCTCAGAAACAAAGCCCCTGAGAAATAAGAAAACTACAGTCCTTGAACATCAGTGCAATTCATTCTTTAAGTAGGGAGCCTAAGGGCAAAAATTACATATGCATATTATTCAAACCTGAATTCTGTTCTTGAAACTTTCTTTTAATTGTGCCAGTTTACAGGACCATCTTTTCTACCTGCTCCCAGCTTGCTGCCACAGAAGATCAGCTTTGTCCCCCTACCTGCCCTTCTCCTACCCACACAATCTCACTTCTCCCTTCACCTCAGTCCTGGCTTGAAGTGACCCTTAGGAGCACACTGAGCACTCCAGACCACCAGAAAACAACTGACTTTCACTCTGAAAATACTTGACTGATGCTCCACTGCCCCAGGCAGAAGGAGGAGAATAAAGCAGCTTGCTGCATAGTTGACAAAGCATGAGTGCTTTGAAAAATGACTGATGGGCCCTCCACCCCATACCTTTGTGCTACCCACATCAGTCTACATGTGTTTTTTCACACCCAGGCACCCAGATCACACACTGAATGAAAGGAACCATCCCAACTGAGAGAGGCAGTTTCAAATCAAACAGCATCTCCCTCGGGGATACACTAACACCACTTCATAATAGAAGTGACAGAGAAGTTGCATGAAATGCTCTGCTTCAATCCAACACCTTTTACCCCATTTCTTCTGCAACCAAGAAATTTGGCAGAAAACTTAACTCCAAAACACAGGACAGGACAGAAAGTTTTCACCTGAAGTTGTTTGCAATGGGTTGAAAAGTTGGTTGGTTTGGAGATTGCAGGTACCAGCTGATACACAGCTTTGGGTTAAAAATGGGATGAAGGAGGAGAGGAAAAATGTCTAAATTCAGTCTTCATGACTGGCCCTGTCAGGCAGAATTAATTAAGACATTTCACAAGTAGTTACATTAGACTAGGTAAAAATATAGCATTATACAGAATGCATTTTTGCAGCCTATGAGGCGCTTGAAAAGATGAATCAAGACAGTCATAAGCAGATTTATATCCTTCCTTTACAAGGTTCCTGCTTTATAGGCAGATCTCTCCACAAACAGACCAGAACCCTCCCCGAGACAGTCCAGCTTCGTCCCGTGCGATGAAGGCAACACACCAAGTCAGGCAAGTTGAAAGGAAGTCTCTTTTTTCATCTCAGCCCTTTGGCTTTCCACCACCTGGACACCACTTTTAAAACGATGACCTCATCATTTATCATTTTACCTTTCATTGCTTTACTTAATACATGACCTGCTCAGTAAAATATTTGCAGACTTGGTACTCTGGTGCTTTATCCCATTGCAAAGGCACGCATAACATTTCACATCTCTCTCCTGCAGGTGGTCCTCTGTTCTGACTCAAGGCCAAGCAGAATATAAAGTTAGGCCAGATCAGCAGTGTAGGGGAAGGCATCTGAGCTGAGGGAGGGGAGTACAGTAACTAGAGATGCCAGTTGTGGCTATACATTTCAAAGATAGCACTAATTTATTTATTTGGCTTACAGTGACCAAATCCATCTGTCCAGTACAGATGATCTACCACGAGATGTCTAAGAATCACTACAAATCAACATTTTTTTATTCAAATTGTTCACATATGTACCAAGGAGCCACAGAAAGGTGTATGAATGGTCCAATTCTTTCAGGCAATTCCACTCCATTAAATATTATGAGTACACATGTCTGGGAAGGAGAAGAACAGAGGAAAAGAGTTTCCCAGTTATTTTTAGAGTGTTAAACAGTGCAAAACATAATGCATTTTTAGTCAATTTCTCCATTTTTTTCTTCATTCCAATAAAATATTTCATGTGCTAGATGCTCTCTCTCTCTTAATAGTTCTACACCAGATGATCTGTTTGCAAGTATCTTCAGACACAGTGATTTTGATTTACAACCAGCAAACAGAATGTAGTGATGGAAGTACAGAGAGAGGAGTTTCAGTGCAGGCAGGAGGCCTTTCTTTGCAGCTTATTTACAGAACACATTTTCCCAACTGGTTTTGATTTCTACTTATATTCCTCACTAAGAACATAGATGTGAAATTTGGTACTTATGGCACTGAGAGGTCCCGGGACTGTTGCCACTCTCAAAGATGACACCGTGAACTGGAGACTCAAGCGACATACAGGTCCCTCCCAGAGGGATTCTGACCTTTCCAAAAAGGAGCACAGCTGAGAGTCAGGAAGCAGATTCCTTCTGAAGTCCAGCTTTCAGATACACATCCCTTGAATTCTGGTACAGAACCTGCACAGAGCCAGGACTGGCATGAGAGCAGAAGGGCAGATGCAGAGACACACTGGTGACAGAATCTGAGAGTGAAAAGTGCCTTACAGAGCTCTGTATTACGAAAGGCTGCTAAGGAAATTGTTGGGTCCACAGTGGCTGACTTCCTATTCTTTCCCTTCTTTTCAATGCCTCAGCTATTCTGTGCTCAAATTAAGATCTGGCTTCAGCTTTTAGACAGACAGGAATAATAATAAAACCATATTGCTGCACATATGACTTATGATGAAGCAGCTCTCTGGGTTATATACAGAGGAAATGTCTGAAAAGGCACTGGCTGGCACTTATCAGAGAATTTGGAAATGGAAATTACAGCAAAAGAAAGCAAAATAGCCAAGAATTTAAAAAGAAACAGGATATAATGATCAAATAGATGACATCAAATTAAAAACCCAGATCAGGAACCAATGCACTGACCTCAGGAAGACATGCTCTCAAGCTGGTGACATCATATTTATATAAGTCCTATGTCATTCAGACATTTTCTGGTGGTTCCATTAAAGATACAAAGCACATGATTTTGAACTCCTGGGGTTTTTGTCTGTGCTGTATATCATCACCAGTTTTCCAGGGCTTTTTAGGTTACTGAAGTAAGTTCACACTCATAATTCTGTTGCTCAGATTCTACTTCATGTCAGTGTCAGAAGGGAGAGCTTTCCTGCAGTTTGCTGATTGTGAAGAAAGAGTACAGCATTTTTCAATCTATGAGTTAATGAGTCACAGTGTTTGTGTTTCCCAAATAAATTAATAATAACTAACAATTCATTCCTAAAGTTCCTGCATGCCCACAATTCCAGTGGAAGCCAGAAATGCTCTGCAGCTCTGGAAACGAAAGCTGTCCTGTGTCCCTTCCAGCAGAAATTTTTACAGATGAATCCGATGATGGTTAAAAGGGGACACTTGAAATCTTTGGAAACCAAATTTTAAAAATAAAAATCCTAAACCAGTAAAACACAATAAGCTTGTTTATAGAACAGAGCCTTCTGAGACTATTACTCACTTAGCATGTGCAACCTGCCATTGAGCAGGAACTTTATTTATTAAGGGTATTGCCATTGACAACATTATCATTAGAATTATTTGCTACCAGTTATTCCCAACAGAATATTGACAGCATGGGTAGAGCAATCCAAGTAGAAAAATGCTCGCTTCTGTGGAATCACCAGCACCTGGCAAGAAAAGCTGACACCTGAACCCATGTCCCAGATGAATATTTTAGATGTGTGTAAGTATTCTTGGTACCTAAAGCATATCTGCATGCAAGGATCTCAGAGGTTTTGGGGGGCTGTTCGTTCGGGGGGTTGCTTTTTGGTTGGTTGTGGGGTTTTTCTTTGGTTTTGTGGGGTTCTTGTTTGTTTTTAACAAGCTGAGTGAGCATTCCTTTCTCTGTGGGAAGGGAAGAGGTGGCTCAGGACAGTGGCCAGGTTTGCTCAGCATGAGACAAACAGCAGCAGCCTCATGTGCTGGGCTCAGCCTTCCAGCACCCACGCTGCTCCAATCTCCTGGGTGGGCAGCTTTGAGGAGCTCAGTTCGGGAAAGTACAGTAACACACAAAGCCACTGTGGCTCCTGCAGCTGCCACACAACTGCCTTAAGCCTGCCCTGAAAGAAATGCCCCGAGCCTGGGACTCCGCTCGGCCGCAGGGAGCAGAGCACGGAGCCGCAGCGTGGCCGGGGCTCAGGGCGGGAGGCGCAGCCAGGGCAGCCGGCACCTCACCTGTGTGCGGAGAGGAAGGCAGGGCAGCCGGGGTTATGTAAGCAAATTCCCGGCTGGAATGTGCAGAATGTACACACAGGGTGTGCCGGGCAGGCCGGGAGCTGGGGGCCAGGGAAGAGCCTCCCAGCCCATGGGCAATCGGTTCCCTGGTAAAAGGCGTTCCCAAAACGCAGCTCGTGGTCTCTGCTCTAGCGGCTCTGCCCTCGCACTCAGAGACACAAAAGTCATCAGATACTTTTAAGCGTGGACAGCACAGTGAACTATTTAATGATACTAAGATAACCATGAATAAAACAGTCAACATTTCTCCAGAGGCCTCACCTCCTTCCTGAAAGGCAAGACTTCTGCAATTGTTGGCAAAAATAGTCCAGGCAAGATATACAATCAAAGGTAAAGAAAAAATTTCTCACCGTTTCCGGAGCAGTCTGGGTTTTAGGCTCTTGCTACTTTGGATTTTTTCCCATGACTAATTAACACATCCCTCCCTAAAATCTACTCAAAATTCCAAGCAACTAAAGGAAAAAAAGACTATTTCAATATTCAATGAGTCTTCTCTAACCACTGAAATGGTCCTTTTGTTTTTCTCCTCAAGTGGCACTTGAAGCAATCAAATCCAACTGGTAAAGGTATTGAAAGTAAGTCTGCTTTAAATTTACAGATGTTTGTAAAGCAAGTACTTATGAAATCATGGAACAAAACCTCGTCCAGCTGAGAGACAGATTTATCTAACTAAAAAAACCGAGGGATCTGGGTAAATTTGTGTGTTGAATACATTTACTAAATACTTGACCACCGGTTTTGCAAACCTGCTGTGGGCATCCAGTGTGCCTGAATATCCCCTGACTTCAGTACAAAGTGAGTTAGGGGCAGAATTCCACTCCTGCACAGCTACAGCACTGCATCCTGTGAGTGTTTTGTGACTGCCAACAAGAAATCCGAGTTAAACAATCTGCAGTGGTACTTGAACTAGCTCTACTGATCAGAACTAATTATAAGAAAAGTTCACACATTGAATGTCAAAGATGAATCCACAGAGGAAATATAACACATGAAACACATGTTCCAGACATGCTGTTCAAAACAAATCTGAAAAAAATAGGGTCAAGGGACCTGGAATATTTCTCACAGAGATTCTGCAAGCTAAGTAGTGAAATGGCGTTAAATAAATTACATGGTTTCAGATTACTCACTCTGTAACTACAGACTACAGAAGAGTCTGGCTCTTCGGGGTACCTGCTAGAGCACAACAAAAGTGTCTGGAGAAACACACAAAGAAGAGCAGAAACTCTCAATACTGTGTAACTCTTGGCCATGACTTTCTGTTTCATAAACAGCAATCTATTCTTCAGGAGCAGGATGTTGGGTGGACTCACTAAGCAGCTCTGTACTGAGAAATTGAGAAGAAAAGCATCAGCAGGAATTAGACAGACATGCAGGTTCACAGGTTTCTCTGAAGCCCTCACATACCAGCTCTGGGCAGAACTCAGTGCAGGATTGGGCACTAAGGTGAATTTCATTTAGAACCAGATGTATTTCCCAGAATTTGGTCAATTTTGCAGGTCCAAAGCTTCAGACAATTGTGTGACCACTATTTCCTGAGGTAACAATGTCCTCTTTTCAAAAGGGATTGTTCATCGTGCATTCAGCTTCTGTTAAAAAGAGATCCCCAATTCTTCTGGAAATTTCATATTCTCAAGTGCCATTTTTCATAGAAATGGCCTTGTTTTTGAGTTCATAGACAGCGGAAAAAGCAATAAAACCTTTAGATGTGAGGTGATTTGTCATCTTGCTAGAAATACTTAACCACAATTCTAATTCACCACCATCCCAGGAAAGGCTGCCTATAACACACTGAGAGCCAGCTTGGGCTGTGAGCCAGCAAAGCACTCCAGCACGATTTCAGGTTTCACTGTACCACTGCCTGGAGTGAGATGACTTAAAAACTATTACAATTAGAAAGCCTAAACGGGTTGCTAATTTAGAGCCTTGGTGTGAACTTCCTAGTGTGAGTATCTCAGCACACAGCTACACCATTTTTAATTTAGAAAGCCCTACCACATGGCCCAACAGATCAAGGCCCTACAGATGAGCTCCAGGTGAAATTAGATGGGAATGGACAATACTTGCAAAAGGCCTTCAGCAGAGGCCTTTGTATTCAAGAGTCTTTTATCCCACTGTAGGTGAGAGTATACTTTATACATCCCAGGAGGAAAATAACTTAGTCAGAAAGCTCTCAAGGAAAGATAAAGAGTACAGACAGAAAAGCTATTGTGCATAGCCAGGTGGAATCATAAGTCTTTCTCAAAATGCTGAAAGAATAAATCCCCCTTCCACAAACTACAGGAAAAGATGTGGTTCCCATACACATCTGAGCAGCAAAGCAACTTCCCACATAGTCACATCTGCCTCCTTTTTTCCTCTGTTCCATTGCTTAAATTCTGCCATGAGACTAAACACAAGAGGGGGCAAGGGGCTGCAGAGGCACCTGGTCAGGGCAAGGAGAAAAGGAGGGAAGAGGATTTGTACCTTAGGTATTTGCATATGAATTTGACTTCAGCCTTCACGGCATTTACATGCCTTTGAACACTTTCTGTTTCTTTCTGCATTCTTCACTGCTCCATTTTATTTATTTTCACTTTCTGCTTCTCAGATCTTCTGCCAGACTGCTTATTTAATTCTACTTGTTGGACTGAAAACACCATTGTTGTCATCCAAATTAATCCCTGAACATAATAAAAACCTCAAAATAGCTCAGACAACCAGTTTTCCATCCTTTGGTCTCACTTCAAGTACAGTATAAAAAGCCAGGACTTGGGAGCTCTGACAGTTTACACAGGACTAGTCCTAGGTACATGGCATTTTAGTAGGCACAGGAGGCTTTTCCTTCTCTACCAATCTTTGCCTTTCACCATTTGAGACTGCTGGGAGTCCCCCACCATCTCCAGCCCAGTTATTTCCTCTGCCCAAGTAATCCATTGCAAGACTTGGTGGATTTCAAATAAGCTTGGTACTTTTGAAATATTGCCTTCTGTGACAGGTTGGTTGAGAAGCAAGATAAACTAAGATTACCTTAGCTTTTAGGGATGAGGGAAGGGAAGCATCTCCTAAGAGTCTGTGCTGAAGCTGCAGGATACTCTGGCTACAGATTTCCTGTTGGGTTTTCTATGTTCCCCTCTGTTCAAACTGCACAGTGGGGAAAAAAATAGGGAAAATAACACCAGACAAAAAAGGCAAGACAAAAAAAAAAAAAAAAAGAAACACGATAGGATCAATATCTCCCCCAAACCTGTATTAGCATTATCTACCCTCAACTTTTTTCCCAGACATGAGAAGGGCTCTGAAAAGACTAAACATCCTTTTTCTTGCTGGCTTTGTCCAGTCTCTCAGTCCTGTATTTTTTCAAGGATAGCTCACTTATTACTCTTCAGTGTTGTTAGTTTCCTTGATTTGAACTAGATTGCAAATAAATATCATAATGTGAGCTTAAACAACACATCAGTGAGAAAAGTATTCACTTGAAATATAAGCACAACATTCACACTGAGTATAGTAATTTTTGAAGCTGTTTCTAACTTTTAAAGGGATAATTTTGACTTATTCCTACAGTCTCCACGACTCCCATTTGATTTTTTTCACATAGAATTCACAATTATTCCCCCCATTTATGTCATCCAGTAGCACTTCTAAATTAGAAAACCAGACTGGAACTGCAGCAGCCTGTCTGAGTATTAACCAATCTCAGCTCCTCTGCTCTGACAAAGCCCTGGCTGAGAGATAAAAAAGAATCACATATCTTACTTGCTAAGAGCTATTCATGCCAACTCTTCCCCTTGCTGCTCTGCACTAATCACAAATTAGAAAACATTTTCATGTTGTCAACACAGAGACTTTACATGAATACAGATATGAGAAATAAATCAAAAAAGTAACAAAATCTTTGAATGTATGCTTATGGTAATTTAGCAGAGAATTAATTGGCCAGAATTTTTGCAGGCTGCTCTCCAGTCTGTGGATATGTCAGATGCTATTTTAGCAAACAGTGTATTTTTAAAAGTGAGTCTTTACCAAAAAAAGTGTGATAAAATCCAAAACATTTTAAGCATCCCCTTTTTAGAGTCTCTTGATTTTGCCATTCACGGATTTGGGGAAGCCAAATTGTAGTTTTCTGCTTCACTTTCTGTTCATATCAGGTTCCCTTTTTAGCTCTGACATTAAACACAGCAGGACTGCATTTAAATAAAAACATGCGGTTTCCACGGGTATTGTGGATGTATTTTCCAGCTCACAGATATTCCCACTCATATCAGACTCTGTAAAAAACAAAACAAAAAACCAAGACTAACCCACATTTTAATCCTAAAATATCTGCCAGTAGTCCTTTAATCCTGAAAGACAAAACCAGAATAAGATCATTACATTTCTGCCGAACAAAAAGCCCTCCTGAAACAAAGCCTTATAGCTGTGGGGAGTTTCCCTGAGTATTTTGCCACACACTGAAATAGCCAACTGCTTCAGGAGCTCTGAGGTATGAGCAAAAGTTCAACACTGACATATCCAGCTTCAGCAGAAAAATTATTCTGTCATTTGAAAAAGTATTTACCACCTTGTAGCTGCTCTTTCCCATGGCAGTGTTTCTATCCTCTCAGAACTGCTTAAGAGGGATACTCTTCCTTATTTTAACTTGGCTGCCATCAATAAGGGCTAGCTGATAGAGAAGAAAGTAATGTGCATAGCTGCCTCTCCACAGCTCTGGAATCCTTTGAACTAGGAGCCCCTCAAAGCTTTCACTGAAAAGCAGATTTTTGCACTTGGACTGAGGCTGATATCCTTGAAACCATAATATTTACATTCTTTCTCTTTTATATTGCTTTTCCTAAATGCTTCCACGAGACAGTTAAAAATAGAAGGTGAGACACTCGAGCTGCACAGAAGGCAATCTGTGCTCCCCATGGCTTCTCCATGCCTGTTCCTTTTTGATGAGTAGGGGAAATACCTCCTAGGTCAGTCCTGCATCTCCTCCTGCTCCTGCCAGGGAAGGTTCCTACACTGCAGCTCTCCAGCCTGGCTCATGCCCAGGAGGCTGCAGGATCTCTTGCCCAGGTTATGTAATGAAGGATGCTGAGAGCTTCATGTGCTGTCCTGGAAAACTCAATTGGGCCTTCCCTGAAGGATCTATTTGAGATCCTGCCCTAGTTTATCTGGCTTCCACATCACCTCGTCTGCCATCCACGCCCCATGCTGGAGGTTATCTGACATTGCAGCACTTCAGCAAGGTTTCAGGCATTTGCTCTTTCCTACTGCATGTCGTCAGTACATTTTTCGAGCAAATTGAGTTGTCTTTTCAATGTCACTTTCTTAAGGTCTCCTTGTAGTAACTCATCTCTTGAATACTGAAGTCTAATACAGAAAGAAGTTTCATCCTGTCCTGGGCCCTTCCTCTCAGAAAGTTGTCATCTGCTTACCTTGGGGACTCTCCAAACTCTAACCAGTGTGGGAAGAGCAAGACCTGTCACTCACCTTGATGTGGGATACAGCTGAAGGATAATACACAGAAGGAATGGTTCTTGAAATCTCTAGTTTCAGTCACCATTTCTTTATAAATAGTATTTTTATGGTTTACAAAGCAGCAATGTTCACATGCATCTGAAGATTTTTATTCCAAATGCATTTCTTTCCTATTAATAATGTTTAAATCTCTTTAACTGTATTTCAACTGTGAAAAGGCAAACGTGATTGATTTAACTAATTTTACTTCTTCCTTGCTTTATTTTGTGACTGATTTTTTGCTGTTCTTTATGCTTGATTATCCTTTCATTTTGTCTGCCAAATGACCGCTCAATTTAGATTCCTCCTCAAATCCAGTAATTTCTCCACCTCTATACTTTCCTTTAGATGCAACCAATGGCTTGTCTCTTTTAGGCTTTAAATCTTTTCATTAGGCCTACACTTTCAGTGTTTATTTGTACAATACCTGATTAATTTGCAATCCTTTGAAAATTCTTACTAATATTTTAGTAGGTTTTTTCCCCCTCACACTCAGAGGATGATACAGTGTTTGTCTTTTCTGAAGCCAGAGAGATGAAACAGTGATCCATAACTCCATGGACAAAGCACAGTGGAAATATTGGGTGGTTTCAGCCAGAAAAACTAACAATCAAGAACTTTTTGGCAGGTCTGAATTTTAACTTAAAGCTGCAAAATACATCATTTGAGACAGTTTTAAGTCTTGACCAAATCCTTACTGGAAATTACAGTAGCAAAACAAAGCAGAGTCTCCTGAGACACCCTCACATCTCAGTTAACAGAGTTAATCACCTGGCAGCTTGCAAGCACTTATTTCACGTAAGAGGGAATGTTCCAGATGATTCTGGAATTTGATGGAAAAGATTGTTGAATTCAATAATATTCAAACTCTGGCAGCATTAGCCAGTGTCAAACTTGCTGGGTCCAAAATATGATTTCTCTTCAAATATTATTTCCTTCTCATCGAGTTTAAACTCCATGAGGCTCCAACTTACACTTGTCCTCTGCAAGACCAACTGGCAAGAAATTTTACAGACAAAACCCAAACAATTCACCCTGGGGCCTCACCATAAACAAAGCCATATATGATTGCTATTTTTATTACAAAAGCTGTAAAGATTTCCTGGAAGCTCATGAAGCTGCTGAATGCTACATACCTAGCCGAGGTTTCCACCATACTGCCTCCAACTCCATGGACTTTCCAGGAGACAGAAAGATTTTGAATATCCTATTCCAGCAGTGGTGCTTAGGTTGAAGCAGAGTATCATTAGCCAGAGTTTAATAAATTTCTTATTCTGATCAAGCATTAATTTTTTTCTTCTGGAGATGGCAGTAGCATCTATGTATGGATCACTTAATTGCCTTTCTGCCTTTTCATTTGAGTGCCTGGAGAGAATAATTAATAAGTGAAAGAGGTGACAAAGAGAGAGAGACACTTTTGCAACATGACAAACTGGTTTCATTCTCTCTCCTCCCAATTTTACATCCTCAGCACGAGTCATGCCTTCATCTCTTCTCCAGTTTTTTTTGCAATCATGGCTGCTGTCAGACACCTGCACACACAGGTCACGAGCTCTGAAAAACAGAAGGTGCTCAATCATACAATTCTCATGAAGCTGACCTTTTCAAATAAATTGATTTTATTTTTCCAGATCAAGCTTGTATCAAGAATATCCCACCAGATAAATATAGCTGAGGAAATAGAGCCCAAACACCATATGGGCAAGCTGCAACAATGCCATTAATCTGCTGCCTGTCCTGCCTCCTCCCACCCCAGCCCCACATCAACCCCAGATCTTTCAGATGTCTTTAATGTTTAGTTAAACAAAGAAGGTCTTTTCCTCTGTTCCAAGTCTTTCAGTTACTTGCCTAAATAGTTCTAAGTGACAGTTTTTTGCATATAGCTCTCTGCCTCCTTTCCAGCATTACGCAGACCACCCAACACTCAGGTCCTTTGCCCTCCCTTCTCCTCCTACAGCTCGTTGCATCTTGGGTTGAAATTTCTCAGAGGATCAACTACACCACACGTGTTCAGGTTGTAATAAATTCAGCATGTAACAGACGAAGCCCTGATCCTAACTGGTCCTTGGATGCTATCAGAATACCAAGTGACACCATATATTTTTGGTTTCAAAATAAGCTTCTGATTCATGCTCCCCTGGTATTGGCAAGGCCACGTGAGTGTGACAGAAATAAACCGTGTGACCTCCATAGCAGCAGGGGATCTGCTTCAGGTTGTGCTCACAGAGCAGAAATGGGAGAAGGGGGAGCCAAGCAGGCAGCACTTCAATATCTCTCCTCCCCCTCTCTACTATGCCCTACCCTTCCAGGGCTATGCCTCCACCCTCCAGGCCTTTCTTCTGGCCTAAACTTCTGTTTGCTTCACAGTGTCCTCTCAAAACATTTCCAAATTCTACAAAATAAGCAGCATTAGTCCATTTTTCCTTAAAATCTGCAGATGAGTGTCAGAGAGCAAGCTACTGTCAAGCAGGCAAGCTCTAAATGTCTTTCCAAACACAGATTACTTTGTTGAATAAAAAGCGTTTCAGGCCCAAGGAATGATCATGTTTATTTTCTTATCTCCTTGATGAAACAGAACTAATTTCTCTCACGTTCAAAGAGATTGTGTTCAGAGAGTGTTCCGTTCTTAGAACTGCAACTCCTAAAATTCTCATTAGGTTCTCCTTGCAGTTTAAACTTTTGCCAGCAAAATACAGACAAATCTGTTGGGTGTGGTCTGATGCCTGTCCAGGAGGTCTCTCAAACCATATGTTTCTAATGGTTCTAACCTATGATTATATCAACCTAAAAGAACAAGAGCTGTTTGAAAGGAGAAAAGAACCTTATCTAGGAATGAAGGAAAATTCAATCAAGTGTCATCTTCTGAGATTTAAAAGGTGTTACATCTCCCAGCAGGTGTTAAAGACAGGAAAGCCTCACTCAGTGATCAGTGCTTTCCCTCCTGTGTACAGAGCAATGGGTTCTGCTCCTCATCCACAAATCACAAGACCAGTGAGCAGCTCTTCTAGCAGAAAACATGAAAGAATTTCCCTTAAAAAAGAAAAAAAAAGATTAAAAAAGATAAAAAAAAGACAAAATAGACCCTCCCACAAAAAACTCACTTGTCCTTTGGAACCCTTCAGAAATCCGCTCATTACTCTTGTCTTCATGTTCCTAACTGTAGAAATGTTGAGAATTACAGGGCAGGAGGCAGGTTTGAATTGTGTGTGTGACGTGAGGCACTCATTTGTGCAGAGGTGCAGGTTTACTTACAAAAGAGGAATTTGTAATGATAGTGTCACAACATTTTTAGGGGAATACAATAACGTGCAACTGCTGTACCTCAAGTCCTTGAGATAAAAACTGTTCAAACCAGCAAATATGCTATTCAGAATAACTATGTTTCTAACCAAAAAATTACGTACTTGATTGTTCTGTAGTGGCACCAAATTACAGCGTCCTCGTATGGAGATCCCACATAAATATCTTATACCAGGAGCTCCTAATAAGGGATTAAATTCACAGCTGAGCCATCTCTAGTCCTTGCCTGATATCCTCCCTCTGGGCTCACCCTCCCCTGGCCGGGGCAGTGCTTCCATGACACCACCTGGCCTTTGCCTGGCTCTGCACTGGCCCTGCCCCACACCAGGTACAGCACCTCTGGGCCCTTCTCTTGTTGCCTGTGGAAGTGTCCTGAGGGTACAGCTGTGCCCTGAGCACCCAGCCAGGAGGACAGAGCCTGGGCAGTGCAGAGAGGCACCAATAAACACTTCAGGAGACAGGCAGCTCTGCTGGTGTCCCTGCGCTCTGAGCCTCGCCCTGCCGCATCCCTGAGGAGCCAGGCTCAGCCTAACCTGGGAGGTGGATGAAAAGGATCATTGGCTTATTTTGCTCCATCACAGCACATTCCTCGGACCCCAGCCCTCAGGGGCTTTACTGAACTTGCTGTGTGCTACACACACTTGGCTGTCTCATTAAACACCACGTTTGGCAAATCCTGCCTGCCTTAGGCCATGTCTACACAGTAAAGCTTCGCCAAAGTTTAGCACACCCAAGGTCAGCTCGGGGCATGGAAAATACACATTCTATAGCTGACACTGTCACAGTGCTGGGACTCTGGGGACTTGATATTACCTGTGCTAGCAGCAGAGTCCAGGTGAGTGCACCTTCTGCTCTTAAGGAAGGTGAAGTTCCTAAGGCATCAAAAGACCTGCTGGCAGAATAAGCTGTGCCTCCACGAGGTTGTCTGTCCTGCAGCCACAGCACAATAAATAGCTTTTGCTTGGTGCACAAAACATACTAATTGCAAGCTCTACCTGTAGACTCCCATCTGGCATCTCTTTGTTCACTTTCTCTTCCTCATACACCATAGAGCTCCTTTGCCTTTACTTTGGAAAAGACTCACAGTTGCCTCAGGATGTAACAGAAATTCTCAGTGATTTTTTTAATGTTGTGTTTACAAAATACACAGGTTAAAACATGCTTTTGGAGCTCAGTTTCTTGTAGATATCAATTATACGAAGGCTCTTTTTGTTAAAAATACTACCTACGTTTCACTGGGGGAGACACCCTCAATACCAAGAATGCAAACTGATGGGAGCCAAGGGAGGGAGTGATAGGCAAAGAGGGCAACACCAGGTCTTTGGGATTGTCACTGACACATCATGACAAACATTCCCAAGCAGGTTCTGTGCAAAATAAACTGTGCCCTTTCTCCTTAAAATAAACATCCTTGATATACCTACTGAAACCAGGAATGTGCCATTATTAATGATAATGTAGTGCAGGAGACAGCTTTTCTTAAGGTTACCCAAAAGACTTTTGCTGCTTCATCAGATGTGTTGTTAGAGCTCACCAAACCCAGAGCTGTGGTGCACCTGTTTTCTCTCAGACACATCTTATTTTTCTTCCTTGAAGTCCCAGCTGGCATCCAGGTTTTCTTAAATTGCTACCAGAGCTAATTGCTAAATTGCTACCAGAGCAATGCCCCAGAAGATGGGGAACTGCTTTCTGTGGTGAAAGGTGAACAAATAGGTGGACTCAGTGGACCAGAACGGCCAAAGACAGGCAAAGAGGTGGTGCTAAGAACAGCGTGGGAGGGAAGAGGGGATGTGACAGCCAGGCAGGCAACCACAGCAGTTTCAGGGGCTTTGTTTTGGGGGCGCTCAAAGCAGGAACATTTTCGGGAGGCTTGGGGGAGAAAGGAGTAGCTTGGGGCTGGTAAAAAGCTGGGAAACAGGTGGTTCTGTTGGGAGTCAGCTATGAAGTCACAATCCCAGGGAAAATATTTAGTGGAGGCCAGATTTGCTCCACCTGAAGGCACAGAAGGCAGTCTGTTTTCTTCATTTGTTTTTTATTTCTTTTGCTTGTTTGGGTGCTCTGTGGTATTATTCCAGTATTATTTTTAGGTGGTTTCTCATTTAAGGAGACCCTGTATTCACCCTAATGGAATGGCTTCCCAGCCTCTGAATGTTCTTCCCTCACAGAAAAATTAATCTCAAAGTATTAACTGCAGCAAACCGAGCAGTGGAAAGAGCAAATAGCCAAAGCTAAGAGTAGGCAATGGTTTTGAACTTGCATCCAGTCGGGAAAGAGAAACAGAATTCAACTCTGACAGCAAACTCACAACTTGGTAAAGGCTTTGTTGAAAGTCTTGCAGAGAAATTATTGACCACAAAATCGTGTATCATGTTAAAACCAACAATAACAACCACTAATACCCCATTCTGAGAGGCCTATAATACTAAAATAATAGCAATAATTTAAAAATGTAAGTTAAACTGGGCAATTGTATGCAAACACAATGGAAAAGACTACTTTCCTGTGATATTCATCTCAAGAGGCAATATCAACATTTTCACTCTCTGGCTTCAGGAACCACATCAGGAAATCAAACAAATATTATCCTATGTGTGCAGAGAACTTCTTTCTTCTTGTAACAAGCAAACAAAAATTATTTTCTTAATAAACATTCAACAGACAAAAGCACTACTGAGAAAGATCATAAGAGTAAGAAAAAAACCCCTGTGATATTGATGAAAACAAAAGCTTTTCTCCTTCCAGTCAGGAGTGTCTGGAATTGACACACATGGATTACTTATGGCTGGTGTTGCACAGAGACAGCTTTGCAAGGTGCTCTGTGGATGGGACCAAGATGAGCCTGTCATGCTGCTGGGGACACCTTGGAAAATACCCACAAGTAATAAAACCAAAGAAATAGATGATGCAACCAGACACCTACAAGCTCAAAATGCCCAGTCAAGGCTAGATAGGGATTCTGTTTGGGGATGGGATCTCAAGAAGAAAACAGCTGTGCAGGAGAAAACTCCCAGGCTGAGAAATTCCAAGACTTGTCGTTTTTCAGCAAATACACCACTCAAGGGATTTCAGGGAGTACCCCTAGAGAGCCTGGGACGTGCTCCCTGACTGCAAACCTGCACAGCCTGTTAGAATGTGATGGGTATTAGAGGGGACAAAACTGGATGAAAGCCTCAGTCCCACCACACTGGATGCAGATTGTTATCTCTAAGAACCTGAGCATGGTCAAGTCACGTTAAACTTTGTCTGCATCATGTTCCCATTGATTTGACACATGAAAGAGAGGTTGGGATATTGCATTAGCAAGCAAGGAAAACAGCATTAGAGGTGGGCTTAAGAGTAATTCTAGGGTAGGTTCTTAAAAGTCTTCAATCTGAAGACCATTAGTTGCTACCAGAATAAACCATCCTGAAAACAGCACAGGGCAATTGTTGGATCTTTCTAAGCAGGCCAGCATCTCTAGATTTGTATTTGCCAGGTTCCCCACCCTCATTATCTCCCCTGTGTTAGGGAATGGAGTCCTTACCATGCAGGATTATTCTTCTGTGAGGGTCATTACATTGCCAAAAATAATAAACAAGCAATAACCATTTTAAACTTAGGAAGATTTAAAATGAGATTCAGGGAAATGCTCATTGCCTGCTTTCATTTTCAGGAAAAAAAAAAAGGAAAAAATATCTTCAGGGGAATTAAGGGGGAGAGGGCAATTCTTCCCTAGAGGTTCAAATATATCTCCCAGGCAGCACAAAAAAAATGTTGGTATTCTGTACCACCCAGTGCCTGCCCACTTCTATGCTTGATTACCTCGATAAATCAGAAAACCTGTTTGTTACAGGCTCTCCTTCCATTACAGCTGCTGCTCTGGTTAACATCTTCTGAATCATCCAATTCATCAGGATCACATACATGGGGCTTTAATCCTTTGATTTTTTAAGTTGCTTTGTTCTGAATTTTTTGCTTCATCCTCTTACTGACAGAGGAACTGGATAAAGATAAATAAGTCAGAGTAGCGTTTTTCTGCCCTGCTTTTTATTCTGCAAGGGGAATAGGAAGGGGGGAGAGGGTAGCTCTGCATTTCACAATTCTTTAGTGATGTCACGCAGTGTTGATGATGCAGCCTCAAATTTGAAGAGTCTGAAAACCAGCCCTGAACTTCTGAAGTACAGTGAGCTTCCTTGTGTTCTCCCAAATATTAAAATGCTATTTTTATAAGAAAGTATATTAAAGAGATAAATAACTTGGTGGTTATTCCAAGCCCTCCATCACTGCTATGCCTTTCAGTACTAATTTCTGTAAAAGGAACAAATCCGGGAATTGAGTTACAGCTGAAGTGTAATAGCTACATAAATTATAGGGAGTGTCAGAGTGGGAAGGGAAATGGGGAACACAGCAGGTCAAACACTCACTAATGGGCTCTCGAGTCATTCACCTGCTCAAATCAAAATCAGACTTGAGTAGAGTACAACACTGGAAGGACACAAGAGACTTTACCCTAGAGCACTGTTTCTCTCATCATGATTTTAGGATTAATGCACACAAACACCCCCCATGCTCATCCCCATGGTCCTGGCAGTCACTCCCAGCATGTATCTGGTCTAACCCACCTGGGATGACTCTCTGGGTTTGTGCCAAGTGAAGAATGTGCTTGAGGGCAGTGACAACACAAACCTGCACCCCTTCAGGGGACTCCAGCAGCAAGGCCACCTCCTCCCCAGTGAGGGCTGAAGCAAAAACAAAGAGGTTCCTGAAGGATTCAGCTTCCCCCTCTGTCTGCCCAGCACTCCACACATGGGAATCCCAGCCCCTCGGCATTGCCACAATATAATAAATCATAATAACAACTGTAACTAGGGGGAAGACAAATCTCTAATGGTGTTAGTACCTTTTTACATGTATAACATACACAAATGTGAGAAAATAAAAGTGATGACTGCACCTCAGATGGTTCCATGGTTTTACAATTGATCTGACACCCCTTGTTTTGAAAATTGGGCTATTTCTTTGTGGAAGTGACCTCTACAGAGGGTCCTGAAACTGAGTTGTTCCAATCTTAGCAAACTTCAGGTTAGATTTCAAAATCTAATACAGACGGTTTATGAAAACAAAAAATGAACTTTGAAAGAGAAGGAACATCTCTAATATTTTACATATCTCATGCTTGGAGACGCCTCACATCAACATTTATAAATTCTTTAAGAAGAAAATACCACAGCCTTCCTTTTATATCTTCCTCACCTGCTTTTTTCCATCTATTTTTTTCTCTCCTTTCAGTAATGGCAAAAACTTATGTCATTGCAAGGAAGTATTTTATTGAGCAGAATAATGGACTCATGATCTGAATCCAAGGGTACCAAATAAAAAGTACCTGTCTAGCCATATTATGTCAGAAGGTACAAGCCCTTAATTGTCTATTCCTATAATTATGATCAAGGAATTTGCTTCTGGATAAATTCCCAAGGAATTATGGATCCAAAAAGAAAATTCCATGTTATCAACAAAAATACAATTTCTGGTCTGTCATATTTAAGGTAGAGAAAGACAGACAAAGAAAACATGAATAAATTAAAAAAATAAAATACGTACACAAGCCTTCCTTCAAAAATCTGGCTGATATTTGCTACAGAAAGATTTAAATAGCTGCTTTTGATTAAATTTATCTGGTGTATTAAGCTCTTAATCAAAATATTTTGTACTAAAGGCTTTGAACTCTTGTGCTGGTTGGACACAGTTGCACCATATAAATCTCACTAGTGGAAAATCACAAAATAATCAACTAAACTTGAAGAAGTCTGTGAAGGTCCTCAGAATCAAAGATAGGATTTTTTCCACAGTATCTCTTTATTGGTTTCAAGAGAAGAGAGCACACTCCTTTTATGAGAAAATGCCACCTCCTTGCTAGTGTAGAAAAATTCCCTTTAACAGAACAGAAAGATCCAAAGGGAGCAGCACCATGCAACATCCACCTCCAGGTGGGGAACAAATACAGACCAGGGCCAAATAACAACTGTAAAGATAAAGAAACAAGACTCACACCAACAGGGACAGAAGCAGCACATGGAAAGGTGACATAAATAGTCCAGCAGGAACATTAACCAGACTGTGACAAAGCTTGGGCTGCAAACAGAAATTGCATTGTTCAGAAAACAGACTGGGGAAGATGACACCATTTTTAAGAATCATTTTTTGAAAATAAAGTAGAAGAAATACCGCAACCAGTAACATGTCTGAATATCTGGCTTCAAAAATAGAGATTGGACTTGGTAAAGGTCATTATTATTCTTTATAAAACAGGGAAGACTTTTTACTTTTAATTCTATAATTAGACTTCAATGGAAAGTTACACTGTAAGCACAAGAAAATTGCCAAAGTTTCACTATAATGTGAAGAATAGTACAATCTTTATTCAAGGCTGCTCTGGACATGTGTTGTACTTTAACAAGTACTTTGCACTGGAAAAGTTCTCAGTCACAGCAAATTCTTAGAACCATTGGAACCAGATATTTCAAAATATGTAGAGAAACAGATCATTGTAAAAGAGACATCAAAAGGTTTACCTTGAAGCTGTCCAAGGCATCCAAGTGTAGTGGGGATAAGAATAACACAGGCCTACTGCTGACCCCATGTCCCTCACCCCATGGGACTGATGATCTTGGAGTCCTCCATGAACGTCCCCAGCTGATGGAGGCCTCAGCCAACCTTGGGTCCTCATCACATCTTCATCATAACTTTGTACAGTTGGCACTCTGTCTTGCAAGGAAGTGAGAACACATTCAGCTCAGATATTGAATTTCCTGTCACCTCTCCAGAGTATGGTCTTTCCAACTCAGGGTTAAGCTTGTTTGCAGGAAAGGATTGCAGGAAAGGATTGCAGGAAAGGGGAAAAGGATTGCTGCCATTGCTGCTGTCTGTGCTGGGCATGGCTTGTGAACAAAGAACTCTGGTTTCTAGGGCTCTTGCAACTCTTTAAATAGTCACTCCCTCAACAAAAATTTCCTGAAATCCAACCCTGAGATGTGAACCTCTTGAAAATATGGGATGAACAGCCTGGATTTAAACCCTCTGAATCAAGTACCATGCTTCTTTGATTTTTATTTATCCAGACCTCGATTCAGATGAAACACAGATCTGATTCCAGCATGACCAAACCAGAGTCTTGCCTTAGCAAATCTCATCCTAAGCTGACAGGATCCTCCATGAGGGAGAAAGTTACTCCTGAAGGATTTTTGCCAACTTCTACCCAAATCATGCAAGGTCAAAGGCAGGATTTCAGCAGTCAGTAATCCAGACTCAGCCACATCATTCTAAACATGCAGACCCAAGCTAAACACCACCTCTTCAGGACCTCTGCAACTCCACAGCACTGGGATCTCGAAACTTCTGCAATCAACAAAGCCGTAAGCACTTCATTAAAAATTACAGTGTCCTCCCCCCTGCTCAAATGCAACTGCAATAATGTTAAGATATTCTTTCATATTATGCACTAGTGCAGACATTCCATAAACACCTAACCCTGCTCAGAAAACCTTTATTAAAGTTTAAATTTAGCTGCCATTTTCTGCTACTTTCCAGCAAGCCAAGGCACTCTCTCCAGAGGCAGGTCTGATTTTCCAGACAGTCGGAGTCTACAGTGGTCAGACAAGAACCTGAACTTTGGGAGCTCTGCAGCATTCCCTCCAGTCATCATAAACCAGCTGTGATGGGTTCAAAAGGAAGTTGTATCAGATGGGACTCATGGGAAGTTACATCAGACCTTCATTTGCCCAAAGAAGGTCAGCAAGTCAGAGTGTTCAGAGAGAGCATGCAAAACATGGCACACATTGCAGGGTGTGGATAAAGAGGAAGGATCTTTCATAAGAAAGAAAAATAATTGACATGGCATATTTCATCTGACTGCAAATTTTCCCTACTTCCTGGACAAACCAAAGCACAGAGAAAGATAACAGTTTGCACACATTTATGCACAGCAAGTGTATCAGAACACATATCTCTTGCAGGACACATTCTCCCTGTTTCACCACTGCCTGGAATGGAGAGAGATTCTGCACTCCTAAATCTCCTGCTTTATGTGTTACTATGTTTATGTTTGCTATCCTATTGCCTGAAAACTGAAGTGTGTCTGAGTGCTGGTCCTTTTAGCCACAAAGCTGTTCGGTTCCAACTAGCTGGGAATTATTTACACCCCAGAGCTGATTTGCTGGTCAGAGATACACAGGAGACTGCAGTGTGAAGCAGCAAGGCCTCCTGGCTGACTTCCCAAAGAAGAGGTGGATCCTCTGTTCTGGCACACCCAACACCCGTTGAGGGACACTGATTGCACAGAGTAGGGGGTGCTGGCCCAGCTTCTCCTAACACTCCATAAGGAGGTGGCCTCATTACAGATTTGTAAGGGCTGGCAAGTCCAACATCTACTCCAGGTTCTTTGCAGAAACTCAGTCCTGAAGAGTGCAAAGCCCTGCACCTGGATCAAGGCAACCACTGCTCTCAGCACAGGCTGGGGTGTGCAGAGACTGGGAGCAGCCCTGCTCAGAAGGACTCTGAGGGTGCTCCTGGATGAAAAGCTGGATCTTCCCTGGCCATGTTCACTGGCAGCCCAGAGAGCCAACTGTGTCCTGAGCTGCACCACGGGCAGTGTGGGCAGCAGGTGAGGGTGGGATTCTGCCCCTGTGTCCCACTCTGATGAGACCTCACCTGCAGAGCTGTGTCCAGCTCTGAGATCCCCAGCATGGGAAGGACATGGACCTGTTGGAGCAAGTCCAGAGGAGGTCACAGAGATGTCCTGAGGGCTGGAGCCCCTCTGCTATGGAGACAGGTGGGAGAGCTGTGGATGTTCAGCCTGGAGAAGAGAAAATTCCAAGGAGACCATTCAGTACCTAAAGATGGCCTATAAGAAAGATGGGGACAGACTTTTTAACAGGGCATGTGCAATAGGACAAGGTGCAATTGTTTTAAACTCAAAAAGGATGGATCTCAACTAGAAATAAGGAAGATATTTTTAGTGACAAGGATAGTGAAACACTGGCCCAAGTTGCCCAGAGAGGTGGTGGATATTCAAGTCAGGAATATTCAAGTCAGGTTCGGTGGGGCTCTGAGCAACCTGATCTAGTTGAAGATGCCCCTGCTCATTGCAAGGGGGTTGGTCTAGATGGGTTTTAAAAGTTCTTCCCAATCCAAACTGTTCTATGGGAAAAAAACCCTGACAGTCTGCAGGTAACAGCATAAACTGTGTTTGACGATGAAAAAGAGATTATCACTTGCTATTTGTAGCAAGGCATCCTCTTCATCAGATTTTATACACTGTCAACACAATCCAGAGTTCTACTCTGCCTAATACTTGATCCAGACTAATTGGCAACAATGGAAAAAGCTAAGCAGGCTTTGACAGCACAGAAGTCACTCAATAATCCTTTCTGACAGCAGTACAGTATCCGAACTGCACACAACTGCCAAGGGTGAATTTTGGGGGCAAATGCTCCCCCAGACCGTCAGAGAAGAGTGGGACCTATGAATCAGACTGGTCCCTGTGGCCTCAGATCAACAGCCTCTTTTTGCCCTGGAAAAAACAAGCTCAGCATTTTTGTCTTTCAGCTCTTTCACCTCCCCACTGAAACAGCCAATAAATTGGCTTATCGCAGTTCTACCTATGAATAACAACAACAATCACTCAAGAAACCCCTTGCATTTGTCTCCCAGAAAACATATATGTGTTCAGCAGCTCTTTTCACATCAGTTACTGTAACAGAGTAAGGTGCTTTTGTTCAGCCAGCAGGTTGAATCGAGGTTCATTAGGGTGAAAACTCACACTTGTTACTTAATAACCTCTCTAGGTCTGAAGGTCGTCTTCTTTTCCTATCTCAGTATCTTTAAAATCCTCTACCATGTATGTAAGCCTGAATTCTCATAGCACTAGGAAAGCATAGCTGAGGTTTAGGGAGACCTATTTAAAATGAGAGATGAATACACCAGAAATTCTATTCTGCTGTTGAAAGCACACTGACCTTGAGGCTCCCAATAATGTCCAGAATTAGCTTGTCAACAGTCCAGAGATCCAATCTCAGTTTTCATGGAACTGTTCCCAGAGCAGGTAGATAATGCCCAATCTTTAGAGTAACTATGTCTCAAGTTTATCAAACCAGCAGGAAAAAAAAAAAAAAAAAAAAGNNNNAAAAAAAAAAAAAAAAAAAAAAAAGACACACCAAAGGGCCTATTCACTAAACAGTGGCTTACATGAATCGGCCAAGCATGTGAAGATCTATTTTTCTTGTTTGGGTGACATAAATGTTGCACTACAAAGGGCAAGAATACAACTTGCTAGTAGATTACATGGGTTCAGCATGGCCAGAACGAATTATTTCAGCCCAGGCACAAATCTACTTTGAACACCTGAGTTTAGAATTTGATTCAAGTATTAGGTTCAGATTTGATTAGCAGAGACCAAGAAAAGGAAAACTATTGGGGGAAAAAAAAGAAAAAAAAAAAATCTAATGAAAAATGTACACTGTCTCAGTAGCTCAAGAAAAGCAAATTCCCTTAAGCCAGTGTAACACATGCTGCACATTTCTAATCCATGAAAGAAAAACTAGATGCTTCAGGGTTTATCTAGACAAAATTTAAACCTCCTCAAAGAAACAAAAAGCTACAGCATAGGTTTGGCTTATATGAAACAGGCATAAAGACTCACCATAAGCATAGACTTGGGTTGTGCTATTTCTTGCTGTTCCCACTTGGCATAATTAGAAATACTGTTACTGAGAGAAAAATTAAAACCACACAATTCACACCAGCAAAGACCAATGCAAAATAGCAGCAGAAACAGACTGGGTCAAAACTGCAGCCTGAATGCATTTATTTCTATCTATAATAATTATTAGTATTATGGCAACACGTTGTATTGAGGATATAAAACCAAAATCGTCTCCCAAGAAATGACTCATTGTCTTCACTCACAACTATCTGCGAGATGCCTTGGAAAGAATTTGAGATACTCAATGCACAACTCTCTTTCATCTCAAAAAGCTGTCAGACCCTGCAGAGCTGCAGGAGAGTGTTTCACCACAACCTCACACCTCTCACTGCACCTCCTGAGAGCCCCTGCAGCTCTGTAGCAGAGAAAACACCTCTGAGCTTCAGGTTAGGCTCCCAGGATTTCTGACTGTCATGACAAAGATGGAAATTTCTGAACATTAAAAGAAAAGTCAAAGGAACTGTGGTTCTGAGCCAACACCTATTGCACTCCAGGGGAAAGCTCTGCACTAACTTTCTTCATGGTTCACCTTTTTGCACTATTTTCCAGGATTATTACAGAGATACAGGACTAAGAGCTACCTTGTTTCATCACTATCTCTACAACAGTCATTTATAATGGTGTCAGTGTTCCAAATGCAGCTCCTGGGATACACCCCTAGAAATACAGTGGTTTTTCTTAGGTTTGGCAGGTCTCCTGATGTTTTATTTGCACAGACCCAGGGTTCACACCATGGCTCCAATCATGCCCAAAGGGCCTCCATCATTCGACATTTCTTTCATTCAGTGCATGGCACCTACTAAACCCCTAGAGAAATCACACTAAGAACACTATTAAAAAAACATAGTGTTTATCTCTCAATTTGGGCATAAAGTATAATGTTCAAGAGCCAAAGGAATTACACTGCATGTGCACAGAAAGCAAATTAATACACCATCTGAATTTGCCTCTGGTTACAGCACCCAGAACACCTACTGCTCAAGACAATCTTACACACTTAATCTTCTCAAGAATATAATTCCTTGAAGGTGGAAAACAACTCACATTTTAGCCTTGATGGACTTCAGTGATTTTCTACCAGACAGGTATCTATCTTCCCAGGTTTGGTATCATTGTAAGTACTGTAAAATTAAGAGTATTCAAGTCTTGCTTAGTCTTGACATTCTCAAAAACGAAACTGAAAAAAATAAACAGTCAAGGAGAAAACACCAGAAGCAGCCATGGTTTTTGTCCATTCCCTAATTTTTTTACTTGAATACATGGGCCAAATCCTGCAAACCATTTTTATGGCCATCTCTTCAATGTACAAAACCCCATGTCAGCTGCAGCAATTGAAAATGTGACTGAGAATAGAGCTGGTTTAAGGCCAGCCAAGTTGATATTTTATGTAATCTTTCACAGTGATGAGATCATATTCTACTACCAAGCTAACACTATAATCAAGATAAGTCCCAGTTTTAGAGGAGCCATGACTGACACATTCCTTCCATCTGCCTTAAAGGCAAAATCCTGCTTCTACAGCAATCAAGTGTCCCATGTTTTTCTATCATTCATTGGATTTTAGGGGGAACAACCCCTTATTTTGCCATTATGTACAAAAATAGAAGAACTAGCTAATTTAATAAATCGAATATTGTTGAAATCCCAGGTCAGGATTTAGCTTGTGTAAATTTAGCTAATTTCCACAGTGGCCCACAGTCTGCTTGACCCTGAGGACGTGGCTGCCTCAATATCCCAGAAAGGATATTTAAGAGCAGCTCCCTTCCTGTCTTCTGCAGGAGGCTCTGCTCAGACAACCCCTGAAGAACTGACACTGCAGACCTTTGTGCCTGGTTTGAGGCTGCTCTACCCAGCTTCACCCAAGCATATTTAGTTGTCAATCTGCAAACAGGCAAATGTGTTTGTAATTAACAGAGTCCTTCATTTACTGTATATAAATCAGGAAAAGGGAAAGATACTGTTAAATGAAGACAGCTATCAAAGGAATTACTTTGCTCCCAATTAGGTTCATAAGGCAAAAGCCTTTTCAACGACCAGTTTCCGTTGGATCTAACAAGATGCTCTCATTTGTTTTGCAGGGGTCCAAAGATTAGCCCTTCATTAGGGCAAAGTTAAGTGAAATGGCTAATTTAAAACTCATTCCCCTACTCCATAGATTTTTGTCTTCCTTTTAACTGAGGGGATTTGCTGGTAGGTCATTTATCTTCTCTGACAGATGCTGCCATTTAGCTCTGATCACTTTGGAAAGTGCACACACACTCAAAAGCAAAAGATTTCAAGGAAATTCTATGTCATGGAAACAAGGAAAAAAAAGAGTTTCATAATGGTGGTTTTTTTCTAAGACATTATCCTGCCACAGTAATTAGCCAGCTATATTCTGCTTGTTACAAACTCTCCTTCATTTTCCTTTTCCCCCTGTCTGCTTTATATTTCAGACATAACACTTACAACTAAGCAATCACTCCAACAGTCACAGTCAGTATTTGAGAGAGTAGATAGATTTCCAAAAAGCTCTTATGAAGCACTCTGGAAATTCAGGTAGGTAGACTTGACACACAACAAACTTTCCTTTCAAAAATTATTAAATAAAATAATTTCAAGTGAAAAACATTAACTCACCATTTGTGGCCCTTAGCAAAATATTTTTTCAGTTGAGAGAGCTCTTTTTTTGGTGCAAACCATATTTCAGAAGGTTTCAATAAGGAAGAAAAAAAACTATTTCCACCATTTTATATGAAGGAAAAGCTTCCCTGCCCTAATTGGGCACAAGAATTGCTTCCACCCTCCCAGACTTGTCCTACTTCATCTTCACTCCCTGGTTCCAATGGCTAAAGCCTGGGTGCTCTGGGAAACTGCAGAGGCAGCAGCCACACTCAGGCAGGTGAAAAAAAGAAAGATCTTTCTCCAGTTCTTGGGCACCCTTGCAGGTAAGCCCTGCTGTTACTCACTCCATGAATGAGCACAGCCAGTGCCATTGGGTCACTCTCACCACACAAAAGGCCCTCAATAGCATACAGTGATCACACATTGCCTCTCTTTTCTGAGCTTGGATACAGAGTTTCTCCCTTACCCAAAGGAAAGCTGAGCAGAAAGACACCGATGCTGTTTCACAGCCGTGTACTATTTGATTAAACCCCCATTTGTTGTGTTCCTTTGCCACCCCTTTTCTCAAGGCTGTATCTCTCACACAGCTGTTCTACATTGGGTTGGGGAATTCATTTGGAGACTCAGGGAAGCAATAGCTTGGCAATTCCAGCACTGCAAAGGCAAAGCTGAAATGCCTTTACACAGCACCTGCTGAGGGGACCTTTTACTGCTTTCATAATATGGAACAGGAATTTGGCCCCAAGGGGAGGATCTCGCTATACACATGCAAAACCCCAGGTTCTGCCTCATTATAGTTATTGGCCTCCCAATTAACTTGCTTCCTGTGAGAGCTGGGAGGAAGGCATTTTGCTCACTGAGATTTCAGGCTCTACAGTTTGTGAAGTCTTTTGCCTTAAGGACCGTGTATATCCCTAATTGGTGTTTGTCACTAGCAATTCAAAATACTTTTCCTAGGCCACTTTCTATACACAGCATCACAGCCACTTTTTACAGACAGGTAAACTGAGGCACGGGTCAGGACATGTCACTATGGTAGTGCACCATGTCCATAATCTAGCCCTCAAGATTCAAGGCACTGAGTGCAATCTGCCTCAACACAGCTTCTCTGATTACTCAGGTATCAGATAATTATCTGTACATGGCTTTAATAAGGATTGTTAGAAACACCCATTCCTGGAAATATTCTGTGTTTGAGAAATAACTGGGATGCCCAGTCCTCTGTGAGTTTAATCTAGGTCATCTAGAACATCTTTCTGGTACATCATTCAGAGTCATCCATTGGGAATAGCATCTGCAACAATAGGATATTTCACTTGTAATTACATTAACAAACGTAAAAATGCCTGAAATAAAAGTTATGCTCTAAATAAGCTGTGTGATGCTTGCAGACTACTTAATATAAGCAGCATCTGTGATGCAGCACATACCTACAAAGTGTTAAACAGTGCTACTGTAGTAAAACTGTCAGCCTTGATTATTTAAAAGGTGTCTACCTGCAGGCTTTGCTTTCATTCCCTGTTGTTGTTAGTACATCCCACATGTCTGACCAGACTGGCCAATGCTCTGTTCATATTACACTTGGCCCCTGTTCCTCATTTATCAGCCATAGAGACAAAAGCTTGGCTTCCCCTTTCTGAACAACAAAGATTTATTCTTGATGGCATCCCTCTGCAGTCAAATAAAATCCTTGTATGCATTTCTCAACAAATCCACACCAATGCCATAAACTGACATGAGTGTTACAGCCAAGACAATGACTACTTGTTCTGATAAAAGATGGGAATCATGCAAGAGCTGCAGTTGATTTTAACATATAATAGAGTTGACATTGCATGAGCCATAGTTTCCAAGCTCCCTTGGTCCCTCCTGTCCACCTCCTTCCTTCAAGTTTTTTCAGCTGTCTGCAGCCCCCATCTCATTCTGCACATCTGCAACTCCCATTTCATCTCATGTCTAGTCCATATTAATTCCTTGAATCACTGAAAACAGGAATACTACCTAGTCAGTCTGCAGCAGAGTTTAACAGTTTATGCAGCCTTCACACCACGGTAGAAAAAATGTTTATGCAATCTTTGCGTTTGCATAAAACATTAACATGCACGAAGTGATATAGGCTTATTGTCCCTGGTGGACATGGGGAGTAAAATATTCTTAAATGTTCCAGAATCTGTCCTTTCACAACCACTAAAATAACTGGAAAGTTTAAAGGGAGCTCTGCCTGATTCAGCAGCTTTTAGCAAGATTTTTTTAAATCAAAGCATTAAAATAAATACAGTCTAGATTACATTTGATGTGAACCTATAGGGGAGATTTATATTGCTTATCCGTATGAATTAGACTAGCCAAAATTTTTAATACCATTTTGCATGCCTCGGAGAGACAGAAAGATAAAGATTTAATTTTCTCTGAATGGGCCATTACTAGCTGTGAAATTGCTCGCTGTTATCTACAGCAAAGCTCTTTGTGGTCTAGCTGTATTTGTTCTGCATAATGAACAGAATGCCAGTGGTTTCCATCTCCATACAGCTCCTCACTCCGGGCACTCCACAGACACGGCTGACTACCTTTGCTAGTTAAAAATGGAGTTACCAGAGGCAAAGAAGATTTAGCGGTCAAAACCCAAGTCTGCGGCAGAGTCAAGAATAGAATTTCAAGCTTCTAAACTATTCCCAAAGGCCTGTTTTAACCACCACACAGCACTGTGCTGGCAGGGTGCAACCACAGGTCGAGCTCTGCGCCAAAGGGAGAAGCCGTCTCTGGTGCTGCGAGCTCCACGCGCGGTGCCGAGCATGTGCACATTTCTTTCCCATCCCCCAAACCTTTACGGAGCTTTTCGTGTGTGTCACAAGAGAATAAATGCCTGAGACATTATCTGCCCATTCCAAGAGTTCAGAGAATGTGTATGACATCATGGGCATGACTCCCCCACTAATCACATTATATGCTGTTTAACTTAACACTGCTAAGCTTTGTCTGATAACATTGTAAATACCATTTTATTGCAAATTAGATTATACAAACCTCTTCAGAGTTTAGGTCAGTTCTTGCGTGAGGTCCTTGTTCCCCCTCCTCTCTACGACTCCAAATTGAATCATTTGGTGCCTAAACCAAGGCATTTCTACAGAAGGAAGCATGAGAAGAAACAATGCCTAAGTCGGCACTGCAGATTGCACTAAGTGGACAGAAGACTCCACACATCTGTTCTTCTCTCTCTTCACTTGGAATAAAATCAATAGGTTTTGTTTTTCCCTTGAAGCTAGCTGGATTTCATTACAATATTCCTGGGAGGTAGCATATATCTGAGATCTATCGTTTCCTTCTATCAAGCCTAAACTGAGTTATACCAGTTGGTAGCCACAGTGCTCTTCTCCTGGCCCTAAGGTTTCAGATTTGTTTACGAAGGAAGCTGCAGAAGTGTTATTTTATTTTAATTTTTGCATTTGATTTTGATTTTTCTAAAGACAGAACCAGACGCCAACTATACTAAACTATAGCCCCAGCATGATCTTCGAAGTCATTGCCACACTGATGCTCCCAAGTTTTTGAGAAGGATACTTGAATTTTCACATTTTGACTCATTTAATGCTGAGGGAGATAGCTGAGAAATTTCTAATCTTTTAGAAAACTTCAGCAACAGGATTTCCCAACACTACTGCATGAGAAAATGCCCCTCATCTTTCTTCCCTAATTTTATCAAGGCCATAAATATCCCATGGTATTAAAGCAGAGGTTTGAGAATCCAGACTTCTGCTTGTTGCTCAGGACCCTTCACATCCTCAGGGTAACTTCCTTGCAGGACATGGAGTCAAGGAATGCTACGGGAAGTAAACACAATCCAGGTGACTGCGCAGACCAAAGCACAGCTAACAGGAGTGCCAGTAAGGCACCGGTTAACTGCACTCAAGACAGATCCTCATGCCCTTGAGCAAACCACCTGGCTTCTGCATTCCTGCATGTTCCCATCTGGAGAAAGGCAACAGCAACGCTGCACAAACACAGCAAAGGATGCTGTGAAATAAACATTTTGAGATCTCACATGAAACTCAACCTACCAGAACTGTGATTACTAAATACTGCATTTATGAAAGGTTAAGGCTACAGAAACTGCGTTCTGTTAACTTCTGATTTCTCAGGACAGATTTTAAGGAAACTCATGTTGTGAAGCTCAAGTGGCTCTCCTGAAAGCAAACATTTCTGTGGGTTTCAATCTGCTGCAAGCCAGATTGTGCTCTCTTTACTGTGTCTTCCCTATACTTTGGCTGTTTGCAGAATCAATCACAAATACACTTTTACAGTGTTTTTCTCAGCCTATTCATTCCTCTCTCCACAGAGACCTAGCAATGAAGCATCATGATTTGTGGGGCAGTTGGTTGCTTGATTGTGGAATTATCATTTCTCTAACCAAGTTTGCAAAGTACCTAGATGCTTTTTTGAAAACAGGAGAATAATGCTGCATTTTAATTACCTGATTCATTAGAGAATAGAACAAACCTAGTAAGGTATACTGAATTAATATACAGAAAAGAATAATTACAGGATAATTGTCAAATCAGGTTATTTATGTTTTTCAAGTTTTTATGTGTCTCTTTATAAGCATGCTATACAAATTAATCCAGTACTGTACAAAGGAACTTGAGTAATGTTACTCACATGAACAGCAGTAAAGCTGAAAAGCTTCAGTCACCAAAAATGCACAAACTGGAGCCTTTCAGCACAAGTAGGAGAAAGTTTTTTTGGTTTTACTTTATTTTTCCCTTTTTTGTCCCTCTATTCTTTATTTTAGGATGTTCCATCTAATCATCCACTTTTAGAATAACTCTGAGTTCAGATTCCTAACTCCACCTCACACACCAATATATTTCAGTTTTAGTCTCCAATGAGAGAACCAGTGTCATCCCTAAAGACAGATACAGAGATACTGGGCCAAAAGTCTCAAAGCAACTTGACCACAGAAAATTACAGACTCTGTTCCACTGTGTAAATCTGTGCCTCAGTCAGAACGGTCACAGCACCAAGAGTTGCCTAAGGCATGGAAAAGCCAGTCCCAGGTAAAAATGTGATAGCAAGAAAACTCAGTGAATCTTTGTACTTATGTTCAATACAGACATCTACAGCTATTTTGCAAGGAAAATTAATTTGAGGCAGCAGCACAGATGAAAATAACACAATGATATAAGGATTAACTCATGATCCCCACAGGTATCACATGGGAAATTGCCAGGCCATTAACTTTGGTATGAAATCCAGGTCATGAACAAGCCTTACTGCAAGAATGAGAGAATAAGTGACATAACTGGTGATCATAACCAAGAGAAATAAATGTTTGACATCAGGAATGTCAGAGCTCCCTACAGACTCAGAATAGGGTCTGTGATGTGTCTCCTGCTGCTTCATAATCCATAAATGATGTGGAAATGCTGTGGGTAGGTGGCTGATGATACAAAGCCAGTGGGTGTTAAAATTGTAAATTTAACTCAAAGTCCTTGGATAAAAAATAATGGATGAGGAAAAAGCCATTCTTGTCATACTTTAAATCCTCTATTACCAGTAATGAAAGAAATCTTGGAGAAGTGGATCATTCTCCAAAAAGAGCAGCACAGTGTCAGCCGTCAGCATTTGGGGGAAACTATCCTGTTAAGAATTTTTAGAAGAATAAGAACAAAGCAGAAAATGGTATTATTCTTCTGAATAAACCCACAGTATGCCCATCTCTTCAATACTGAGCACAGTTCTAGTAATTGTGGAAACACAAAGCCACAGAAAGGGCAAGAATCATGGTGTACCTAAGCTGCACACAAGGTGTTAGAAAGCCTTAGCACAAGGAAAACTTAAACAAGCCAGAGCCTTTCAACCTGGAAAACAAGAATAATAACAATTAAGTTCCAGACAAGTTGTTACAGCACAGAAAAGGTAAACAGCAATGATTATTTTAAAGTACTCTTAACAGAAATAATAGGGCACCAACTCAAACTGGCAGGCAGCAAGTGGGTTCAAAAGCAAACAAAAGGAAGTTCATTTTCACACAATGTCTAATGATGTTGTGGAACTCATTGCCACAGGATGTTATGGCAGCCAAAAATACAAGTGGGCTTTAAAAAAACGATTAGAGAATTTCATGGAAAAAGGTCCATCAAGGAATATCAAAAACAATGATACAGCTGCAGCCTCCAGCTCAGGAAGGTGTCTAAACCAGAAACCACTGGAAGCTGGGAGGATTTACCAAAGGAAGTATCACTCTATACTAATGCTATTTTCCATATACAAGTTATTAGCCACTAGCAAGAGGCAAGACAGACCTTTGCTGTGACTCTGAGCATTTTGTACTTGACAAATACTCACTGATGCAAATACAAACGCACACCCCGCCATCATCATGGATAATTCCATAAGAAGCTGCTACAGTTAAAAGGTGCACACTTAGAAGAGTAAGACATCATAAAGGACAGCATTTTTTATTTGAGGAGGAGCAGAACCAGGTTTTGTGTTCTGTGTTTTCCAGACAGGAGTTGCGGTGTTAACCTCCTTTTTATTCCCTAATTACTGCAAAAGAGGCAAGCTCCAATTGAGAACCAGCTCCAAATATCAGCTGTTAGGCCTAATGACTCCGTGATCTGTCCTGTAATTCTGGCCCAAATCCCCAGAAAAAAAAAGTTACAAGTGGAGAAAACAGTATTATACACCACTTTACCTGAATAAATGAGCCTTGCCCATTCCTCAGTAAGAATCCAGCACTTGGAGATGTATTAACATGAATAATTTGAGTCAGGATTCAAACCTGTCCTTAGGCATGCCAAGGAACCCGCAATTTTCAAATGGGACAGAACCACGGCAAAACATCATACCTGAGGGTCAGCAAAGCTCCTGTGTTCATTTGCACATATTTGTCCATGACTTGTTCCCCTAAAGACTGCAGATCTCAGTTACAACAATCCTCTCCAAATGGGAGTTTTCATGAGTCTGAGTCGAGCCAGAACAGTTCTGCTTTTTACTGTTAATCCACACTGGGATAATTAAAGCCAGCATATCCATATTTGACACCAAACTGTCAATAACTGGAAGAGCTGGGTACTTCCTCATTTGAAAGTCACATCATTTATTTAGGCATGTCATTCCAAGACCCAAGTAGGCAAGTTCAGAGCTTTATCCTTTAGACCCTTACCTTCATTCTGCCACCAATTCTTAATGTGTCAAAACCCCACACTTTTATACCTAGTTCTATACCTTGATGGAGATTCTGTTGCCTTCCAGTAGAAATCCTTCCACAAGGCAAAGCTGTGAGATTCCTCAGGTCAAGCACTCAGGTTTGTTACACTCTTGTTAATGCAGCATCCAGCACAAACAGGGTCTACGGCCTGGAAGTGGCACTACAAAATATGATAATAATAAGAATAGTAGCTTAAGTAAAACCAATCAAAGACAAAAACCAATAAACCATCTTCTGCTCCCCTTAAGAAAATTTGTTTATTCACCCCCTTACAAAGGAGGTTGCCCTATCTATCTGCCCGGAGAGCTCAGACATTCCTTGCATGTGCAGCACAGATGGTCACCACACCACAAAAGGCAGAAAGGCTCACGGTGGACGTGTCTGGTTTCTGGATACACAGAAACCTGGTCGGAGCTTCTACTCCAGCAGGACTGCTATGCATCTAAAATCCCAAACAAATACAGAAAGCCATCAATATCCTTTGGACATCTCTTAGTGGAAAAGGAGACTGTCCAGGGAAAAGGAGCTGCACAGTGACCTGAGTTGTCAGTCCTAATTAATTAGTGTACATGGATTGTTGTGAGATCCCAAGGTGGGAAGTGCTCAGGAAGCAGAAGTATTATTTATTAAAACTCAAGGTTCTGTTGTTTCTTTATCCTCAGATATTCTTCACATCTGTTTTTGCATTTATGGCCATTGCTACTTCAAATTATTTCAGCTGTCTTGATCTTTTCTTTACCAAATGGAATAGCCCCAGGCAGAGGATATGCAGTATCTAGTAGCTTGGATACTGGGTTGGCTCTTTGCAGTTATTTATCTTAGTCTTTTCTAATTTATTTACTGTTCTGATCCCAGTCCTGCTCTTCCTTTAATTTTATAGCCAGATACCAAATGTGGCTGCTCTCCATGGATAGAAATTACTCTGACAGTAAATGCCATTAATATTTTTACTACCTCACTAAATACACTTCTACAGCACGTGGAAGGGGTCTGCAAGGTCTGTTTTAGCAAACTGGTTATAAAAATCATTGCTAGTTTTTCTGAAAACTGAAAGACAAAGCAGTTTGGCAGTAACCATTTTAGTTCCCAAGGTGGGCAATACAAACTGTAATCAAAGAATAAACTTGGGAGAACTGAAAATCAACTGAAACAAAGCAGAGCAGAAAGTTAATTTTGTAACACTTTATGTTCTGTGACACAAACTGTATATAAGCTTTTGTCCTCCTTTAAGAAATTACTGAGTGCAGAACTGTGTTCTATGTCATACATGAAAAAAATGCTAAACTTGTTTCTGCTTTTGGAGGAGTCATTCTAGCTTTCAGTACTTAAAATACATCCCTCTTTTTTCTTCAAAAACACAGGGTACAAATCTCTGCTTTTTTCCTCAGTTTAGTAAAAACATAAATGAACCAGGAAATTAAAGAGAAAAAAGAAGTATGAGAAAGATACCTTTTCCACATCTTGTTATGCCTAAATAGAACATGTTGTACCAGCATGTACAATTTCTCAGTAAAATGTATCGGGATACTTCAAAAGCTGACCATAATCAGGAGAGTTAAGTGAGGAATGTCAGCTTGGATGGGGGATTGTGTTGCTTTTGTTATACATTAGTTAAGCATGCAGGTTTGTGGGTTTTTACTTTATCTTGGATTTTACTGCAGTGTAATTGAACTCTGTTACCTTTTTCAGTTTCCTAAGTGTTCCACTAAGTGCTTGTGTGGATTTGGGTTTAAGGATATTGTAGACAGATCCAGACGAGATTGAAGTCTGTGGCAGAGGCCTCTGCAGAGTTTGCCTAGTCCTGTACTGCAGAAACTAGGTCTTCCTCTCACTTTTTAATCCCCCTGGGATCAGCCCTCAGACACGTGCAGAAAGGAGGATACAAAAACATGAATTTGCTATGGATCCACAAGCGAACCACACACTTACATCAGCAAAAACAGGTTTCACAGAAGAGTGTTTTTGATTGTGGCAGGATCATTCACTTTACATTAATTTTCTGCATTAAATTCACAGCCTTTACCGGATTACATCCTTAACAGTAATTTCATGTTTGGGGTGTCCTGTGAGCTGTGTCTGGGCCCTCCCTATCTTGGACCGCTGTCATTTTCGCTAAAGCACAATTTATTTCCTCCAGTTACCTCATCACACCTGAGTCTTCATATAGATATTACAGCAATAAAGCCATAATTTTTGCAGTGGGATGCTTGAACTCCTCAGACAGAGGTATCTCCATGTAACCAAACATGATAAACAAATAGTCAACAAACACACTTCAGGAGATTTTAGTACCTCTGAAACAGCCTATATTTCTATAAAAACATGAGTTTAGGCTTCATGTGTCAAGTTCTGCATCAATACCCCTTTTATAGCCACAGCTCTGACAGGAAAAACCACCCCAAACCCCATTTAAAAACCAGACTCCTCACCCAGTGCAGACACACGGGTGGGTGTTTCACATCACAGTATCACAATTTCCTTCATGTCTTCACAAGAGAACACTGCCTAGGTCTGGGGGAAATGACCTAGGACCAAGCAGGGACCATTTTAACCCACCCTCTGGGGTGATGTGGGGAGCAGCACCTTACTGAGGGGAAGAGACCTGCTGAGGGGAGACCCACCATGGCTCTGAGGGGGAATCTGCTGTGGGAGAGACATACTCTGAGGGGAGAGACACATTGCGGGGAGACTCACCATGGGATAGACTTGCTGAGGAAGAGACCTACTAAGGGCAGAGACACTCGAAGGGGAGACACACAATGGTGGAAACCCACTGAGAGCATATCCACAGTGTGGGAGACACTCTCTGAGGGGAGAGACCTGCCATGGCGGGAACCCACTGAGCAGGAATCCACTGTGAGGGAGACAGTGCAGAGAGACCCATTGAGGGGAGACCCACCATGGGATAGACTTGCTGAGGGAAGAGATGCACCAAGGGGAGACTCTCAATGGGGAGAACACACTGAGGTGGAGACACTTTCTGAGGGGAGGGACCTGCTGAGGGAAGACCCGCCATGGCGGGAACCCTCTGAGGGAGAATCCACAGTAGGGAAGATACTCTTTGACGGACAGACTCACTACGGCGGGAACCCACTGAGAGCATATCCACAGTAGGGCAGACACTCTCTGAGGGGAAGGACCTGCTGAGGGGTTAGATCTGCCATGTGGTACTTTCTGAGGAAAGAGACCTGATGAGGGGATAGACCCACTGAGGGGGTACCCACCAAAGGAAAATCCACTGGAAAGGAGAGATTTTTTCAGGTGACAGACCTGCTGAATTCTCTTCCACCATGTTGCTGAGGGCAAACCTACTGAGAGAACGTCTGAGAAGACTTGCTGGGGGAAGACACCCTCTAAGAGGAGAGACACACTGCAGAGTGATCTACTCAAGTAAGAGACCAGATAAGGGACAAACATGCTGAGGGAATACCCACTGTGGGGGGATGACCTGCTGAGGGGAGAGATCCTCTGAGAGGATACCTGCTTGGGAAGAGACCCCACGGTGGGGATACGCCATGGTGGGGGAGACTCACTGAGGTGGACGTCTCCGATGCCTCAGCTCTGCACTCTGATGCTACCCGGAGGAGCCGCTCCAGCAGAGCGGGCTGGTGCCTTGGGGGCAGTTTTGGGTGCTTGTGGTTCGTTGTTTGTAGGGCCTCTCTCCCCTGGTGGGGCACAGCAGAGGGAGCGGGCGACACGCCGCTCCAGGGACACGACAATCCAGTCCCAGTCCCGGGCCCACCTGGGCCCCCTCAGCACCCGCCATGGGCCCAGCGCCCCGGGGCGCGCGGCGCGAGCAGCAGCGCCGCCTGCCGGGCAGGGCGGGGACGCTCCTTGCCCTCGGTCCCTCTCTGTCCCTCCCGGCCCGCCTGTGCCCGCTTCCCCCCGGTTCCCCCGCTCCGCCCCGCCCGGCTCCGTCTGTCTGCAGCGCGGCCGCAGCTGCCGGCACAGATACGGTGTCGGCGGGCCGGGAGAGCGCGGAAACACCTGTTTCCAACATGGGGAAGGTGGGGAGGGAGAGCGAGCGGCGCTGCGCGACCCCGCTGCGGGCTCTCTCCCCTCCCGGTGGCTGTAACCCGGCCGTACAACACGCGGGATTGCCTTTCAGAAAGATCGCGTTCCGTTTTTACACGTTCGGCTGAAAAACGCGTCTCGACCCTCTCCTCACGTGTTGTTTTTTTTCCACCATGTCCGTTCCGGGGTTGGTGGGTGGGGGGCACTCTCGGGGCTGAGGCGGTGGCGGCACCGACGGACCTGAGGCTTCCGACAGCCCCGGGGCCACCGACCCACCCGGGGGCTGCGACCGACCCGGGCCGTCCGGGGTCTGGGGTCGCGGCTGCAGGGCCGGGCAGGGCCGGGAGCCGGGCCGGGGCTGCCGGCGGTGCGGGAGCGGGTGCGTGCGGGGGCTTCATGAAATCATCGTCGGCTGGCGGGGACCTGCCAAGAGCTGTTATGGCTCACTGCGATGTGTAGCTTTTTCCTGCCATTTTTTTTTTTTCATAATAAAAGAGGGAGTGAAGCGGGACCTTTTTTT